>JAVJIF010007662.1:0-214455 GCA_038442645.1 Agave tequilana
ACTTATTATAGAATAAAATCTGCATTGTCCTAATTAAATATTTAATTTATTTGCAGGCCCATTCCTTAAGGAGATGAAGAGAAATGAGCCCAAAAGCCCACCAAAATTCTGAATTAAATCAGAATTAATTCGAGCTCACTGAATCAGGGCAAATCAAGAGGTTAAAAACTGGTTGAGAAGAATCCTCTCAGAATCGATCGGTTAAAGCCAAGAATCAAAGGCCATTTCGTCACAATACTGGACTTAAACGAGAAAACTAACTAAAGATAAAAGCAGAAGAAAAAAGCAGGGAAACCCACCTACAGGGTGTGGCCACCTGGCCACACCCTGGCCGCGGAAACGTGGCCAAAGCCGCGTTCCCGCGGCTGTTTAGTGGTTGTTGGGGGAGCGTTTGCTCCCCCAATCTTCCCGAGATTCTCCTCGTGTGGGTTATGCCTATAAATACAGGTTTCAGCTGAGGAAAAAGGGACGACCATGCAAAGATAGGATTTAGCCTAGTTTTCATTTCTTATAGTTTAGGTTTTTCTTTTCTTTTTATGTAACTTGTATGTAAGCTTAGGTTAGATGAAGATTCATGTAAGTAAGAGAGAGAGGCTTATGTTGAGAGTGACACCGATGTACCCTCCTCCTTTCTTCATCGTTTCAAGCAAAAAAGGTAATGTGTTTATGTTCTTCTTTACTTTCATTTTCTTTTTCTTCTTCCTACTTTACCTCTTTTGTTTTTGATGAGCTTGCAAGTGAATCCAGAAGCATAAGTATAACGATGTTGTGTGAGTGCCAACGATAGTTCATGAAGACGTTCTCCTCCTCAAGATCCGTATCACTTCATTCTTGCTTCGCTTGATGATATAATGCGAACAGGGACTGAGCTCGATCCTATGATCTATGCGTTGAACGCCTCCAAGCAAGGTAGAACATGCAAGGGTTCCAGGTAAATCATCAACCAAACTAGGAGAGTACTTCTTTCATCTTCTTTCTTCACTTTTTTATTTCTTAGTTTAGATCACCAACTTCCTTCATCACTCCTTTTCACTTCTTTGTAAATAATCATTTGTACATAGTCCCTTTCTAATTCTCTCCACTTTCTTCTTCATTCTACCATTTTCTTTCTAACTTTAACAGAACTTTTTTTCATTTTTATTTCATAAAAACAACGAAGAACTTTCGTTTTTCTTCATAAAGATTTCAATACAAACCTTGAACGCTTCTATCGCAAACCCTCCTTGTGGATCACGACCCGCATAGCCACTTGCTATAGCGGTAAGAATTGAGCACTTGCACATCTTTATTCTTAGATCTGAAATTCTGTATTTTGCGTGCAGGTAAAGCTTCAATCAAATTTTGGCGCCGTTGCCGGGGAGGGTAACGGTTTTTATTGAAATTTGATTTTTATTGAATTTTTAGAACTAAAATGAATTTTCTTCTCTGTTACAGGTTATAGGGCAAGCAAAGCAGGAAAAAAGATTGCAGAAACATATAAGTGGTCTTGGGCCTCTGTTCCAGAAAACAGAGACCAAGTACCCTCTGAATTGCCGCGTTTGCTCGGCTTTAGCCGCGTTTCCGCGGCAAGGAAGAGTTCACTACTAACTGTCTTTTTTGCAGGGCTGCTAGCTTTGCAAAAATTAGAGTTTCTGTAAACTTTATTTCTTATATGCCATCACATAAGCCTGCTAATAAACCAACAGTAAAATACTTGTTGAAAAAGATAAAAAATTGATTAGACGTTTGCATTTTAGGCACGTGTCTTTTCAATTCATTTATTTTTATTGTTGAAGAGTGCTGGAGCAAGGTACGTTCGCATTGCATGTAGAATAGGACTCATCTTTTGGTTGATTTACATCGCTTTGAGTGAATCTTATTTGCATATCTTGTACACTTGCACAAACTGATCTTAAGGCACCACCCCATAACAAGATAAGGTGGGGATTTAATCACCCTTTCTTGGCCCAAAAATCAGATTCCAAGCACTCACTAACCCGAGCCTAACTAAAAATGAGTAGACTTTGGCCCTAGGGACATCTCGGACTCAATTAGGAGATTATCCTAAGGGAGAAAGGTGTTAGAATTTGACTCCTGCCCCAAATCAGTGTCTAGGAAGGGATTAAGGGCCGAAAGCCCGAAGATTGGTGGTTATTTAATTAAGGAACATCTTTGACGGAAAACCTCCCACCAATCTTGCCCTGACCTGGCTGATTAGCTTGTGGTCAAAGTCTGCATTCTACCTCCCGTGGACAGTCTAACCAGTTAGGAGTCGTCTAGGTCATAGGTCTACCCTAACTTAGTTTAGAATTTTTTCTTATTTGTTTGCTTACTGTTTGTTTTTTCTTTCTTTTTGTTTGTATTCTATTGTGTGATATGGCTTATAATAACAATTTTTCAACTTTAATAGTAATCCATATTACACACCGACTTCATTTTCGGATATTACCAATCCGGCATATCATAACTTTAACCAATCTAGTGTGCCGGATTGGTCTTATCCGAATCAATATAACCCATGTCCCCAATCTTATAGCCATAATTTCCATGATAATTTTAACTCTTCACAGAGTCAATGGGGATTCACCTCCCCCGAGTCTAATTTTCAACCAACTTGTCCTCCTTCTCCACCCAGTCCACAATATTTTCAAGATTCATACTCAGTTCCACCAGTCCAAAATAGAAAACCATCAATTTTGGAAAGGAGTATGCGTGAGTCCAAACAAAAATCATAAAATCTGACGGACTCACAATTTCACCACCAATTCCAAAACAACACTTCATCTTTTCAACAAGACGATGAACCCATCAACTATGAAAAGATGCTTGAAGCCATGACCCGGGCTCAAATGCTCGTAATCGTGACATAGATATGATGGTCGAATCTCTACGTTCTCACCGTTTGACCAGTTCTGATGTCACTAACCATTCTGTTAGAGCCGAAGAGTCAAGTTGTTTTGAAAATCAAGGTTCCATTTCAGAACAATCATTTGAACTTGCCCAAACTTCAAATGATATAGATAGTTTGGCAAGTTATCTCTGGCCTGAAATCGAACTTGAAAATGAATATGATCACGCACCTCAACTAAGTGATTCAATTTTACTTCCTGATTCAATAATGACTCCGGTGTCTTCACCTGATTTTAATCTCTTCCCCTGAGTCAACATTGGATCCTGTGCCAATTCATCATGAAATTGAATCACCCATTTTTGATGATCATATTGAACTTGACCAATTTTATAATTTTGAAAATCCCATTGATAAATTGGCAAGTTCACATTTCTATGAAATTGAACTCAATGAGAAATGTGACCTAGATTCTCAATCTGTGATCCAGTTCAAATTTCCGAATCAATATTGACTCCTGTTTTATTACCAGACTTGAGTAATATTTTAGAGTCAGTTTTGATTCCCCCACCTATCATTCTTGAACTTGAATCACCAATGTTAAGTCACATTCCATTGTTGGAAAATAAATGTGGACTCGAGTTTCAACTTCTTGTCTTGGACCCACTTCTTGAACAGATCTCGACTCCTGAACCTTTACTTGACTTAAGCCACCTTCCTGAGTCGGTATTAGTTCCTGTACTTCCTGAGTCCAAGTCAATCATTCTATCTTTTCACACTCCATTCTAGGACGAGGTGGTTGACAAATTTGACTCCGAAATTAATTATGGAATTTGGAAATTAGATTGGGTTAAATTTTTAATAAAAATCCTTCATGGATACACAATTTTAATGGGTTATATTAAGAAATTTCTGGTGGTTCCTCCGAACTCCACAAAAAGTTGATTGGGCCGCATTTCGTGGACCAATCAGACCACCACCAGAACCACCACCTTAAGGTAACATTATCCTTCCCTTTCGTCTTTTTCATGCATCTATGCATTAATTCATACATTGAGAACAATGCATGAGATAGGTGTGGGGGAGGGTCTAACATAACTTAGTTTTTTTTTTTTATTAAAAAAATAAAAATTATTAACATTTTCTTTACTTTTAAAACTTTTTGAAAAAAGAAACAATACTTTGACATATTTTTTGTAAGAAATTAAGTTAATTTTAAGGAATAGGAAAATCCAAATTAGGATTTCTTATACTTGGTCAAAATAAGATTATTTGTTTGATTTTTAGGGTTAGGAAGAAAATTTATCAAAGTAATTTAGTCTTGATCTTTACCTTATGAAATATGCACACTTCGTACACTTACACACTTAGGGTTAAAAAACAAAGATTCTTATGCCTTATAAAAAATAAAAAAAAGATAAACAAATCTAATTATTGATTAGCTAGGTGCTTTGGCCTAAGCAAGCCTTAGTATTTATGCGAAAGATGATTAGATAAGTTTGAAAAAAAATATATAAAACCCTCTGATTAAGCTGGGTATTTGTGCCTAATAAAGCATAAGTATTCACGCCTAAAAGGGTTTCATATAATAAAATCCTTAGTTTTGTGGCCTTATTTGCTCGAGTCCTTAAGTCCTTGGGGTGTTTTCTCACCCGGTGCCCTAAGACCGTTTGGTTTGGGAGTCATCGAGTAAAGGCTCGTTACATGGGCAGATTAGAAAGCCTAATAAAACTAAGGAATAATACCACAAAAAAAAAGAAAGATAATATATATATATATATATATATATATATATATATATATATATATATATATATATATATATATAAGGCATAAGAGTTAGAGTTAATGAACCCTTAGTCAAAATTTTCACAATCACAAGGTGCATATGACTCAGGGTAAAGTAATAGACTAGATGAGAAGTACAAGTTGACTCCTTACTTTGATTGATAACAAATTTTTGAATAGAAACTAAGTTTAGGAATGAAAAATTCAGCTTTCCTATAACTTATAGATTGCTTAAATCTTACAATTATATTTCAAATATTTTTCTCTATCAAAATGCTTTTCGAAAATACTAACTCTTTGTTTCTCTTTCTTTATGGATTTTGTGGGTATAATCCACTGAAAACCCTCACGAGACAAAACTCGTCCTCTAGGGGAAACCTAGAGGTTTAACGGCTTGTTGCACATGCTCAGTGCAATCGCGTGACCTGCGAAAGTGGTTTAATAATCCTTAGTATAGTTTAGTTGTTTTGTTCGAGGACGAGCAAAAATAGGTATGGGGGTGTGATTGGTCGCTAATGTTGCATTTTAGTATCATATTTTCATACTTATTATAGAATAAAATCTGCATTGTCCTAATTAAATGTTTAATTTATTTGCAGGCCCATTCCTTAAGGAGATGAAGAGAAATGAGCCCAAAAGCCCACCAAAATTCTGAATTAAATCAGAATTAATTCGAGCTCACTGAATCAGGGTAAAATCAAGAGTTTAAAAACCGGTTGAGAAGAATTCTCTCAGAATCGATCGGTTAAAGCCAAGAATCAAAGGCCATTTCGTCACAATACTGGACTCAAACGAGAAAACCACTAAAGATAAAAGCAGAAGAAAAAAGCAGGGAAACCCACCAACAGGGTGTGGCCATCTGGCCACACCCTGGCCGCGGAAACGCGGCCAAAGCCGCGTTTCCGCGGCTGTTTAGTGTTGTTGGGGAGCGTTTGCTCCCCCAATCTTCCCGGGATTCTCCTCGTGTGGGTTATGCCTATAAATACAGGTTTCAGCTGAGGAAAAGGGACGATCATGCAGAGATAGGATTTAGCCTAGTTTTCATTTCTTGTAGTTTAGGTTTTTCTTTTCTTTTTAATTTTGTATGTAAGCTTAGGTTAGATGAAGATTCATGTAAGTAAGAGAGAGGCTTATGTTGAGAGTGACACTGATGTACCCTCCTCTTTTCTTCCATCGTTTCAAGCAATAAAGGTAATTTGTTTATGTTCTTCTTTACTTTCATTTTCTTTTTCTTCTTCCTACTTTACCTCTTTTGTTTTTGATGAGCTTGCAAGTGAATCCAGAAGCATAAGTATAACGATGTTGTGTGAGTGCTAACGATAGTTCATGAAGACGTTCTCCTCCTCAAGATCCGTATCATTTCATTCTTACTCCGCTTGATGATATAATGCGAACAGGGACTGAGCTCGATCCTATGATCTATGCGTTGAACGCCTCCAAGCAAGGTAGAACATGCAATTGTTCCAGGTAAGTCATCAACCAAACTAGGAGAGTACTTCTTTCATCTTCTTTCTTCACTTTTTTATTTCTTAGTCTAGATCACCAACTTCCTTCATCACTCCTTTTCACTTCTTTGTAAATAATCATTTGTACATAGTCACTTTCTAATTCTCTCTACTTTCTTCATTCTACCGTTTTCTTTCTAACTTTAACATAACTTTTTTTTCATTTTTATTTCTTAAAACAAAGAAGAACTTTCATTTTTCTTCATAAAGATTTCAATACAAACCTTGAACGCTTCTATTGCAAACCCTCCTTGTGGATCACGACCCGCATAGCCACTTGCTATAGCGGTAAGAATTGAGCACTTGCACATCTTTATTCTTAGATCTGAAATTCTGTATTTTGTGTGCAGGTAAAGCTTCAATCAGAGTCCAAGGCCACTTATATGTCCACTATAGCAAAAGTTCCTTGTTGTTAAATCTGTACACCAAAAACTAAGAAGAAGGTTAACCAAAAATGTAAACTTTAATGAGAATTACTTACCGTCCCTCCCCGGCAACGTGAAAAAATTGATTGAGGTTTTACCTGCACACAAATATAGAATTTCTGAACTTAAGAATAAAGAGTGCAAGTACTCAATGCTACCGTAATAGCATGGCTATGCAGGTCGTGATCCACAAGGAGGGACTAGCGATGGAAACTTGTTTAGCAAGTTCTCTTTTATGCTACAATTAATGGTTAAAATTCTTATTTTAGTTCTTAAAAAAAAAGAGAAAAATAGAGTTAAAGTCAAGTTAGGAAGAAAGTGATAGATAGAGAAGATGGAGAAAATAGAAGTGATATGTACAAAGAAATTAAATAGTGAAAGAGATTTGGGTGATTATGGTGTCGGTGATGTACACTAAAAGTTACAAGAAAAGAAAGAAAAATTAAAATCTAAAAAACATACTTACCTCTTCGGCGCCTGCTTACCTTTTATCTATATCGACGATGTACCTTTACTTGAAAGCGAGCGAAGCATGGCAGATGAGATCTTCCCCATTCCCGATTTACACTGTAAAATGATGGTTTAGCTATACTATCATAGAAATGGATATTCATCACCATAAGCCATCAACGACACTTGCAAGGACAAGGCAACTTCGAGGCTATCGGTTTCATTTGGATTTGCAAACAAAGAAGAGGGAAGCGAACAAAAACAAGAATAGAAAAGAAAAGGAAACCTCGATTCGATTCAAATAACAATGGAAGAAAAGATCACTTACACGGTGTCACCTTCAGCATAAGCTTGCTCTCATTCCTCTATGAAAGTCTCCTCTCCTCTCAGTTGCATAAATAAAATGAAAATTACACAAAAGAAAACTAAAAATCTAAGTTACAAACTACAAATTAACTTAAGTTCTGCTCTGCTTGGTCCTTCCCCTTTTGCCTTTGATATTGCAGGTATTTATAAGAGAATGTAGAGGGTAGAGGAGTATGAAGATAAAGAAAGCTGGCTATTTTGGAATTTGAATCCTCCCCTTATCTCCAAACTTAATTTGATGTAGATATTCAGTTCTGATCTGCAGTTTGTGGGCGTATTGATTGCTGAATATCACTTATCAAATGATAGAATTAGAAATAGTGATAGACATAAAAGTTGTAGCCCTATAAGTCTGCTTTCTGGATCATCTTTAATCATCATATTTGAGATTCGGTAGCGAAAGTTATGATTCAAATATTAAAATGTATCCAGTTAGAATCTGAGTCAAACTTGCTTCATCTCATCCGTTGATCTTCTCTTTATCCCTTTATCTCTCTATAGTTAAAAGATATTATCCTCGGTTGATCTAGCTAACCAGAATGAATTTATAAAATCTGAATTTTGTCAGTTTTCATTTGGGTGTTACCTTTCTGATTTGCTCTGATCTTCAGCTGAACATTTGCCCCAATCTTTGATTTGTTCTAACTTGATATGGGATCATCCTCAGCTAACCAAATAGATCTAGTTAATCTAATTTTAACTTGTATTTATTTGATTTAATCCTCTTTCTCTTCATTATTATCTTCCGCAAAATAGATATTTAAGACAAGAAAATTAGCAGATTTATTACACGATAAATGTAGGAGTGTATTGAAAAGAATACAAAATATATGTATGATCAAGATTATTCCGGCGGTGCCCTTTATAACCACCATTGAGTCTTTGGTCACCTTTAGAATTCCATTCTTTATTGAGATCTCAAGACCCATGTTTTCAAAGCACCAACTGAGATAAGATTTCTCTTAAGTTGAGGTACATACCTCACTTCCTTCAATTCTTGTGTCATCCTATTGAACATCTTGATCTGGATTGTTCCTATACCTTTCATGTTACATGGGCGATCATCACCCATGATAACTGAACATTCGTCTAGCTTCTCGAAGCTAGAAAACTAATCTCTATTCGGGCACACATGGTAGGTAGCTCCAGTGTCTAATATCCACTTAGCATATCCTGAGTAACCAATGATAGGAGTAGTAATAGAGAAAGAGCATACCGATGAGTCCGAGTCTGATCCATTGGCTTGTGAAGTACTGGCACGAGTACTGACCACCCGCGCGAGGTTTGCCTCAACTTTGACTCCTTCTTACCTTTGGCCTTTGGACAATCAACTTTCCATTGCCCTAATTCTTTACAAAAGGCGTACTGGTTCTTCTTCAAATCTCTAAACCCTGGCCTGGACTTCGATCTCCCCCGATCACCTTTGCCTTTCTATATGAACCTCTGCCTCTTACTGCCAATGCCTCTGCTGATGTACTCCCATTAGAAGACAATCTATCTTACCTCCTTAATTCATAGTTTACAAGAGCAGCCGACACTCATTATAGCTAAGTGTTTGCCTACCATTGATCAAGGTAAGAGTATAGGTCTCATACTCTTTGTCCGAAAGAGAATTCAAAAGAATCACTGTCTTATCCTCTTCATCAATCTAGACATCCATTTTAACTAGATCTGTAAGAAGCTTGGTGCAGTTGCTCATGTGTTCATCAATGGAGAGTCTATTCTTCATCTGGAATTGATAAAGCCTCTTCTTCAATTGTAGTCGTGACTCGTTGCTCTTCTTCAGATACTCCTTCTCCAGGATCTCTCACAACCGCCTAGCAGATGTTTCATGTAACACATGGTACTCGATGTCTTGTGTCAAATAAGACGTGAACAAACCACACGCTGTTCGGTTCATCTTGTCCCAATCTTCTTTAGAAGTAGAATCACGCTTTTTCTCCAATCGTAAAGTGTCTTCAAGGTTTGATGCCGTCAGTGCATCCATTACCTCACACCTCCACATGCTGAAATTGTTCTTACCATCGAACTTCACCACATCAATCTTCAAAGGATGTGGGTTCATGGATTTCATTACAGATGTACTATCTTCGGCCATCTTCTCAATGGTTCCCTCAAAGTAATGCGAAAGCAAATGGGGTTAGATTAAATGAACTAGATAAAAGTAGGATCCTTATCTCAAAGTAAAACCCTAGAAGAGTTCCGAAATGATCTACTCCATCGAATCTGATTCCTTGAACAATGCAAACACTGTTTTGAGATTGACACATGATCCCCACAAATAGTCTAAACGCTGCTCCGAGGTCGACACACGATCTTTGCCAAACAGCAACCAATGCTCTTGAAATTGGCACACGATCCCACGATGAACTTAGGATGCTCTGATACCACTTGTTGTGCGTGAGGCCATCACTAGGAGGAACCTAATAGATGCAATAGAGAAGTACCCAAGAATAATAAGAACAAGAAACAAGAGAGAAAGCAAACATAATATTTAACGAGGTTTAGCAATTTGCCTACGTCCTCGGGGAGAGGGAGAGAAAGTTTTATTGATTCAACAACCAATACAAATTTGTACCTTGTATACAATTCAAGAGGGCCCTGCCCCTTTATTTATAGCCAAAGAGCCCTAGGAATTTAGGAAACTCCAATTGGGTTCGTCTCCAATTCAGAAACAAAGTCTGAATCAAGAAAGGAGAGGCAGATTCGTGCTTAGATACGCTTGTTGGTGGACCGAGCGGTCAACCGACCCAAGCACCTGGTCGACCGGCGGTCGACCGTGTTCAACCGAGAGTCTCATCATGTCAGTCAGTCAACTGGGCGGTCGACTGTTCTCCTGTTACGGTCAACCGAGTGGTCGATCGAGCCAGCCTGTGCACTATTCTGTGCATGTTTGTGCACACCGGTCGACCGGGCAGTCGACCGACCCTTTCTTTTTACAAACCGATCGACTGAGCGGTCGACCGGCTTTGCTGCTAGTCTGATATCAACTCCGTCTCTGCTCACGCGCCGTTGTCGCTCCTTTTAGCTTCTGATCTCTTCCACACAATTCTTCTCTCTCCGTACACCCTGTTCCTTTCCCTTGATTGATACTTCATTTGTTGCTTGCCTTGATCCTAAATAAAAGAACTATTCAATGTTACAAGGTTTCTCCCTCTGCAACTATTCCTTTTAGTTGATCTTACATGGCAGTATTATATTAACAGTCATTTTAATAAAAGAAAACTACAGTATTATTATTGAAACATGCAAATTCATGTAGTTAATGCAACGAAATATTCTATCCCATTAACTCACTGCCCCCTGCGAGCCTCAGTAGAGGCAAGCTAGATGAGGACACAACCTCACAGACAAGACTTTTTTTTGTGCCCCCCCCCCCCCCCCCCCCCCCGATAAGCTTCTCCATAGGCAAGACAAGGAAGCGAAGATTCATAGACAAGGTTCTTCCACGTGAGGAGAGGGAGAAGATTGAGGTAAGGTTGTAGGGTTCAAGCTTAGAGAAATTTTGAATTAAACTAGGTGTGGTGGAGCAAGTGATAATTAATGTGGTTTATGATTGTGAATATGATTATGGAGGTGATTGTAGTCATTATGGAAAGAATTACACGGTGTTCTCTTTGTAGTCATGATAGAGAGAATGACATGTTGTCTAGCTAATGATGGCAAAAAAAGGAGAAAGTTGATGTTACTGTGATGGTGATGATAGTGATAAAGGAAGACGAGGTGAGCCCAGTGGTGGATTTTGGAAATCCAGTTAAGTATAAGTGGAGTTGCATGATTACACGTGTCTTTTTTTGAACCATGTAACTGTAGGAATGTAAGTATATTTTTTTTATAGTATATAAGGTTAAGTTTTAAATCCATGGTGTTTCCTATCCTAAAAAAGCACATAGGAAGCTTCCTTTAGAAAGTTCTCAAGGGAGAAAAGAGATGAGACAAGTGTCCCACTACACGGATCCCAAAATAAGTCTTATCCGTAAAAATTATCTTTTAGTAGTAAGAAAATATTTTCTCACACACAAATGATTAATTTTCTACTTTGAGATCCATGTAGAGAGATATTTGAGAGAGCTCTTCATATGATTGCTTTTCCCTTGCCATGCTCCTAAATAAAAGCACTATTCAAGGTTACAAGGTTCTCTGTCCGGAATTATTGCTTTTAGTTGAACATACATGATGTTATTATATTGGTGGATGCTTTAATGAAAAGAAACTATAAAATTTTTATTGAAACAAATTCTGTAGTTTTTTTTTGAGAAAAAAATTCTGTAGTTAATGCAATGAAATATTTTATCTCCTCAACCATGCGCAACCTCCCCAACTGTGGTACAGACAAGCAAGACGATGAAGCAAAGTCTCATAGACAAGGCTTGTTTCATGCATTCCCACCCTCACCCCAAAAACCTTTGCCAAAGACAAAGACAAGAAAGTCGAGGAAGTGACGCTTCGTAGACAAGGCTCGAGGAGGAGGGAGATGTTTGAAATAAGGTTGTATGGTTCAAACTTAGATGAAATTCTGAATTCCAAGTGTGGTGTAGGAATGAAGGTGGTTTATGATTGTGGATATGATTATGGTGGTGATTGTAGTCTTGATAGAGAATGACATGGTGTTGATTAGTCTCTAAAACTGCATATTCCATAGCACATCTTCACAGTTATTTCAAATTAAATTCTGCTAATAAACATCTCTCTTGCATGTTTCTAGGTCCATGGTGTGCAATGAAGAAGAAGGCCCTAAATCACCATTTAATAGGTGATTAAAGGCCGATAATCTAGCCTTTGATTTTAGAGAGCTGATTCGTCAAAATAGGGGCCCAAAACTAGAAACCGGGAACTGCATCTGACAGGGGACAGATGGGACAGTGCGCAGCCCGAAGCGCCGCGCGCGGCTCTAGCAGAGCCGGTTGAAACGCGACGTGGCCGTACTTTGGGCCAGGGTTTGCCCCCTGGCCCCCCTTTCCCCTGGGGCCAATAAATACCCCCGGGGTTCTCCTTCAGCAAGATATACAATATTTTAGGGTAGTTTTTGTAGTTTAGGATAGTTTAGGTTAGTGTTCTTCTTCTTCCCCATTGTATTTTTCATTTCTTATAGATCTTGTAATAGGAAAGAGAGTGGTACATGATTGGTAAGGAAGAGTGCGTGTAATAGAAGGAGACAATATATGAAAGGTGCTCTCTTAACTTATCTTAGTTTTCTTCTCTAACTCTTTTTACATGTTTAGTTAATCTAACTCTCATGGCAACTAACTACTAACCACTAACTAGTCTAACTTCATATTTGGTAATCCATATGAATCTAATAGCCTCTACTTGGCCTTGCTCTTGCAAGAGCCATTGATGGTTCATGGTGATGGATCTGACACTCTAACATCTAAATCTCTAACAAGCTAACAATACTTTATTTCATGCTTACTTTTATTGGGTTTTGATGATTTACATGTAGCTTGCACTTGTTAGTTAAATTTGGATGTGAAAATTAATATATGAGTCATGCTTTGTAAACTTATTGAACCAAGGGCTAGTGATGACCAATGATACATGCGAGGCAACTATCACTAAGAGGTTAGCATGTTAGTAGAGTCATTAGTCGTTAGTAGCCATGGGTTTTCTTTATCTTTTTACTTTGTTTTAGAAATATATTAAAAAATCACAAATATCTTATCTTCTATGTTTCCCACTTCTTCGTATTTCACCGTGCTCTTCTCTTACCATTCATTGTTTTCTTTTCTTTTGATTCTTTAAAACATTGAAGAACTTTTAACACACACGTGAATCAACTGGTAAATCTTCTATCGCCTCCCGTCCCTATGGATTCGACTCGTTTTAACCTCTATGCTATAAAGGAAATATCGAGGAAGCAAAAGCACACACACTTTAAATCTTAATTTCAAAACATACACTTTTTGTGCGCGATTTTCTCCCAATCAGGTGTCAAGCTTATAGTCGTGACAAAGAGAATGACATATTGTCATGTTGATGATGGGGAAAAAAAGAAAGTTAATGTTGTGGGGATGGTGGTGATTGTATCAAAGGAAAATGAGGATACCTTGGTAGTGTATTTTTTTCGAAAAGCTTAACCATGTAATGTTGTAATGATGGTGGTGATTGTATCAAAGGGATCCCAAAATAAATTTTATCCATAAAAATTATTATTTTACCAGTAAGAGAATTTTTTTTTTTTGCACACAAGTAAAAGATTAATTTCTTACTTTAAGATCCATGCATGGGGAAATATATCCCCATCTCCTACCTTCTTATGGAAATTTTTTAACGAGAGCCCTCCATGTGATTTTTTCACCTTGATTGATACTTTATTTGTTGCTTTCTATGACCCTAAATAAAAGAACCCTTAAAGGTTACAAGGTAATCCCTCCGCAATTATTGTTTTTAATTGAACTTACATGGCGATATTATATTAGGGGATACTTTAATAAAAAAATGTAATATTTTTAATGAAATAGACAACTTTGTGTAGTTAATGCACCCCCACAGCTTCACCAGAGGCAAGCGAGACGAGGAAACAAAGCCTCATAGACAAGGCTTGTTTTGTGCCTGCCCCCCCACCCACCCACACCCACACCCACACACTGACACACACACACACAAAAAAAAAAAAGAGAGAGGAGGGAGGGGGGGGGGGGGGGGGTGGGCTCCCCTAAAAAATAATAATAATAAAATACACCAACCATTAGTATCGACCATTCATGCTATTTAATCACACTTACTATTTTTGAAGTTGACTCTTCTATTCTACTTTATGTTTATCTTTCCTTCGTTTCCATGCAATCCATAATTAAAATTACTTAGACTAAGTTATCGACCGTAAACCATAATATTTCTATTTTATAAAGTATAAATTAACTGAAGAAGAATATTATCCGTAATTAGATGCACCAAAGAATTGATAGCAATGTTTGAATTTTTTTCAGAAAATAAAAATGAAAATGTGCATATCACAAGAGATTTTTTTTTTTTTTTTTTTTGGGAGGTAAACAAAAGATTAAGTTTAGCAGCAAAAATTTACAATATTTTCCATATAATATTCAATTCTCACCACATCGAATTTTATATTTTGCCAAGCCAAAAAGATTTAGTGAAAGAGTAGCAAATCTTTTAACGCAAGGCATAAGGGAAAACTACCCAATTATAGCTCAACGAATAGTCCCAAGTGAGATGCATGTTTGAAAAAACGAACGAACTCAATTAATGTTAAAATATTTTCCCTTCTGCAGCAAACCACAGTGTATTTTTCAATTTGATCCCCTACTCCTTCCTCCACTACTATAAAAAGGGGTCCTTGTGTGATACCCAAAATAAATTAGAAATGTTCCATCAGCATTTTCTCCAATATTTGAAGTTGATTGATTTTAGTAAGCTTTGCTCTGCTAGCTTTTATTTGCTTTAAAAATTCAAATTGTAGCTAAGTTAGATAATTTCTTCTAATATTTTGAATTGCTTTCTAGCGAAATATTTATTTTACGAGTCTATTTGCATCCTAATCTAGTGAAATATTTATTTTTCCTGAACTAGTTTTTAATCTTCTCACTATAAGCATCTCATATTCTCTCTTTTAATTTACATAAGAAAATTTGGCACCGGATCAATTCTAATATGTTGTCTTTCCTATAGTTCTTGTGTGAGAGACTAGTAAAATCCTTATGAAAAATGTTTAAAATTATGGAGGTTTCATCAGATTGATTATAATGTTTTTACCCACATTTCTTATTTTTGCAGTGATGGTTGACCAAGCGAGAGTCCGTGAATTCATGATGGAGCAAGTTGATAAGAACGACGTGCCAGCGCCAAAAGTTTATGAATGCCCTCACTGTGACCGTTCATTCAACAGCTCTCAAGCTCTTGCTGGGCACTGCAAGAGCCACTATTACCGGAAGGACCACCGCTTACCCCCCCAACAACGAAATGTTGTTCCAGCACCAGCACCACCACCACCAGTGCAGCAGCAGACTGCGCTATCGCAACCAACAATGTATGAGCATCAATTCATTTATCAGCATAACGGTGAATATTACAATAATAAGAATCCTTGTGTTCCCACGATGACTAATCAACTTCCCCAAGCAACCTATGGTCATGAGCCTTTGAGATGTTCAACTAGGGTTACCCCTCTCCTAGGAGGTTTAAATGTTGAGAACTATGAACATGGATCGTCTTCTAATGGCGGTGGAGCAGGAAGTGAGCCTGACGAGGGGAATAGCGAGGAGGAGTTGGATCTTACCCTTCGTCTTGGAGGAAATTGGTAGAAGCAAAAAGGAAGAATGGGAAAATAAATATGTCATGTGTACATGAAGAATATGGAGGAGAAAAGATGAAATAAACACTTGACCTTAATAGTTAATATGTCTTTATCTTGTAAGTAGTAGAGTTGGATGCTTTTATTTGTTTTTCTTTTATTTTTAGTTGTTCCCCTGTGGGGCTTCTCAGATAATCATGCTTTGTTTTTTCAGAGGTTCTTCAACAGGAAGAATTGGACATGAAAACTAATTTGAATCTTTCTATTCATGAGATGTGTCCGAGTTTATGTTTACTTCTTTTAATCCAAGCTTTTCTAATCTTTTATCATCACCTTGTGATAATACGAGAAAACATGCATACGTATATTACTTTGATAAGTCAAAATTTCACCACGTTTCCAAGTTTTGTGTGAGAAAAAATTGACGAGGCCAGAATATTAGCTCTCTCATGCGGCTAGACATTGCGAGCAACGTGCCATGAAAAAAAAAAAAGCAGAGAATAAATGATTAACATTTGTTCATCTTTCATGAAAGAAAAAAAGACTGGGCCTGCAGGTATTAGCTGATTTCCGATGCACGACCGGTTGCAAACAATACAACATGAAGGAAGGAGAATAAATGAAAACAATTTACCAAAGGCCTCGTTGTATGCATTATGGTAAAGCCACAGCTAACACATTTTCAAAATTATTTTGTTTAAATGAGAATAATTTCAAAAACCAGGAGGAAAGATAATTGTACAATCAAGAAGCGAAAGGTTAGGTTTTGCTCCCAGTAAAATTTTACTATTTCTCTTAGACCAAATAATATAAACATATGTGGCCAATTTCATATATGAGAGCAGTTTATATCACAAAAACCACTTGAACTCTAAAAACCAGGCTTTCAACCGAACTATAAAGAAATCCCAAACAAGAAAATAAACAAGTAGCAGTTTAATTTCTTTACCTGTATAGCTAATTATAAACATTTCCGAATAATAAGAATTATAAATTCTTAGATTATTTGTGCAGTAAATAAGTAAACTATTGATCAGTAATCAAGTTGATATTTTAATTCCCACATGATTTATATTTCTCCAAATATATAGATAATTAAAACCTCATTATTAAAAAAATATGATAGTATTTCAGTAAAAAATATTGGTACCATTTTGTAAAAGGAGTTGAATTACAGAAGAGACGATATACGATATATTTGGATTAAAAAATTTATAATCTGAGCAAGAGAGATAAATTTCATATTTCACAATAGGTGGCATTCAATGTAGCCTTTAGACTATATCTTCTATAATTATAAACCTTATCATGCATGTATCCAATTTGAGCCTGTTACTCAGAAAGCCAAAACTTTATTACTTATCACGTATGCAACAAGATTATTTAGCGCACTTGTAATTTGAATTAAAAGCTCACATAGAATTGTATTCTTTTATCACGAACAAGTGGCATTTACGCCCTTCTCAACTTAATTCATTAATCTATTTTACGTATTGTATGATCTTCTACAAAATTCAAATCCACGCTACTTGAGTAAAGTTGCCTTGGAGAGCTACAACTTCATAGCAGGCTGAGAATATGAGAAATGGTTAAAAGAAAAAAGCCAATTGATATTGGCATGTCTTCAAGCAAATTGATATTCACGGCCAATTGCCTACGATGGTCATAGATTATCTCTTGGATAAAGAACCGAGAAAAATTCTCCTCTATCTCTGGTACTTGGTTTTCGCTAGGTTTCCAGCCTGACTTTATGTGCATCTGGCTTGCCAAGGTGATGAAGATGAAGATGAACTTGAGAGTTTAATGATGATACTTGGATGTGAACCATTTGAGATCTTGGGCTTTTCACGTTTCATCTCTACTGAGTGCAGATATTTTAACTATTTGAGTCCTTTCTCTAGAAAAAAAAAGAAAAAAAATACTGTCATCTTTCTATTATCTTTAGGACACTCGAGTGCAAGTCTGCAATTTTTAAGACTAATTTTTCATTTAAGACTCTAGTTATGTTTGAACTTTAATGTGTTACCGCAAGAGTATGGTGCCTAATCGTAGTAATTTGAGGGTCGGATTCTCAAGAAAGATAGTAATCTCTAGTTTAATAATCTTATTTAGACGAATTGATAAAAAAAGAGAAGGATGTTTGTTCTTTTTAAAGATTTCTAGCAATTTGATAAAGAAAAATATCGAGATTTGAATCCACTATATTAATAACATGAAAACTATCTATATCTGTCTAATAATCACTATTATAGTTATCAATTTTTTTTTTAAAGCATATGTTATACATGATTATGTAACAGCCTATCAATTTAGATTAAATCATCACCTATAAGAATTATACATCAAAATTAATTAGGTTTAAACATGATAATCCTATATTTTCAATCTTAAGCATAGATTATCATTTAACAATATACATGAAAGCCTTGATTATCTAAGAATTATCTTATTTTAAACTTATCATATTTTGTGCTTATTTTATTGAAGCAAAAAATAAAAGAATTTAGAAGAGTTAACAATTTACTAATTTAGTTTCATCTAACTTAGAAACCTTTTAAAATTTAACTAATAATATTTAGATCAAGAATAATATAGATAAGCAAAATGAATTCATGAAAGACGATCAGAAATTGACTAACTAAAATTAAAGATTTTTATTAATTGAAAGAAACTTACAAACATGAACTTGAAGAATAACAATTGGACCTTAAAGAATAACAAGAAACTCTAAGAATTTCTATAATGTTTCCATAAAATATGTCTTTAACTCTAGAATTCCTTCTCCTTTATAGCTGAAGGAGAGAGGCACCAAAGATAAAAAAAAATATGATGAAAATCTTGCATATTCTTTGACTTGATTTTCTTTAATCACTTGATTCTCCACAATCTTCGACTTGATTTGTTTTAATCACTTGATTATCTACAACCTTTGACTTGACTTGAATTATTTTTAACTACTTGATTTGTTCTCATGTAGACTGGATTTGAGTTAATGTAGTTGGACTTTGGGGTTGTAAAAGTCCATCTTTTAAGCTTCTTTTCTTTATTCTTTGTTCAAAACCTTATTTTTGACAAAATCATTAAAATAACCGAGTACTATTATTTGTGAATAAAAAAATAAATAGGAGTGCAAAAGCATAACAAATTGACGTCAATCAGTATTCCTGAAAGCAAAATTATTTTCTAACCTGTAAAATGCCACTGCCTTCTATTTCGTATATGTTCGTTTTTATCAGTTAGATGGACCTTTCCCTTATGCATTTTTTATTTTAATTAGGTTTCGAAATCATGGCAGTAAAACTAAATTCATCAACCAAAATGCTCATTCTCGTACCCTAATATTTGGCTAAGCGGCAAGACTGATCCTTATAGGTTAGCTAATTCCATAAAACAGAATGGATCTCATGCTAATTCAGACTAGATTTTCCTTTTAGGAATTATTTACCATGCCAAACCTTTGTCAAATAGATACTTATATCATCTTTGTTGATATTGGGCAGAATCTAACCTGTGAATGCTCATGCGATATTTGCCTACTAAGCTAACTATGCATACAGAGTAAATTTGCAAGAAACATAACTTTTTTGCATCGTTATTTCTTCACAACAAAATTGGATAGTTCATGAACTCATCAAATAATTGAACTACCAGGGACTTTACGTGTAATACACACATACACACAACCTACTAATGAAAATTCATTAGGTTCTGATTTAATTAATATTTCATTTCCATTGGTAAAGATTGTTATCTCTCAATGTTTGCTTTGGCAGGCATAGATACTGAATTCGTAATTCTTTCACATTAGTCAATTCTCTTGGATGTTTAATTCCCAAATGTGGACTTTGAATATTATCGATCAACTTTAATCTGAAGAAAAAATGAACAAAATTATAAATAAATGTTTGTGTGTGTGTATCAGATGTATATATAACTAAATAAACAAGTTTAATTTATTTACTTTTATAACTAAATAAATATATCTGAAAGATAGGAATTATTCTTTTCTAAATCATCCACAATTATTAACTTATAAAAAATCAATAATAAATTCAATATTTAATTAATTTCCAGAGTATCTATAGATACTTCTTCAAATAGATAATTGAAACTAAATTATTAAGAAAATTATAAAAGTAATTTGTCAGTAAATATATTGGCACCATTCTATAAAATTAAGTAGTTAAATTTAACAGAAGAAAGTATTTACTATATTTATTTAGAATATACAATTTATATTCTGATCCAGAGTTCATATTTCATGGCATTTAATGGAGGCTTCAAAGATTTATTGAGTTTTATACAGTGCTATTAGATGACTAAAAACATGTATAACCTATACATGTATATCCAATTGGAGCGTATTATTCAGAAGCCAAAACTTCATTATCACGCTACATTATTCAGCGCACTTTCCGTTTATATCATAAACCAATGCAAAATTGTAATAAATTTTTTATCACGAACAATGGCGTTTATGCTTCTCAATTTAATCTATTTTTTTGTATATTTTCATGCACAATTCAAATGTGTGCCACTTGACTCAAGTTGCCTTTGGAGAGGTACATGTTCCTGGCATACTGAGAATACAATAAATGGTACATAACACCGACCTTGCTTTGGTCAGAGAAGGTGATGATCATGGTTTGAACAAGTACATAGAGTCTTGTCCTCGAGCCAGTTGATAGTCACGATCAATTGCCTATGATCGTCATAGAGATTTTCTCTCGTCTTCAGGCCCAATGCAAAATGCTCCTCTATCACTAGCCCTTGGCTTTCTAAAGGTTTTCACCCTCACTTTACATCCATATTTTTTCAGCCTACCAAGATGATGACGATATTGAAGATAAACCTGAGAGTTTTAAGTTTTCAATCTTGGATGAAACCATTTGTATCCTTGTGCTTTCTTAATATTGTCATCGCTACTTAGTGCGAATATATAGTAATTACTATTTCCTTTGTCTCAAAAAGGGAAAAAAATTACTATATATTGTTCTTCTACAGTAAAAATGCACGCTTTATTTACTAACGTATTCCAATTGTCTAATTGTATATCTTATGTTCCTTTTATCAGCTATATATGATGGACCTTTCCCTGTATAGCCTTTATTTCGATTAGGTGTCTTTTGCATGGAATCGTGGTAGTAAAACTAAATTCATCAACCAAGATCTTCGATCTCGTGCCCTAATATTTGGCAAAGTGGTAAGACTTTTGCTAATTTCATCAGAAAAAATGATTGACAATATTGGCCAGAATCTCATCTGTAAATTCTAATGCTATAATCTTACCACAATGCATACTGAAGGAATTTGCTGGAAAGATAAATTTTGCATTGTATTTTCTTCACAATAAAATTGGATACTACTTGAACTTGTCAGATATTTGACCTATTAAGTATTTTATGTGCAATGCTAGGAAACTATAATGAAATTCATTCAGTTGGTAATTTAAATATTTTTTCCATTGCTAAAATTTGCTATTTTTCAAGGTTTGTTTTGGCAAGAATATGTACTCTTTCACATTAGTAAACTCTCTTTGCATATTTAGATTTCTCTAATGTGATTCAGCATAATCAACTTTAATCTGAAGAAAAAATGAACAGAATTGTAGACAATGTTATATCAGGAACAGGTATCAACAATATCGATCTGATTGTATATTGATTTGCTAATCTAAGCTTCATACTCAATCATAAAAGGAGATTCTGATCTATGAACATCTAGCACCTTTCCATAAGATATTAATATAAAACTATTTCTGATATTATAAATATCACACCTTAGATCTAATAACAAACTGCATGTTACCACATACGATAGAAATATATGTTTGCTAGGAGTGAGGAGGGAAGAAAAAGCGTCACAAAAAAAATAAATTTCCTAAAAACAAAGAAAACTCTTATTGTATTAGGAATATCGATTTTTTGACTAATTAAGAGTTGAAGCACACATTTTATTAGAAAATTCCAATAGACATTGATTGATCTACTAGCTTTTGCAGAATTGCACATAGGAAACTCATGCTAGTAACTATATAACAGAAGAAACATCACTAAAGGAAGCAAAGGCCATTACAGGTAAACGGCTCATGGCACTGAAATGCTAATATTATCTCAAAAACTAAGTGAATATTGCATTGTACTCCAACAACATCAATTGATTCTCGCCCCTACTCTCATAGATGCAGAGTCAGATCGAGCTTCTCTTTTTTCTCCTCCTTTCCAATTTGATCATTCCCTTGCTTCAATACCCCAGATGATGCCGATCCATGCTCATTACTATTACTGTTATTCCGCCACTTCACAAACCAGTTGTTCTCATCTTTTTCCATGTCTAAACCTCTAGAAGCGTAATGTGGCAGTTGGTCGGTGCTTTGGTTCATAGGCATCCCTTGCAAAGAGTTTCCAAGCAACCCAAGGTTAGGATTAAGCTGAGCCGGAATACTCCCATTAGACCCAATGCCCCGGTTCCGCGAGAAGCTATATGGGTGGTCTCGGTTCTGATGCTGGTTGGTTGAAGCATAGATGCCACGGCTGCAGAATTGAGCATGGAGATCATAAGCATTACTATAAAGAGGGCTCTGAATTATCGGTAGTTGATAAGGGGATGCATCCATGCACAAAAAGGGGTTAACAGGGAGCGGTGGTGGCATAAAGAATGGGTCGAAAGGATCATAATGTGGTTGCTGCTGGTGTTGTTCTTTCACGGCTAAACGCTCTTTCCTATGACCATTCTGATGTCCTCCAAGAGCTTGTCGACACGTAAATATCTTATCGCAAAAGTTGCAGGGGTACCTCTTTTCAGCTACATTTCCATTTTCATTTCTAATATGGAATAGTTGATCAGCCATTCCTGCGAAGAAATTCAATTGAGAGACAGAAAAGAATAGCCTGATAAGTTTGTGAATTGAAGATTATACGGAATGATGAAAATATATTAAACATGAAATATCACTTTCTTAACCTATTTAACTGAAAAAATTCCTGTTATATTTTGCTCAGATCTTGAGTGTCAGGCACAGATTTTAAGATGGGAAATGAGAGATCCCATGTTGACGCTCTAAGAATAAGAATTATTCTTTTATTGGAAAGAGATGTTTTATTTTTCTCAGTAATAAATGAATTTTCATTAAGTTGATGTGGTGATTTCTATTCGATGAATGTCAACTAAAAAAAATTCGCCGCCCTCATTGATTGTTACCGTATTAGGTCATTCATTGTTGGTAAACATACAGCAAAAGCGGCCCCCAAAATTTTTGAAATAAAATACTGTTGATAATGTCCTTTCTCCTTCAAATAATTTTGAATTGTTTATCTCCCTACAATTTTTCGTGGGTCCTTTTCTGTATGTGTCAATTGCTGAACTGGAAAATTTTAGTTTTTATCCTTGTGAGTGGTAGCTAGTGACAGGAAGAATGTTGAAGAAAAGATTAAGTGACAAGATCAAGTTACAAGTAAAACAATAATTGATTTTCCACAAATATTGAAAAAATAATTAATTTTCTAAAGCAACAAAACAATGATTAAATAGATATTGGACTAATCTACTCTTATTAAAATAGACAAAAGATGAAAATAAAATGATAAAACATCTATGAAAGTGGGGAAATATTTACCTTCACTTTGAAGGCTAGGAAGAGATATAAAGAGGAGGAGACCAAATGTCTTCTCCAGTACTTTTGATGCTACACAAAATAGTCTTTTTATAGATGTAGATTGGTTGTATATAGAAACAAGCCCAAAGTTTATATGCATATTATTAGGTGAGTTGGAAATTTTCAGATACATCTATTGTCTAGATAGCATAATCTGCAACTTCTATGCTGACCTTTCTAGTTGTGAGCATTCATCTCCCTTGCACTATTTTTTATCCCGTGTTTTAGTAAACAATTGGTATATTCTCACCTACATTCACTCAACGATTTAGTAAACAATTGCAGAACTGAAAATTTTAGTTTTGATCCTTGTGAGTGGTAGCTAGTGACAGGAAGAATGTTGAAGAAAAGATTTAAGTGATAAGATCAAGGTACAAGTAAAACAATAATTGATTATCCACAAAAATTTAAAAAATAATTAATTATCTAAAGCATCTAAACAATCATTAAAATAGATATTTACTAATCTAATCTAATTAAATTAGACAAAGGATGAAAATAAAATGATAAAACATCTATGAAAGAGGGGAAATATTTACCTTCAGTTTGAAGGCTAGGAAGAGATAAAAAGAGGAGGGGACCAAATATTTTCTCTAATACTTTAGATGTTTTACAAAGTAGAGTAGTCTTTTTATAGATGTAGATTGGTTGTATATAGAAACAGGCCCAAAGTTTATACACATATTATTAGGTGAGTTGGAAATTTTCAGATACATCTAATGTCTATATAGCATAATCTTCAACTTCTATGCTGACCTTTCTAGTTGTGAGCATTCATCTCCCTTGCACTAATTTTTATCTCATGTTTTAGTAAAGAATTGGTATATTCTCACATACATTCACTCAACTCCGTCCGATATCATTTACTAATTGCCAGCTTACTAATTTGGTGGGATACGGCGAGACAAAAGGAGAGAGTTCCAGGTTCGAATACTTGGATTAAAGGGGAACGCATTGCACCTGTGTCTTATGAAAAAGTAATAGGAAAGACAATATATCTATTCACTAATTATTTCCCTTATAGTCACTAAATGTTTCTAGAAGCACCGAAACTTTCTCAGTTTGTGGATGAATTTCTTTCTGGTTAGATGAACCTTTTCTTCTTTCCGAAGAATTGTTAGATCAATGAATCTTTGAGCTATATTTTATGCATACCTCAACTTGGTGAGAATCTATGAGGTTTCACATTCATTTCAAGAGAAAATTTATTTGTGCAATTTATAAATATGCACAAGTTTATGCTGACAAATCAAGAACATAAGCTAATTATACAATGTTCTTTATAAATTTCTAAGGCTGATATATTTTTTTTTATTCATAATTCATCTGAAACAAAAAAAACTTCCTCAAAATTAAACAAAATTTTAATTGTATTGTCCAAACTACATTATATTCTACAATATTAGTTGTTAGAAAGAATGTCTGCTAAAGGACAAGGAACTCGATATGCTTATTCTCCTTATGATATCTGATGGAATTCTACAAATTTTCTCTGGAGGTTCAATCCGTTGCAACATGCCCATCCTATGAGCACATCTTCAGGACATCTATGGTCACACTGAAACTTAAAACCAAACAATACAGTTAAAGGGGTGGAAAACACATCCATATGCATTCATTCTAGTTATTATCAAAGTCTCTGTAAGAGACGGATAAATATGTTAGAGAAGTTCAATTTCTCAAGTAGATAGCTATTATTATTCGAAAATGCATTCATAGACTTAACTAGATATGTTATAACATATTTGGAGCCGATCTCAGCATTTAAAAGTTTCTGTGAGTGGAAGATAGAATAAATACAAAAAGTTCAGTCTCTCAAGCAGCATATCTAAATATGATTTAGAGCGCCTTCATAGACATAACTCAATATACCTTCGACATATCTGAAATTAGTCTTATTTATTTTAAAAGTCATGAAAAGACAAATAGGTTAAATATTTTAGAGAAGTTCAGTTTTTCGTGTGGCATATCTAGATACGATTTTAAGCAATGCTTTCATTGACATAACTCAATCGATATGTCTGTGAAGGCATTACTTTATATATGATATCTAGCTAACCCTTCTTCTGGCATATCATCACATAGCAAATTTAGAAGTCACATTTCATGCATATATATCTACTAGGATTTATTTCTCACAATCAATAAAATAGGAGTAATTATAATTCTAATTTGAGCTCCAATATTTTATCGACAATATCTTTCTATTCTATAAAAATTAATCTTTATTGAACCAGATATTGTTGTGCGCCGATGACAACAACCAATAGAGGATCAACAGATCTCAACCACAAAGAACAATCAAACAAATCCAAGAAGAACAAACAATCGCAAAAACGAGATCTAACGAGGTTCGGCCAACGTGCCTACGTCCTCGGGGCAATCAATGGAGAGATTTATAATAGGAAGACGATTACAATAGCTCTTGGTCTCTTTGAATACAAGAGAACCCTTAGCTAATTCTTTTTCGCAGGATATATTTTAAACCCTAGAATCAACATAGGCTTAAATACCTCATCAAGCGGATCAGCAGATTAACCCAAAAACCCGACTGTCGGTCGACCGGGACGGTCGACCGACTACCTGCTTCCTCTTCCGGTCGACCGGAACGGTCGACCCAGAAAACCCGAGAGTTGGGTTGATTACAGTCAGTCCCTTCCGGTCGACCGGGCCGGTCGACCCAGAAAACCCGAGAGTTGGTTCCTGCAGTCAGAGCACTTCGGTCGACCGGGTCGGTCGATCACCCAAAGCTCTGTGCATTGTGTGCACATCGGTCGACCGGACCGGTCGACCGACCCTGCCTGATTCTGCTGCTGCTGCTGTTTTCTGCTGCTGTTCACTTTGCCTTCCGTCGTCGACTTCCTTGGCGATCTCCTCGACGCGACCCATGGCAATCCAGCAATCCAGTCAGCTTCCTAGGTAATAATCTCTCTCTTTCCAACAATTCTCCACCTCGGCGAAGATTTCCAAATCTGAGCCGAACTCCAACGAACCCCAGTCCATCACCTGGCGAAATCGACACACGATCTCGGCGAAATCGACACACGATCTCGGCTTGCGCGCACCGGTCGAAATCGACACACGATCTCGGCGAAATCGACACACGATCTCGGCTTGGAATCTTTGGCTCATCTATTCCTGGAAAACATCGCACATGTCTTCCCTGCACTTCACCTTAGGAGAATTTTCATACCTGCCGATCACCAACATGGCTTCTACTTCGCAACTTCACGACCTCATGGAGACTTCCTTACGAGCCAACACTGACTCTCCAACTGACTAGCTCTATCTAGTTTACCTGTCTTCCACTGACGGTCCACCAAGCCTGTGTAGAGCCCATCATAAATCATCGACTTCAACTAGATGCACACCACTCCTTATACAAGCTCAACATCTTCTCTCCTGAAGATCATCTGTTCATCGAGACCACAACACCTCACCTCTCCGTGAAGTCCAACTGGCCACAACGCTTCACCTCTACGTGAAGCCCTAAACAGCTCCTCGAGAACCCAAATAGCTTCATAAGAGTTGCATCCCCAAATGGTTGCGCCTTTACGGCTGCCTACGTACCTTTGCCCAAAAGGATCAAGCCAACCGTAATTCATTTGAATGAGCTTCATCAAGCTCAAGCACTTGCACCTCTATTTGCAGCAGCGAACCTGTCAGACTGAGTCATATGAACCTCTTCCCGACCATCATGGAGAACAACGGTCTTTAATTTCAGCTTGTCAAGATCACAAGCTTGAGATTCATGCTTCTTTAACCACGACCGTGGTTTCACCTTGGTTTCAATGGCTGCAAATAACTCGACATCCTCAACAATGTCGTCATCCTGTTCAGCATCACCCATGGTATCTTGAACTCCTCCCGGTGTCACCTCCGATGAAGTCTCCTCTGATGCCGAACCAACTGGAGATGATGGAGTAGCATCAACCTCCACCCGCTGCGATCCTTTCTTGGTCTTCGTCCTCTCCACCTGCTGAGAGACAGTGGACTTCACTACTGAAGCCTCTCCAAATATGACATGTCTGCTCATCATGATTTTCTTGTCTTCGGGGTCCCACAACCTGTAGCTGTTTCCCTTGACGCCCAAGTAGACAAACCTCTTTGCCTGCGGATTCACCTTGCCACTCTTGGCACTGAAGTAAGCCGGACTTTCAAATTCCCGCAGCATACCATGATCTTGAGCAAATTTTTCAGACCAAATTTTCAATGGAGCTTTACCTCCTATCACAGTCGATCGATTCTTGAGATGGCTAGCATACTTAGTCGCCTCAGTCCAAAGCGACTTGTCCAATCCTGCATTAGACAACAATCTCCGAACCTCCTCCAGCAAGGGACGGATTACTTCCTTAGCCAACCCATCTGTTCCTGTTGAGAAGTGAGTAGCAATCCCTGTGTTCTGGCCAAATTGTAGGAATTTGTTAATGTCTATTCCAACATTACCAATATGAAGCTCCTTTATCTTCCTATCTATCTGCCTCTCCATTTTTCTTCTCCACTTCCTCAACACATCTAGGGCTTCACCCCTTTGTCTCATTGGATATATCCAAACTTGCCTAGATGAACAATCAATGAACGAGACAAAGTACCTGTGACCTCCAAGCGATGCCGTCTTAGCAGGTCCCCATACACTCACGTGAATACAATCAAGAAGACCTTCATTGTGATGAGTATTGGTGCTGAATCTCACCGTCTTCTTGTCCAGAACGCTGTGTCCACCTTCCAACTTGCAGGTAGCAGCACCTTCCATGGATTCCTTCTTTGCAGGAGCTTGCAAAGACCTTCCATCTTCGTGTCCGACCTTTCCCTGCCAGTCCTCCGGGCCAGCATCACCTGATGAACTTGAAGTCTCCACCTGATCTATAATCGTACTACCCTTCAAGTAGTAGAGATTTCCTCGGCGGACGCCCTTCATCACCACCATCGAGCCCTTGATCATCCTGAGATTGCCATCTCGAACAGATATCACCATGCCCGATGCTTCCAAAGTTCCCACGGAGATTAGATTTCTCTTCAACTGAGGTACATACCTCACTCCTTTCAGCTCCCTTTCCATCCCATCAAACATCCTGATTCGGATTGTACCTACACCCTCCACGCTACATGGGTGATCATCGCCCATAACGACCGAACACCCCTCCAGCTGCTTAAAGTTAGAAAACCAGCCCCGATTAGGGCACGCATGGTATGTTGTACCTGTATCCAGAATCCACTCATCTTTCCATGAGTTACCAATAATGGGAGAACTGACTGAAAACGAGAAACCTGACGAGTCCGAATCTGCTCCATCCGCCTGTGACCTGCTCCTCTGAGTATTCGTCACTTTTGCAAGATTTGTTTCAGCCTTCGACTCCTTCTTCTTCCCCTTGAACTTTGGACAGTCCACTTTCCAGTGCCCTATCTCTCGGCAGAAAATGCACTGATCCTTCCTCAGATCCCTATAGCCCGACCTGGACTTCGATCTTCCTCTCACCTCCTTGCCCTTCCGCAATGAACCTCTACTTCTTACTTCCAGTGCCTCCGCCACTGAGCTTGACTGTGAAGGATGCCTCTCATTCTTCCTTGTGTCATAACTCATCAATGCAGACGACACCTCATCATAATCCAAGGTCTGCCTTCCATTAATGACGGTCAGTGTGAATGTCTCGTACTCCTCTGTAGGAAGTGAATTCAGAAAGATGACCGCCTTATCTTCCTCTTCTACCACGACATCCACATTTATCAGATCTGTAAGAAGCTTTGTGAATCGGTTGATGTGCTCATTTACTGTGTTCCCCTTCTTCATTCGAAACTGATACAGCTTACTCTTAAGCTGCAACCTAGACTCCACGCTCTTAGTCAGGTATTTCTTTGCAAGGGTGTCCCACAGCTTCTTTGCCAACGTCTCATGTTGTGCAAGATATTTGATATCTTGCGACAAGCATGAACGTATCAAGCCACATGCCGATCTATTCATCTTCGCCCACTCTTCATCAGTGGTCGTGTTCTTCTTCCTCTCCAATAAGAGAGTGTCTTCGAGGTTTGATGCATTCAGCGCATCCATAACCTCGCATCTCCACATACCAAAATTTTTAGTTCCATTAAACTTAACAACTTTAATCCTTGGGTGATTGTTCATTGTCTTAACAGATGCAGTTTCTTCTGCCATTGAGATTTTTCCCTGATCCTCTATCTACGCGGAAGATCAACTAACTTGAAATAGATCTATACACAGATAAAAAATATGATTTTTACCTGTCCCTTGAAACCCTAGATCGAGTTTCTCACCAGATCTACTCCACCACGGATTCAACGAGCCCTCCTTGAGTCCTTCTGAGATCGACACACGATCTCCTTGAACACCCAATACCTCAGATCTGAGATCGACACACGATCTCCACCGGATCCGATCTCGAGCCCTCCGAATCCTCAGAAATCCCAAAGAGCAACCTGGATGCTCTGATACCACTTGTTGTGCGCCGATGACAACAACCAATAGAGGATCCAACAGATCTCAACCACAAAGAACAATCAAACAAATCCAAGAAGAACAAACAATCGCAAAAACGAGATCTAACGAGGTTCGGCCAACGTGCCTACGTCCTCGGGGCAATCAATGGAGAGATTTATAATAGGAAGATGATTACAATAGCTCTTGGTCTCTTTGAATACAAGAGAACCCTTAGCTAATTCTTTTTCGCAGGATATATTTTAAACCCTAGAATCAACATAGGCTTAAATACCTCATCAAGCGGATCAGCAGATTAACCCAAAAACCCGACTGTCGGTCGACCAGGACGGTCGACCGACTACCTGCTTCCTCTTCCGGTCGACCAGAACGGTCGACCCAGAAAACCCGAGAGTTGGGTTGATTACAGTCAGTCCCTTCCGGTCGACCGGGCCGGTCGACCCAGAAAACCCGAGAGTTGGTTCCTGCAGTCAGAGCACTTCGGTCGACCGGGTCGGTCGACCGCCCATAGCTCTGTGCATGCTGTGCACATCGGTCGACCGGACCGGTCGACCGACCCTGCCTGATTCTGCTGCTGCTGCTGTTTTCTGCTGCTGTTCACTTTGCCTTCCGTCGTCGACTTCCTTGGCGATCTCCTCGACGCGACCCATGGCAATCCAGCAATCCAGTCAGCTTCCTAGGTAATAATCTCTCTCTTTCCAACAGATATCGGAAAAGCATGTTGCTCAAAAAAAGTATTGGAAAAAGACAATTCAATGTGTAACGTGTAAGTTTTTCTATTGAAAAACAATACTGATTTGTTGATCTTTTATAAAAAAAATATGAGAGGAGATGAATCTATGGAGGAAGAAAATATTAATTTTATTTTATTAACTCTAATAATTTCTCATACAACTTTATCATACAAATTTGAGCCCTTTTGTGCTTTATTTATGGAAATACAAACTCTCTAATCTACTACTCCTACATAAACTCTAATAACCAAATACTACTATTACATGAAAATTCGAATAAATATAAACTTCTACTACAATCATAATTAGACTTTGACTCTTAAAGAAATTGAAATTGATCTAAATAGATGCTCCCAGTTTAACATAACTTTAACCAAAACCCTTCATTAACATGATTTGAAATTGAATTATCTTTTCAACATCCTTCCTTAATTCAATTCTTCCATATGACATATTTCTAGCAATCTTTATAGCTTCACAAAAGTGTCCTTGAATAACTTGGCAAAAATATTAGCTTGATTTCCTACTTTGATGTACTGTAATATGATCTTCTCGTTCTTCACTTGTTGGTTACAGAAGTGCTGAGTCATTCTCAAACTTTAATAAAAACTACTTCATAATTGTTATAGCTGTAATGCATTGTCAGCTCTATTTAATTTTTTTTCTCTTAACTCCTACTAGGCTTTCACCTTTCAAAGTAAGAACACCCATTCAATTCAACTGAACAATTTTGCCTTCTTCACCCACAATTTTGTCTTCTTCATCCATAATTTCTCTTTTTCACTTTTCATACAATCCTTCTTTCTTAGATTTTTCTCAAAAGTTTTTACTTTTATAGCTTCTTCTGTAACAAGCAAATTACTCTAAACTCTTGTAATGGTCACTTTCTGAGTCACCCGAGATCGTGACAAATGTCTATCTAACCTCTGACGGATGTGTGACAAATAGCTACTTCCAAGACATTTAACCCATCGTCCAGTTCAAATTTCGAACAGGTCAGGTATTAACAAAAGAATCAGATCTGATTAGAGAGATCTCTATCCTTAAGCCTAATCCTAATTCAAAAAAGGTAGTAACCTCTCAGGAGCGGTTCATCCTTATATACAGCCGAGCGCAAGCCGCAAGTTTAAAATGGACTCTCTTCTATATCGATTCAAATTAAGGTATTCGGTTCAACTGTTATCAAGATACAGAATTAAGGTATTCAAACTGAGCAGGATTCTCTAGCCATATCTATTGGGCATGACTTGTATAAATAGAGGATCTCTTCCAATGAGAAAGGACTCACGTTCACTTGAATCTAGAGAATCCTATTGTAATCACCATTGACATAGTAGATTTTCTCTCTCTCCGTGATTTTTCCTTTCGAATTTTTCATGTATTTTCTCTGTGTTTGCGATTGACTTCTCTGTGATTTGGCTATATCTACTTTCCTATTTTGGTGCGTGAACTGATTTCTTAGAAATTACCTATTGCATTTGGTTCTTTCATTGAGAGATGAACTCAAGACCTTTGAGATCTCTCGTTTTCCAACACACTAACCCTTCCATGAAAATATCTTCATACAGTGACTATGGTGCACAGGAGCACCTCTCATCATGGTGCCAATACCTCTGATGAATTTGACCTAACGACCCTCTCCCGAGGACAGCTTGTCCAGATGGTGATTGATCTGCGATGACGGTTGGATGAACACCGGGTGAAGGCCATCCATGGCGATAACTTAAGGCCATCCATCGCGATACAGTGGAGCATGAGCGCGAAGAGGTAACGCAGGTCAATCATTGGCTACTCACATAAATAAAAGTTTTGTGAGAGGCGCAGCAGCGGGTCATCGAGTTTGGCACTCGAGAAATCTTGGCGAACTCTTTCTCTAAGACCCGTCAGCACCCTGCAACTCTAACTGACCTACATTTTAAGCAAAACAAGATGCGCTCCAAAGCTACCATCTCGCATGATGACCACGAGAGTCTTCAGCCTGACAGCTCGAGGAAACATGTAAGGGGCACCGAGCCCCAGATCTCAAAGAGGATGCTCCCCTGATGATGGCAAAGGCTGAAAGCTCCATCATGTTCACCCCCTGAACCTCCTAATCGACCAGATCTTTCACATCGTCAAGCATCAGTCTCGGCTGAAATTCCCTGAGACAGCTAGACATGACTTAGATGCCCTTGAAGAAGGAAGTTGATCCTTTCACGGCAGTCGGAGATATGCCATGGAGCATTGCTGGGCACTCCAATGACACCTCGAGGATTTAGTTCAATGAGGACTGATGTGTGTGCTATATATACATGTTTTACATCACTTTTTATGCCTATTATTTGCCATATTTAATGCTGCATGGGTATTTTATTAGTGTTATTTTGTAGATAGGTCAAGAGCAAATTAGAAGAAAAAGAGTGAAATTTGACAAATTTGACGATATCAAATGAAGAAAAGAAATGTAGAACCAGAGAACTGAAGCAGAATTGAGATAGCCTTCATGCAAAATAAGAAATTTTACAAAAATCTGAGACTAAAATGGACCATGGTTCGACCACTCAGTCGTAGATTTCGGCCAAATAGCTGTGGACTAGTCAACGAGAATGCCAACTCAGAGGTCAACACGAGTAAAAAAGCGGAGCGCCAATACAGCAAGAAGTTCGGCCAGCCAGCTGAACTTTTGGTTAACTGGCCGAACTATGGCGGTGCTTAAGTATAGAATTTTTCCAGAAACTCGTGTAATTTTGGAAAGCTAGATTTTTTTGTACTCAACGAGGGTTTTACAGATTTCTGTTCTATTTAAACGCCGCCAAGCCTCTTGTGTCAAATACAATTTTATTCTCTCATTTAATAGAGCGAAAATCAATTAAATTTCTGCTTTTAGGCATTAAATTTCAGAGTACTTTCGACAGGAAATTCGTCAAGGCTTCATCTTTATTAGTACCCTCTTACCTTTCTTTTACTTTTTTAAATTGATTCTATTCTATGATCTCTTTCAATACTATAATGTGTTTTATTTTCATAGTTATGAACTAATTTTCCATAACTAGGGGCATGATTTAGGGATTGTATTGACGGTATAAGATTATGTTTAATTCTCCTATGTGTTTTATAATGTTTAAATCTTTTATATGCTAAGTTATTAAATCTTGTGCTTAATTGTTACAATTGGTGCGCACAATTGACCAGGAGGTTAGGCTAGAGTCTGAGAGAAGATAACTGAAAATGCACCTAGAGGGGGGTGAATAGGTGTACTAGTGATTAGTCTCTAAAACTGCATATTTTACACCACATCTTCACATTTATTTCATATTAAATTCTGCTAATAAAGCTTTGCTTGCTTGATCCTAGGTTCATGGTGTGCAAATGAAGAAGAAGACCATAAATCACCAGTTAATGGGTGATTAAAGGCCTACCATCTACCCATTGACCTTAGGGAGCAGAGTTCGTCAGCTTAGGGCGTCAAATCACGAAACCGGGACCAGACACTGACAGGAGACAAAAAGGACTGCGCGCGGCTCGAAGCACCGCGCGCGCGGCCACTACATGGTTGCGGAAACGTGGCCCTAGCCGCGTTTTCGCGGCCGTACTGGGGTGGCGCGCGCCGTACTTCTGGCCAGGGTTTATCCCCTGGCCCCCCTCTTCCCTAGTGCCTATAAAAACCACCCTAGGTTCTTCAGTTGGGATATATACAGAGTTTAGGATAGTTTCATTTCTAAGTTGTAGTCAGGATAGTTTAGTTTAGGTTAGTTCTTCTTCCTCCATTGTATTTTTCATTTTGTAGATCTTGTAATAGGGAGAGAGATTGGTACATGCTTGGAATGTAAGAGTGCTTTTAATAGAAGGTGACAATCTATGAAAGGTGCTCCCTTATCTTATCTTTATTTTCTTCTCTCTAATCTCTTTTACATGTGTAGCTAATTTTTCTCTCATGGCAACTAACTACTAACACTAACTAGTCTAACTTCTTTATGATAATCAACATGAATCTAATAGCCCCTACTTGGCCTTGCTCTTGCAAGAGCCCTTGATGGCTCATGATGATGTATCTAACACTGTAACTTCCTAATTCTCTAACAAGCTATCATTACTTTATTTCATGCTTGCTCTTTCGGGTTTTGATGATTTAAGTGTAGATTGCACTTGTTTTGTTGAGTTGGGATGTGATGAGTTACATATGGGTTATGCTTTGAATCGCTCTTGAACCAAGGACTAGTAATGGCCCATGATATATGTGAGGCAACTATTACTGAGAGGTTAGCGTGTTGGTGGAGTCATTAGAAGCTAGTAGCCATGAGTTTTCTTTCTCTTTCACTTTGTTTTAGATATAAAAAAATCACAAAAATCATTCTTTTCTATGTTTCCCACTTCTTCGTATTTCACCGTACTCTTCTCTTTTTCATTCTTTCTTTTCTTTTCTTTTCATTCTTTAAAATATTGAAGAACTTTTTAACAAACACGTAAATCAATCGGTAAAGCTTATATCGCCTCCCGTCCTTGTGGATTCGACTCGTTTTAGCCTCTATGCTATAACGGAAGTATCGAGGAAGCCAAAACACACACACTTTAAATATCAATTTCAAAACATACACTTTTTATGCGCGGTTTTCCCCCAATCAAATTTTGGCGCCGTTGTCGGGAATGGGAACGATTTGATTTCACGTTTTTGTTAACTTTTCTTCTTTATTTTTGGTGTGCATGTCAAATTTTTTAGCATTGCAAAAGTTCACACTTGCTCTTATATGGTTGGGTAATTTTTTGTACATTCATATACTCTGCTGCTAATTTTGTTTATATTACCTGTACACTGTAAATAATTGTAAGAAGTAAAATACAGAAATTGGATGCTTTAAAAAGGTTTAGACATTTGCATTTAGGCACGTGTCAATTTTAATTCCAATATACTGTATTTTATTCTTGTGTTGTTGTGATATTGATAGGAGGTGTACATATTACATTGCATATAGTTAGGATAAATACTTCAGTGATTTAATCGCTTTTTTGTGTTCATTCTTATCTATATTACACACTCGCACAAATTTAACTTAAGGGCAAAACCCAAAACAACATAAGATTGGGAAGTCATTACCCTCTCTTAGCCCAAAAATCACCTTTCCACTCACACAACCCAAGCCTAAATAAAACTTGCTAGACGTTAGCCCCTAGGGACATCTCGGACTCATTTAGGAGATTGAACTAAGGCGAAAGTTGTTAGAAGTTGACTCTTGTAAAATTGGTGTCTAAGGTTGGGGATTGAGATGCGAAACCTCGAAGAACAGTGGTTTGGCATAATTATGCCCGTTACTTCGGCACAGATACCTCCCACTGATCTTGCCCCTACCTGGATCATTAATTCGTGGTCAGCTTCTGACAATATACCCCCCGTGGATAGTCTAACCAGTTTGGAGTCGTCCAGGTCTAAGTCAACCCTAGCTTAGGCTTATTTTCTTTTTTCCTTTTCTTTATTTGTTTGTTTGTTTGTTAGTTTGTTTTTTCTATTTTGTAAATTGTGATATGGATTTTAACAACAACAATTTTTCAATCATTATATGGATTCATACTTCACCCCGACCTCATTTGACTCGGATAACTCTGACCCGGCTATGTACAATATGAACCAACTATATATGCTAGGTTGGGATTATCCGAATCAATATGACCCGTACCCCCAATCTTATGATCATAATTTTCAAAATAATTTCAACTCTTCACAGAGTTCAAGGGGATTCACCTACCCCGAGTCAAATTTTCAACCATCTTATCCAAATTTTCAGAATATTCATTCTGCAATTTTGATTCATATACTCCTTTTCCTGAACTACCAATTGAAGAAAAATCATCATTGGAAAGGAGTTTGGAAGAAGTAATAAAGGCCCAAAAACAATTTGAAAACCTGATGGCCTCATCATATCTACATAATTTTCCAAATTCATGTAGTTCTTTCCCAGAACAACTCAAAGGAAAATCATTATGGGAAAAACTATGGAATTCGTGCAAGAGATTGAGCGCATAATGCAAAATATGATTTACTTCCTATGTCCATCAAATGTTCAAGACTCTTGTCATTTTTGAAATCCAGCTTCATTTTCATCATACCAACCTGAAATTGACCAATATCCAATTCCTGATACGTTGGCAAGTTATCCATTTCCTGAAATTGAATTTTAAGATGAATGTGAACCTGAGCTTCAAGTTAGTGATTCGAGCCTATTCATTGAATCACTATCGACTCCTGTAGTGTTACCTAAACTAAGTAACGTTCTTGAGCCAGTTTTGATTCTCATACTTCTTGAACTTGAATCAATCATTTCAAGCATTCACATTCCTTCTGTAGATGAAAATCAAAATTCAATTTCCATACATCCTTTTGAACTTGCCCAAAATTTTGAGAACTACCTTGACATTTTAGCAAGTTATCCTTTTCTCGACATTGAACTTGAGCTTGAAAGTGATCCTAAACCTTAAATTGGTGATTCCTTTTCACTTTTTAATTCAATAATGACTCTGGTATCTTTACCAGATTTTTCTCTATTCCGGAGCCAACATTGAATCCTATACTAGTACACTGTGAAATTGAACCACCAATATCTTATGATCACACTTCATTGATGGGGAAAGTGTGCGAATATCAATTCTTTGGTTTGGACCCTATTTTTTAACTTTCGACTCTCATTGTTGACTCTCGACTTGATCTGAGTCAACTTCCGGAGTCGGTATCGATTTTTTTTTCTATTCCATTTGAGTCCAAATCAATCATCTCTCAAAATCACACTTCATTGTTGGACAAGAACGTTGAAGAAAATGACTCAGTAATTATTTTTGAAAATTGGAAATTAGATGAGGATAAATTTTTAAATAAGACCATTCAATCAATTATTCTTTTATTGGGCCGTATTAGAGAGGTCACTGGTGGGTTCCTACACGATTCACACTATTTTGATTGGGTAGCAACGCTTGGCCCAATCAGACCACCAATGGAGCCACCACCAAGAGGTAATTTTTCTTCTCTTCCCATTTATTTCATGTATATACATATTCATGATGCATTGAGGACAATGCATGAGATAAGTGTGGGGAAGTGTTTACTAACATAGGTAATTTTAAAATTTTCTTTCTTTTACACTTCTTTTTTTAATTAAAAAAATTCTTTTTACAAAACTTTTTGAAGGAAGAGAAATAGTTTTGATCCATTTTTAAGAAAATTAAGATTATCTTAGGAATTAGGAAGACCTAAAATTATGAAATTTTAAATCGATTCAAAATAATAGATCTTGTTTAAATTTTAGGGTAAGAAAGTAAGATTGAAAAGATAATTTGTTCTTGAATTTTTTGCAATAATTTGTTCACTTCACCCTTACACAATTTTTGGGATCGAAAGAAAAACTAAAAAAGCCATAAAAATATATTTAAAATAAATATTTATAATGATAAATAAAATCCACTTATTAAAGTTGGGTAATTATGCCTCAGAAAGCATGATTATTCACACCTAAGACGGTGGACAAAAAAATAAATAATTCCCTTTAGTTTTGTGGCCTTGTTTACTCAAGTCCTTAAGTTCGAGGGATATTTTCTCATCTGGTGCCCTAAGACCATCTGGTTTGGGAGTCAACGACTAAAGGCTCACTACCCGGGTAAATAAGAAAGCCTAAGAAAACTTAGGAAAGAAAAAAAGAAGAAAAAAGAAAAAATATATATAATATAAATAAATGGCATGAAAGTTAGAGTCGATATCCCAAAAACCTTCACTGTTCGCAAAGTGCATATTTTTCTAAGAGTTTTATGAAAGATCAAAAAGACAATTCAATTTTAAATTCTTACATTTAATTTATAACAAGATTTTTTGGATTTTAACTTAGTTTAAGAAAGAACAATTTCTGGTTAACCTCTGACCTTGGATCGCTTATATTTTCGCAAAAATACTTCAACACTTTTCTCTATTTCAAAAATACGTTTTCAAAATACTAACATTTGATTTCTTTCTTTATGGATTTTGTAGGTGTAATCCACTGAAAACGCTCAGGAGACTAACTACTCCTCTAGGGGAAACTTAGAGGTTTAACGGCTTGTTGCACATGCTCAGTGCAATCGCGTCACCTGCGAAAGTGGTGTAATAATTCCTTAGTTTTTTGTTTTGCTCGGGACGAGCAAAAGATAAGTATAGGGGTGTGATTAGTCTCTAAAACTGCATATTTTATACCACATCTTTACATTTATTTGATATTAAATTCTACTAATAAAGCTTTGCTTGCTTGATCCTAGATTCATGGTGTACAAATGAAGAAGAAGACCATAAATCACCATTTAATGGGTGATTAAAAGCCTACCAACTAGCCATTGACCTTAGGGAACAGATTTCGTCAGCTCAGGACGTCAAATCACGAAACCGGGACCAGACACTGACAGGAGACGAAAAGGACTGCGCGCGGCTCGAAGCGCCGCGCGCGGCGACCAATGGGCGCGGCGTGCGCCGTGCTTCGGGCCAGGGTTTATCCCCTGGCCCCCTTCCCTGGTGCCTATAAAAACCCCCTGGGTTCTTCAGTTGGGATATATACAGAGTTTAGGATAGTTTTATTTCCATGTTGTAGTTTAGGATAGTTTAGTTTAGGTTAATTCTTCTTCCTCCATTGTATTTTCTATTTTGTAGATCTTGTAATAGGGAGAGAGAGTGGTACATGCTTGGAATGCAATAGTGTTTATAATAGAAGGTGATAATCTATGAAAGGTGCTCCCTTACCTAATCTTTGTTTTCTTCTCTCCAATCTCTTTTACATGTGTAGCTAATTTTTCTCTCATGGCAACTAACTACTAACCACCAACTAGTCTAACTTCTTTATGATAATCCATATGAATCTAATAGCCTCTACTTGGCCTTGCTCTTGGAAGTGCCATTGATGGCTCATGATGATGGATCTAACAATCTAACTTCCTAACTTTCTAACAAGCTAACATTACTTTATTTCATACTTGCTCTTATCGGGTTTGATGATTTAAGTGTAAGATTGCACTTGTTTTGTTGAGTTGGGTTGTGATGAGTTACATATGGGTTATGCTTGAGTATATCAACACTATCTATCTTTACACAAGATCTAAATACAACTAAACTAAATACCAACTGATGTTTTCTTGTAGAACTCCTTCTCAAGCCGACTCATCCAAAGAGCTTGATTCCAACCGAGTGCAAGATGCGATCTTGACGCGCGAGCTCTTGAATCTACATGTGTTAGCTTCAAAACCCCTTTGTTGAAGCTAAGCACCTACTAAGATCTTGATCAATAACTGAAACTATATAAACACAAGATCATTAGTACTATAACTACATAAGTTAATCGTCATCAAAACTAGAGTGATGGGCCTTTGGGCCAACAATAACTTAGCAAAAGCTTCTAAGATTAACAACCATAGCTCGAGAAGTTGAGACGTAAGAGCTGCGCAGTCAGGTAGGAATATCTATCACACTTAATGCATCTTCTAGCTAGCAATTTACTATTTCGAAGGATTGTAGATTCTAAATTTAGAAGATAGAATTGATATTATTCGAGAGAAAGTACCAATTAGGATAGGGAAATCCGATTGTTAGCATGAGTAGGATGAATTAGCTCAAGCATAGTAACTTATCTGATTACAATTACTGAAATCATTACCCTAGTTCTTTTCATAATTAAAGCTAACCTCTTTAGCAAAGTTTAATCACAACAAATTCCAATTAAATTAATTATTCAAATTAAATTAGGAAAGATTAAGTTGGTACTTGAAACAACAATCCTCGTGGGATGATACTCTATTCACTCTATATTACTTGTTAACGATTGGTACACTTGCCATTTGAATCTGCACACATCAAGTTTTTGGCGCTATTGCCGGGGATTGTATAATTTTCAATATCAACAATATCGATTACTGTTATGTTTTGAATTCTATCTACAGATATAATATAAAAATCTTTCTCCTTGCAAGTTACAGGAAGTTCAACCTCAACAGAGCACAAAGTTCGGCCAGGTAGCTGAATTCCTATTCTAAACGGAGTTGAGTTTTCTCCAGACTTACTGTTACTAGTACATGAGACGTTCTAGGAGTGCAAAACTCATGAACCTGATCCAGAGATTGAAAAAACCTTCAAACGCTTGCTCAAGAAAAGAAGAAATCGAGAAAAAGCGATGGCGGATCAAAATGAGAGAAAAGCCTTGAGTGATTACACTGTTCCCTCCCTAACTGGAGACAATTCATGCATCATTGTGCCAACTATTTAAGCAAACAACTTTGAACTGATGCCGGGGTTAATTCAGATGGTGCAACTCACGTATCAATTTGGGGGATTCCCACATGACGACCCCAATGAACACAACTCTAGTTTTCTAGAGATATGCGACACACAAAGGATTAATGGTGTGTCTCCAGAGGTAATAAAGTTGAAACTTTTTCCTTTTTCTTTAAATGATAAAGCGAAGGCATGGTTCAATTCTTTACCTAAGAATACCATGGTAACATGGGATGAGATGGTGAATAAGTTCCTTACAAAATACTTCCCTCCATCTAAAGCGGCAAAACTACGAGGTGATCTCACAACTTTCTCTCAACCTGAATCTGAAAGTATCTACGAAGCTTGGGAAAGGTGCAGATTGATCAGGAAAATCCCACATCACGAACTTCCTGCTTAATTGGAGATCCAATTCTTTTACAATGGATTGAATCCAAATACCAAGATGATAATTGACGCAGCTGCGGGAGGATCACTTATGGGAAAGGGACGGGATGAGGCATACGAGCTTCTTTTGGAGATGGCCTCAAATAGCTACCAGTGGCAATTAGATCGAGCGATCCCAAGGAAGGCGGCCAGAGTATATGAGATAGACGCAATCTCTGCAATACATGCACAACTTGCATTGTTAATAAAGAAACTCGACGCAACTAATGTAAGCACCATCCAAACTCAAAACCCTCCATATGATGAATTTGCTGCAGGGCAACTAGCCAATGAAGGACAAGTTGGCAACTTTGGGTTCCCTTCAACCGAGTAGGCAAACTGCGTGAACAACTTTCAGAGGAATAATAACCCCTATTTGAGCACCTACACACCAGCTTGGAGAAATCATCCTAATTTAGGATGGGGTGGTAACAACAACAATAGTGCTCTAAGAGCGAATAACTTTAAGCAACTGTAAGCAAGGCCACCACCACCACAAGAGAAGAAGCCAAGCCTGGAGGAGACAATGCAACTGCTCGCCGCCACTACACAAACATTCATGACCACCACAAACACCAACCTGAAGAACCAAGCAGTTGCAATTCATAAGTTAGAGGTGCAGAGTCAAATATTTAGCCTGCTGTACAATTGACCACAAGGATCGTTACAAAGCAACACGGAGGTAAATCCCAAAGAACACGTCAAGGCAATCACGTTAAGAAGTGAAAAAATCCTAGCACAGAACCAAGTCTCCAGAGAAGAAAACCCTGCTTCAACAGACACTGAAGATAAAAAAACTCAGAAAAATAGAAGAAGGCAGGAGATATACAGAGCCAAAATTCGGCCAGCCAGCTGAAATCTCGGCCAGGTGCTGAACTCTGGGAGATTCTCAGGCTCCACAAGGTCCTACAGAGAAGTCAGTTATCAAGTCATATATTCCCCCACTTCCATTCCCCCAGAAACACAAGCAATGGACTACAGATAAGCGGTTTGTTCAATTTCTAAATATGATTAAAAAATTGCATATTAATATTTCTTTTGCAGAGGCCCTAGCTCAGATGCCCAATGACGTAAAGTTTATGAAGAAGATCCTAAGAAATAAGAGAAAACTAGAGGATTATGAAACAGTAACGTTGAATGAAGAATGCAGTGCTATTCTACTAAACAAGCTTTCTCCAAAACTTAAGGATATAGAGAGTTTCACTATACCTTGCACCATAGTAAATTCTTATTCTGAAAAAATCTTATGCGATCTTGGTGCTAGTATTAATTTGTTGCCTCTTTCTGTATTCAGGACCTTGGGGTTAGGAGAATCAAAATCAACTAGCGTATAACTTCAGTTGGCGGGCAGGTCCATCAAATACCCGAGAAGAGTAATTGAAGATGTGCTAGTATAGGTGAAAAAGTTTTACTTCCTGTAGATTTTATCGTACTCGACATGGAGGGGGATAAGGAAGTAGCTCTCATTTTTGGACGTCCATTTCTTGCAACTGGTAATACATTAATAGATGTGCAATAGAAAAAATTAACTCTTCGTGTGCAGGATTAAGAAGTCACATAAATGTCTTTATGGTGATGAAATATCCCTCAAACTATGATGAATGTCATTATATTGACATAATTAAGAAGGTGACAACTGAAGTGTTTGAGAATGAGACCTCAACATTACCACTTGAGACATACCTCATTCATTCAGCAACCATCACTGAGGATGATTTTTAAAGAAGGGAGTGTGCAAACTGCTTAGAGGCAACAACATCATTGCCTAAGTATGGGAGGCAACAAATTTAAGAACTTGGAGCAAGTACCTCACCATCTCCACTATCCATTCTGGAGGCACCAAAATTAGAGCTCAAGGAGTTACCATAACTCTAAGGTATGCATTTTTAGGTGAGAATTCTACACTACCAGTAATTGTTTCTTTTTTTTAGACAGGTGACGAGGAAGAGAAACTCTTGCCTGTGCTATGAGATCAGAAAACAGTAATTGGTTAGGCAATTATGAATATAACAGGTATAAGCCCCTCATTGTGTATGCACAGGATCTTGATGGAGGAGAACTATAAATCTTCGATTCAGTCTCAATGCCATTTGAACCCATCAATGAAGGAAGTGGTAAGAAAAAAAGTGTTAAACTTCTTGACGCAGGTATGATCTATCATATTTCTGATAGTAATTGGGTCAGTCTAGTTCAAGTTGTTCCAAAGAAAGGAGACATCACAGTGGTTAAAAATGATAATAATGAGCTAATACCAACTAAGACAATCACAGGGTGGAGAGTGTGTATGGACTATAGAAAACTTAATACTGCAACCCGTAAGGATCATTTTTCATTATCTTTTATTGACCAAATGTTAGAGAGACTTGCAGGCCATGCATATTATTGTTTTTTAGATGGGTATTCAGGGCATAACAAAATTTCCATAGCACCTGAAGACCAAGAAAAGATAACTTTCACATGTCCCTATGGTAAATTCGCTTATAGGAGTATGCCTTTTGGCTTATGTAATGCATCAGCTACATTTCAAAGGTGCATGATGGCTATCTTTCACGATATGGTTGAGCAAATTATAGAAGTATTCATGGATGATTTTTCAGTTTTTGGTACTTATTTTGATACATGTCTACATAACTTAAATCTAGTTTTGCAGAGATGCGAAGATATAAATTTGGTCCTAAACTGAGAGAAATGTCATTTCATGGTGATGGAAGGAATTAAGCTGAGACATCGTATACCCGAAAAAGAAATTGAGTGGACCGTGTAAAGATTGAAACCATTGAAAAGCTATCACCTCCAACAAATATGAGAGGTGTGAGAAGCTTCGCAGGGCATGCAGGATTTTATCCATGATTTTGTCAGGGACTTCTTTAAAATTGTAAAACCTTTGTGAAATTTATTAATGAAAGGTGCACCATTTAACTTTTTCAATGATTCTTTGCAGGTGTTCAAGTTATTGAAGGAGAAGTTGATTACTGCACCAATTATAGTGGCACCAGATTGGAGTCTACCCTTCGAAGTAGTGTGCGATACTAGTGATTATGCACTAAGAGTTGTATTAGGACAAAGACGGAACAAGATTTTTCAAGTAGTATACTACGCAAGCAAGACATTAAATGAAGCACAATAGAATTACACAACAACAGAAAAAGAATTGCTTGCCATGGTAATTGCTTTTGATAAATTCCATTCTTATCTAATTGGATCCAAAGTTGATATATTTATAGATCATTCTACACTCAAGTATTTGCTTGTAAAGAAAGTCGCCAAACCGAGGTTGATAAGATGGGTCTTGCTTCTCCAAGAGTTTGATTTGAAAATTTAAGACAAGAAGGGGGTGGAGAATCTTGTGGCAGACTATCTTTCCTGCATTGAGCAAGAAGAGGAGGACTCCAATGAAATTCCCATTTACGATGCTTTCCCTGATGAATATTTATTGAGTATCACTGCCAATTCACCACCTTGGTATGCTCCTTTTGCGAATTTCTTAGCATGTGGTGTTTTCCATCTGATCTTTCGTTCTAAGAAAAGAAAAAGTTTCTAGCAGATGTTAAATACTACCAGTGGAATGATCCAATTCCCTACAAATATTGTGCGGATCAAACCGTGCGAAGGTGTGTGCACAAGAACGAAATGGAAAGCATTCTGCACCATTGCCATGCTAGAGAAGTGGGAGGTCATTTTGGTGCAATCAAGACAGCGGCAAAGGTATTACAATTAGGATTTTATTGGCCTATACTATTTAAGGATGCTTATGCTCATGCTAAAACATGTGATGCATGTCAAAGGGTGGAAAACATTTCTAGGCGTAATGAGATGCCTCTCAACAACATCGTTGAAGTTGAGTTGTTTGATGTGTGGGGTATAGATTTCATTGGCCCCTTTCCATCCTCTTTCTCTAATCATTATATCCTAGTGGCAGTTGATTATGTTTCCAAATGGGTAGAGTTGTTGCTTTACCTTCCAATGATGCATGTGCGATGATAAAATTCTTAAAAAAGAACATCTTTACATGGTTTGAAATACCAAGGGCGATCATTAGTTATGGTGGGAAGCATTTTTCACCAATTCAAGACCTTTTGGCTTAAATATGGAGTAAAGCACTGTGTTGCCACACCATACCGCCCACAAATAAGTAGCCAAGTGAAAGCTTTCAATAGAGAACTGAAGCGCATCTCGGAGAAAATGGTTAACATGTCACGACGTGATTGGTCAGTAAAGCTCGATGATGCTTTATGTGCATTTCAAACTGCATTCAAAACACCAATCGGGATGTCCCCCGACAGGATGGTCTATGGTACGGCATGCTACCTCAATAGAGTTGGAACACAAGGCTTATTGGGCAATGCAATTACTTAATTTTGACATGCAAGTGGCGGGAGAGAAAAGGATGTTGCAACTCAATGAGATGGAAGAATTTCGCACACTGCTTATGAGAATGCAAGCATTTACAAAGAGCGGACCAGACGTTGGCATGACATGCATATTATGTTAAGAGATTTTAAAAAGGGGTAGAAAGTACTACTCTTCAATTTGCGCCTCCGCTTATTTCTAGGTAATTTAAGTTCGAGATGGTCGGGTCCTTTTGATGTAACTCAAGGACTACCACATGGAGCAAATGAAATTCATAGTCCGACAAAGGGGACGTTCATGATAAACAGCCAACGACTCAAACCAACATGGAGGCGACTTCACCAAACACAATATTTTCTTCCTCCTTAATGTGGCACCTTAAATGTGCAGCAGAATGTCTAGCTAATGACTATAACTTAAAGCGCTTCTTAGGAGGAAACTAAAGTTTTCTAACTTCTTTTATTATTTATTTATTTTTAATTTTCTTTAGTACTAACTTGTCTCTTTTGTATATCAGGGATACCTCTCTGTAGGCTCTCTTTGTAGACTGATCCAATACTCCCAGATAAATCACAAAATCACCACAAACATGAGTACCAGAAGAGAGAGCATTAAAGGACTAGAAGTTTGGCCCGTTGGCTGGCTTGTCGGCCAGCCAACAAAATTCTGGTAGGCGTTTGACCAGGAATCTTTTAGGTGTGCACTTTCCAAATTATCTGTTTTTCTAGATATGTTTCCTAGAAATGTAGTTTTCAAAATTTAATTGTTTTCTAATAAATAAAGATCTCTATTTAAATATGGATTTCTTGTTCAAAGTTGAAAATTTTGAAGTGATTCTCAATCCTGATTTTGTGCATGGGGATATACCACAATTTAAGTTTGGGGGTAGGGGTCAAATCTTCTTTTTGAATTCATTTTTTTGAAATCGTTCCTTATTGAATTCTTTTTTTGAAATCTTTCCTTAATTTTTTAACTTTATCCTTTCGTTATTTTTATCTTCTTTATTTTAGCCCCTTTAAAATTTCAAAATATTTTTCAAATTTCAAAACTCCCTCATCTTTTCCCACGAGCATTCAGTTTCTAACATCTTCTAAGATTCAAAATTTGAATTTGAAATTCAAATGAAGGGTAGTTTTGGAAAAAGGGTACACATCTTCTATATAGACTAACTTCAACCTTCTTTTGTTTCTCACAAATCCAAGTCCAAACTCTCAAACCAGAGCATTCAACAGTCAGGAGAAGGAGTTCCAGAGGCCTCAGCCTCCAGATACGCAAAGTTAGAGATAGGAGTTCGGGCAGGTAGCCATACTTTTGGCTAGGCAGCTGAACTTTGGCAAAATCTTTCCCTTGAATTTTTTAAGGACAGTAAGTGCTTTGTTTTCCATCTTCTACAGTTCTCAGTTTTCCAAGTTCATCATGTCTCAGATTTTTGCTGAGCACAATTTTTTCCTTGTATTCGAAGCATTTGGAATGTTTTTTCTGGATTAAATAAGGGGTAGGAATTGGGATTATCTGTTGCATGCTAATACTTATGAATTATATATTCCTGCCTTAGTACAAGTGTTTTATGATGGATTTTTAGAAAATAAGATTGATAGGAATCAAGAAATAATTGAAGTAAATTGGAAGGAGCATATGAAAATCTTGCATTTACAAACTATTTTTGAACTAACGGGTATTCCTATTGTTGAAAGAGAGACTTAAGAACTGGGGAACCTAGGAAATTATATTCACTTAATGGGAGAACATTGCAAGGTACCTCTGTTGGCCCAAAAGGTTACACTCTCCATTTATTGAGTTTTGATGATGACAAACCAAATTAGTGCTATTTGGTACTAATTAGTTTGTTGAGATAAGTTTCAGGTTTGTACCATAGTTTGGAGGCCATTGCTTAGCTATTATAAGAAATTCTAGGTTCATGAAGTAAAGAAGGCTTTTTGCACATCAAAGAAGGAACATAGAAGAAAAGGCACTAGCAAGGCATTGCATGGCTCAAGACTTGAAGATTGCTCAACAAGATTTGTTTTTAGTTTTATAGGTTTAGAATTTTGTTAAAGAATGATGGATAGTTTGAAGCTCAATCACACACGTTTTTGCGCACATATTGTTTCTAAGATGATTTTCTATAAAATGTACAAAAATATTTTGATACAAAATCATCTGCCTACAAATCAATTTATATGTTTTATACTTAGTACTAATTAAAGATATTTTTCATAAAAATCAAAGTCTTTTCAAAATTATGTTTTAAACCTAGTTTTTGACCTGAGCCAGTCGACCGGACAGTCGACCGGACCTATGTCAGGGTTGGCCGGTCGACCGGCCCAGTCGACTGTAGTTCTGGGTGTGCATGTATCTGTGTGCACATTTTTTCAGTCGACCGGACGGTCGACTGACTGTAACTCAGTCTGCTCTCGGTTAGATTGGGTCGACCGGGCGGTCGACCGCTGGCCTACAACGGTCAGATTTTTGAGTAGGCGGTCGACCGACCAGTCGACCGGGCTAGCCGTTTGAACAGTAACGGCTTGTTTTCTGAGCTGTTTATTTTTGTCTTTTTCTCACTTAAGTGAGTTTAAATGACCTGTTTTGGGTTTAATACATTCTGATTAGCCTTAAAAATATTTTATCTTCTAACCCTAGCCCTCTCCTATAAATAGGGGTGTTTGGGGAGAGATTGGTTCACCTAATTATTACAAGAAAAATTCAAAAGTTTAAGGCATTCAAAAGAGCTTGGTTTCTTGGTTTTTGTGCTGAAATTCTCTCTCATTTTCTGAAGTGTTTTCAAGAATTCTCTGATTTCATTTTCTTTTCTCTTTGTACACAAGAGCTTAATTCCTACTCATTGTTCTCTAAGGACCTTTGTAAGGGAAGAGAATTTTGAAAGAGAAAGTTTGTGGTCTTTTGACTAACAAGAGAGAACTTGTACTTGAGATTGTGGAGTTGGGTACTCCGGTGTATTTGTGACATCTTTGTGATAGTGGAAGTGGTTGGAATCCTTCTGGGGAAGGCGGGGAAGTAGAGCTGGGTGCTCGAACCTCGATAACAAATCTTGGTGTTTGCGTTTGGTTTACTTTCCTTGTTCTTGCACTACTTTCATTGCTATTGTTGCTTGATTTTATTTGTCATTGCTATATTCACTTGTTGCCATTCATCTTGTCAATCATTGTCCCATACAACAAGGTTGCATTGCGCACCTCCAACTCTTATTTACGAGGAATCAGGAGGAAGGAGTTCAGAACCCTTCACGGGGCATTCGGCTCTTAGTCTTGTTTTGGGAGATTGTTGCATCATATTTTTAAATTGTGCATTGATTAGCATTATCACCTATTCACCCCCCCTCTAGGTGATTTTCAACCTCAAGGGGGTGGCATTATTACTAAAACAGTATATAAGAATGTGTATGCATTATGTAGATGGTTAAATCGTAATGTCTTGGGTATATCACATGTTTCATCCTTTTAAAACCAAGTTTTACATATTGTCTACATCTTAATGACTAAGAAAAAAGATTTTTGCATGTGCTACACACTATTGGACACCACTGCTAGTGCTAAAGATATACGAAAGAACTTTATGCCACTACCCATTCTTATCAAACAAATTTACAAGGAATGGATGCTTGAGGATGAATTTAATCATGGTATAAACGATAAAATTAGTATTCAACCTGAAACTATTTCTTCATCTTATAATGATTCAGTGCAAATTAATTGGGTACCTTCCATGCTACATGAACATGTCTCTGTTGCAACATTATCATCAATTGAATCGAAAGTGGAGGATGATGAATTCTTTAATCAATAACCACCCGAAGATAATCGTGCATTTATGCATTTAATTTGGAGGGGATAAATAGAACATACAAGTTGATAAAGGGGTAGAAGAAGAAGAAAAATGAAGAGACACATTTTAGGAGGACACATTCTTAAGGAGGTAGTAGTGGCATGGGAAAGAAAGGGAGGCATGCTTAAGGGGAGTTGTATAGTACGATTTTTCTTTTTGTTTGTTTTTCTTTTATTTCTTTCTTTATCATTAAAAAAAAGTTTTTGTGTTAAGTTGACCTAGTTGTAAGGGATCTAGTAACCATAAAACTTGAATTGGATAAGGAATATTAATTTGATGGAATTTTAAAGTCTTTGAGTAGAGTTGAAAATTTTAAAATATTATTGCCATTTAGAATTTGTCCATGTGAATATGTATCTTATCTACACTTACATAATAGTTTAAACTTGGAATAATGAGGATTACTTAATACTTAAAAAATATGTATATATAATGAACATTAACTATTGATTAGCTAGGTGCTTTGGTCTCAAGAAGCCTTTGTATTTACGCAAAAATAGTTAGGTAAGTTGAAGGTTATATATATATATATTATATATATATTAACAAGTCTAATGATCAATTAGTTAGAAATCTCAACCTCAAGAAGCCTTGATATTTACACGAAAGAGAATTAGGTTAGTTACATATATGGAAAAAAAGTGCTTAAAGGGGAACGAAGTGGTAATACATCAAAACTTCTATTAAAAAAATATTTTAAGTATGTAAGTTTGAATCAAAATCCCAAGTTAAGAACTATACACATTCACGAAGATACATAGGATCAAAAAACTTTGGAAGAATGGTGATATAGGCTAAGATTTAGAAATCTTTACAAAGTAGATCATAGAATTCTTAATAAGAGATAGAACTTAATAATGAAAGTTTATAGTAACTAGAGAGCTTATACATTAGTGATGCTTACCACTCCAAAAATATTGCCTTTCTTTATTTTATCTTTATTTTTTTATTTTTGATTATCCTTTTTATATTAATCTCTTCTTATCTTTTAATTTCTTTCTCCGAATTTTTTGGGTGTATATCACTGAAAATCCTTTTGAGACAACACTCATCCACTATAGTAACCTAGGGGTTTGATGACTTGTTGTACATGCTAAATGCATTCGTGAGTCCTACAAAAGTAGATTAAGATTTTATTTTTAGGATTTTCAGTTTTTCTTTTCATTTTAGATTAGGATTTTGCTCGAGGACTAGCAAAAGGTAGGTATGGGGGTGTGATTTGTGTGCTTCATTTACACGTTTTACATCACTTTTTATGCCTATTATTTATCATATTTAATGCGGCATGGGTATTTTGTTAGTTTATTTTGCAGATTTTAGGTCAAGAGCAAATTAGAAGAAAAAGAGCGAAAATTGACAAATTGGCCATATAAAATGAACAAAATAAATGTAGAATCTGAGAACTGAAGTAGAGTTGGGATATCTCAGCAGAGCATTCATGCCAAATCAGAAATTTCATAAAAATTTGGGACTGAAATGGACCAAGAGTTCGACCACCCAGCCGTAGATTACGGCCAAGCAGCCGTGAATCAGTCAAAGTGAATGCCAATTCAGAGGCCAACACGAATCAAAAAGCGGAGCGCCAATACATTAAGAAGTTCAGCCAGCTAGTTGAACTTTTGGCTAGTTAGCCAACCTATGGTGGTGCTTAAGGATAGAATTTTCTCAGAAATTCGTGTAATTTTGAAAATTTTGGTTTTTGAAATAGGGTTCTACTGCTCTGTATTCTATATAAACGCTGCCAAGCCTCTTGTATCAAATACAATTTTATTCTCTCTTTTAATAGAGCGAAAATTAAAAATTTCTATTGTTAGTCATTAAATCTCAAAGTACTTTTAGCAAGAAATTCGTCAAGGCTTCATCTTTATTGGTGCTATCTTACCTTTCTTTTACTTTTCTTTTAATTGATTCTATTCCATGAGCTCTTTTAATACTATAATGTGTTTTATTTTCACAGTTATGAACTAATTTTCCATAACTAGGGGCATGGTGTAGGCATTATATTGAGTGTAAAAGACTATACTTTATGCAAATTCTCCTATGTGTTTCATGAAGTTTAAATCTTTTATATGTCAAGTTGTAAAATATTGTGCTTAACTATTACAATTGGTGTGCACAATTGATTAGGATGTTAGGCTAGAGTCAAAAAGGAGACAACTTAGCAAAAACTTCTAGGATTAACAACCATAACTCGAGATGTTGAGACGTAAGAGTTGTGCAGTCAAGTAGGAATATCCATCACATTTAATGAATCTTCTAACTAGCAATCTACTAGATCGAGAGATTATACATTCAAGATTTAGAAGATAAATTAGTATTACTCGAGAGAAAATACTAATTAGGATATGTGATTCCTATTGTTAGCATGAGTAGGATGAATTAGTACAACCATAATAACTTATCTGATTACGATTACCGAAATCATTACCATAGTTCTTTTCATAATTAAAGCGAACCTCTTTAGCAGCAGTTTAATAACAACATATTCCAATTAAATTAATTATTCAAATAGAACTAGGAAAGATTAAGTTGGTACTTGAAACAATAATCCCCGTGGGACGATACTCTATTCACTCTATATTAGTTATTAGCGATCGGTACACTTGCCATTCGAATCTGCACACATCGAGGACATTTAGATAAGTTCATTCTCTGCTCAGAGGAAGACCCTGAAGTAGGAGAGACCCCTGCAGAAATGGTCAATTGAGACACTCGTGCCTTGACAGCAACCGGGACGGAAACTATACCACCAGGCAATGTACTTCACACCCAAAGCAATATCGCCTGTAAAACTATATAACATCCAATGAAATTAGGCAAACTCTTTTATTTCTATGTTTTTTCTAGATATAATGAGTGCACTTAAGTCAACAGCCTAGATAGGGTCCTACCCTGATGGCTATGAGTGAAAGACAGCCCCGTGGCTATCTCTCGGGGAATCCCCTGAAAGACGAAGGCTCGTCCACTAGGGCTGCTCGGAGTCAGCCTAAATAGATTTTCATCTTGATGGCCACCCTAGTGAGTCAACAGCATATATCGGGTTCTACACTAATGGTTAAGAGGAGAAAATAGCCCCCGCGGCTCTCTCTCTTGGGGAGTCCCCTGAAAGACGGAGGCTCGCCCTCTAGGGCTGCTCGGAGTAATTCTAGACAAGTCTTCACCTTGACTGCCACTCGATTGAGTCAAAAGCCTATATCAGGTCTTATTCTGATGGCTATGAGGGAAAGAAAGCCCCACAGTTATCCCTTGAGGAGTCCCCTGAAAGACAGAGACTCGTATACTAGGGCTGCTCGGAGTCAGCCTAGCCAGGTTCACCTTGACAGCCACCCGAGTGAGTCAACAGCCTAGATTAGGTCCTACCCTGATGGCTATGAGGAATAACAGCCCTGTGGCTATCCCTCGAGGAGTTTCCTAAAAGATGGAGGCTCCCTACTAGTGTTTCTTGAAGTCAATGGTTAATTTATTATTCTGCATTTTCATATCACATTTCCTTACCAGTTTATGAATAAAATATCACTTCTGAATCGCGCTTTGGTCTATATCAAGAATTCAAGGGCAAAGTCAGAATAAGAGCCTAATTAAACTTAATTTCAGTTAATTAAATCACATTACTTGACTGTCAAGCTAGAAAGCTTCTAGAAAATACATTGGATACAGAAGTTGGGGGCGAATCTTAAGAAACTCGGATCCAATGTACCCAAAATCGTAGAAAATTAGAAGTTTCTAGCAGCTAGACAAACCCACATGCCAAACCAGGGACCTATGTCCCTGGTATAGCGACCAAAATGCAGAAAAGCCCTATTTTCGTGGCACTTTTGTGGGCCCACTCGTCAGTCTTCAACGCATGACTTCGTCTCGGCATTCAGAGCCTGCCTTTTCCTATAAATACTGCATTTTTGGACCTGAGATGGGGTTGAGCAGCGAGTAGGCTAGGGTTTCTCTCTTTTAGTTATAGAGTAGGATTTTTCTTCTTCTTCTCTTTTGTATTTTTCTTTTTTTTAGATCTTATAGTAGTGCTGAGTTGATTTTAGAGAAAGAGATAGATATTGAGGTAATAGAAAGTGACAATCTATGTAAAGGTATCTTCTTTCTCCTTTATTATAATCTTCTCTATCTTCTACATGATGCTTAGCAAGTTTCTTTTCATGGCAATCTAACTACTAACCACTAACTAACTACCACTTATTTGATAATCCACATGAATCTAATAGCATTTATAAGTCCTTACTCTTGCAAGAGCCATTGATAGCTCATGATGATGAATTCTAACATTCTAACATTCTAACATCTAACCTACTAACAAACTAACTTACAATGTCTTCTTTATTTCATGTTCACCTCTACTTGATTTTGATGATATAATAGTAGCTTGCACCTTATTGTGTGGAATAATTGTGTTTGAATGTGGAAGAACAATCTTATGAGGCATGCTTTGTATCATTTCCTGAAGCAAAGTATTGGTGATGGGCAAGAATACATGTGAGATAACTATCACTAAGATGTTAGCATGGTTAGTGGACCACCTAGTAGTTATTAGCCATGATTTTTCTTTTATCGTTTTTCTCTTTCATTTTACTTTGTTTTAAAAACAATTTCTAAAACCTTTTTTTATCATTTTCCTATCAATGTTTTCACCAACTTCTTAGTTTACCTTTGTTAACTTAAAGTTTATCTTCTTTTCCATTTTGTTTTAAAATATTTTCTAAATCACACCACTTTCTATTTCATTTCTATTTTCTTGTTTTGTTCACTGATTCCACAACCACTCCTCCATTGTTTACACTTCGCCGTTTTCGTCGCCTTCTCCACCTATCACTTCTAGTTTTCTTTTTTTTTCTTTTTCCTATTCTTTAATAAAGAAGAACTTATTAATATAATAAGTGAACTGACTTTTAATGCTTCTATCACGTCTCGTCCTTGTGGATTCGACCCGTTGAGCCAATGCTATAATGGAAGTATCAAAGGAACATTAGCGCGCACACAATTACACTGATTAAAAAAAACACGTTTTCGATGCTGGTTCCACCACGATAAAAAAATGGCGCTGTTGCCAGGGATTGGAATGGTTTAAACTCTCGTTTTTGTTAACATTTTCTTCTCGGTTTTGGTGTGCAGGTAAATTTATACAGGAACTGAATATTACAGAACACCCATTAGCATTGTAGCTCCCTGCTCTTGAAAGCAGGGACCCAGCTTTCAAAGAAAAGCTGGCAAATCTTCCTCTTGTTTTGTTGGGATGTGCATATTGTAATAGCTAGTAGATTTATATTGTCATTTTCCTGCTTTGATTACCTAAACACTGCAATAAATTAAAGAACTAAAATACAGTATTTGGATGCTTTTAAACGGTTTAGACATTTACATTTAGGCACATGTCAATTCAATTCCAATATACTGCATTTTGTTCTATTGTTTGTGATATAGACTGAGGTGTACATGTGGCATTACATATAGCGTAGGACAAACACGTGGGTGATTTTCTCGCTTTATGTTCTATTCTTGTCAATATTGCATACTTGCACGAATTGGACTTAAGGGCATAACCAATACAAGATAAGGTGAGAAATTACCCTTCCTTAGCCCAAAAACCACCCCCTACTTATGCTACTCAAGTTATAATAAAGATTGATAAACGTTGGCCCCTAGGAACATCTAGGACACATTAAGAGATTGACCGAGGTTGGAACTTATAAGAACCATACTCTTGTGAAATCGGTGTCTAAGGTTGGGGATAAGAGGTTAAGCCTCAAAGATACTGTACTTTGGCGTAATTAAGACCGTTGCTTACACATGGATACCTCCCACCATATTTTGCCCCTACCTAGCTGATTAGACCATAGTCGGGTTCATACAACAATCTCTCCCAGGCAATCGACTAGTTAGTGGTCTCTAGGTCTAGGTCAACCCTAGATAGGCTTGATTTTAATTTTTTCTTTCTTTTTGTTGTTGTTTGCTCTTTTGTTTTTGTTTGTGATTATTTGTGAAATGGCTCTCAATAATATTTTTTTCAATTCTAATATAAATTCATATTTCACGTTGACCTCATTTGACTCAGATAACTCTAGCTCGACTTTCATGAACCAATCAAATAGGTTGGATTGGATTATCCGACTCAATATGACTCATACACCCAATCGAATAACCATAATTTTCAAATAATTTTCACTTTTCACAGAGTCAATGGGAATTCACCTCCCCTGAGTCAAACTTTCAACCACCTTATCCACAATTTTCACAATGTCCACAATTTTCATTCCTCGATCTTGAACAACCCATAGAAGAAAAATCTGAGTTAAAAAGAGTATAGAAGCCATGTAGAAGGTCGAACGAAAATTTCAGGAAATGTTGGTGCAATTACCCAATATTTTCAAGTGTCAAACTCAGTCCCACCTCTTCAAAATGACCAATCACTAGTCTTGGACATGAGTATGAACTCTTGTGAGAGTCCGATGTAATCACCTAGAGGGCGGTGAATAGGTGACTAGCTAATCTAATGGTCAATTAATACGGAATTAAAACTTATTTAATTGAAACTAAAACTTCTTGAACTAAACACCACGTATAACATAAGAGTGTAGCCGGATTCCCCATGAAGGGCTCTGGACTAACTCCTCAAGATTCCTCTAAATAAGAGTTGAGGTGCCGCGTTGGCTCTCTTGGTTGAATACAAGTGTTAGCAAACAATCCCCAAGCATATAACAATTAAGCACACAATATATCAAGAATATAAAGATAAATACAATATTAGCATGCAAGATATAAAGACAAGTAAGAGATAGAGAGAGCAATCGCAAACACGAGAGATTTGTTTCGAGGTTCAAGCACACTTGCTCCACGTCCCTTCCTTCAACACTATAAAGGATTTTCACTAAAATCGATCCCACCGGATCACTTGGTGCCACAACACCTACAAGCTCTTTGGACTCTCTAGTCCCTCTCTTGTTCTCGCAAGAACACACTGCAAGTTCACTAGCTCGCCAAGGCCACACCTCAAACAACGAGTTCCCACTAGAACCCGAAACAATGCGAACACACACATCCGCCTCCCCAAAGCAAAGATGAAGTCTTTGGTGATCACAACACTTTGATCACCTAAAAACTATCTCACAATAACACTCCTATAGGATGAATATATCAATGGATAGCTCAAGTGTTTGTGTGAGAAAACTAGGACGGAATGTGTGGAGAAAAACATAAGAAATCACTTTGAAGATAAACTCTCTTTTGATTTGGAAATGTAGCTCTAAAACGTGTGGATATAACCACTGAAATGGGTATTCAAGACTAGCCCAAAACTCTTCTTGAAATCTTAGCTAAAACAACCGAATGAAGCCCCTTTAAATAGGCCATCAAAAACTAGCCGTTGGGGCCAAATCAGTAGCCCTGACGACTGTCGTTCGACTGGCCCGGTCGACCGCCAACGGTCAAATTTCTGACCGTTGGGGCAGCGGCCGACCGGCCCGGTCGACCGTGGCCTGGAACAGAGAGCAGAGCTCTCTGCCGGTCGACCGACCAGGTCGACCAGGGCTTTCCAGAGAGCCGAAGCTCTCTGGCGGTCGACCGGGTAGGTCGACCGGCCCTCCAGCCAAACTGACGTGCACGTTCTGTGCATGTCGGTCAACTGACTCGGTCGACCGACTTCTAGCTCGGTCGACCGGTCCGATCGACCGGCAGAAGCCAGGACAGGTCTGTTATAGGGATAAAAACTTGGTATTTTGATAAAAATAAAATCCCATAAAATCACTAAAAATCTACAAAAATAGTTTCAGTATTATACTTTGATAATCAAACATGTTTGAGTAAAATCAAGACATGTTACAAACATTTTGAACTATTTTGTAACTTAGAAATTTTGGCCAAAAACAAAAGCCGTATTTTTCAAATTAGTTCTTCCAAAACTTATTTTTCTAAAACTTCTCCAAATACAAAAACAAGATATTTTAAACACTTTTAAAGCATAGAATGTATGGATATGATCCACTACACATACATGGTAAAATATCTATGTTTTTGACAATAAGCACTAAACATGGTTTTTGTTAAAGATATGTATACTTTGAATTCCAAAAACCAAACTGGTATTTTGTCAAAATGAAAAGTCTTTTTCAAAATGAAAATTCTTTTATGAAAACACATCTAAATTAAGAGTGTGTGTGCATATGGTATACTTGAGCAATCCACCAACTATTCTATCCTTTACATTTTAATCTAGAACAAAATCTTAATAAAAATAAACCTAGACACAAGTCTTGATCTTGAAGGTCTTCACTTGAAGTCTTCTCATCTTCTTAACTTAGTCCAAACTCGATCCAAAGAGCTAGACTCCTCTTGAGTACTTGAAGTGGTCTTGACGCACAAGCTCTTGAATCAAACCGTGCTAGATCCAAAAACTTGACTTTAAATCCTTTGTTGAAGCTAAATACCAACTAAGATCTTGATCATAAATCTGAGACTAATTAAATACAAGATCATTAGTACTATAACTACATGAGTTGATCATCATCAAAACTAGAGTGATGGCCATTGGGCCAACCAATCTCCCCTTTTTTGATGATGACAAAACTCATGAAGTTATATATGCATGGATTAAAGTAAAGCTTCAAAGAAGCTCCCCCTTAACGCATGCATCATAAGAAATAAATAGATATGGCAATAAAGCACATAAACTAACTAAACATGTATGCAAATATAAGGAGATAAACATGCCAATCAAGCATGCAACTCATCAAATTCTTTTTCTCCTATTTGCAAAACAAAACAATATGCATAAACAAGAAATTCTTTTCCAAAACATGCATATATATCTAAAATACTTCTTCCCCTTTATGTCAATCATCAACAAAGGGGTTAAAGCAAACACAAATAATGTTCTCCCCCTTTTTGTCAAAAACAAAAAATCAATAAAGGGGTGAACTCAAATAAGTCAATAATGGATATATGCGATATACATTCATGAAGAGGAAGACGCTAAGTTAACTTCCCCACATATATGCATTACATGAAGAAGAGATGACAAGCCCTAACTCACATAACGCATAATATGCAATGCATAAGAGGAGATGTGAAGCTCCCCCTACACACGTGTATCGTATAAAGAAGAGTTATCAAGCTCATCAATATAAGATACACTCAACATGAATCTATATGTAGAAGAGATGTTAAGCTCCCCTTGCATATAGGCAATACACATCCAAACAATTTTTTTCCTCAGTAAAACACAATTTTGAATTTTTCTTAATAAAACAAATTTTGAGATATGTTAGTAAATCAAATTTTAAGATACCAATTGTAAATCAACATTACAAATTTTGAATTTTAAACCAAAAATAGAATCAGATTGATACTTATTGAAGATTATTTCACATTTTTGATATCAATAAAAATACCAATTTTAAAAATAATGCATAAGCTTATTAAAATATCAATTGATATACCAATTGAAAATAAAGATTTGAATCAAGCTTAGCATAAACAAACTTTGTGCTTTAAATATGTAAACAAATTTTAGATCAAGCACAAACAAATCATATATATGTATGAAAAATGATAATATCAATAGAAGTTGATATAAGTTGAAATTGAAAGCATACATATATATAAACAAGGTTATGAGCATACAAAATATATCAATTGTGATACCAAATGAAATTATGATACCAATTGAGATATGAAGTGACATTAGTGTATAACTCATAAAAATCCACCCTTTTTAAGCACAAGATAAAAGGTTTTCAATAAGGCTTGCAAGGCATACTCGCCCATCCGTCTGCCCATTGAGGGGTTGGTAGGGGTTTTCAAAAACTATAGTTTGAAAATATTTTAATTGTGAAAACACTACCAAATGAAGAATAAATAACTAGTTAAAGTAATTTTGAAAAACTAGTTAAAGATCCTTCAAAACATGAAACTAAATCATATGTATATCATGAAACATGCTAAATACATAGGAGTTGTCACTCAAGATCTATAAAGCTCATAAAGACTAATAAAAATATAGTCATGAGAAAATAAATTAAATATGAGTGTACAAATAACATGTGAATAGCATATTCATGAAATTAGTCAATAAAGCTCAAAACAAACATGAATATCATTTTATCATACAAATCATGAAAATTCATTTTTCATATAAAGATGAAAATCATAAAAATTCATTTTTCTTCTTAAAAATTAATTTCTAGGTATATGTATGTTTTTATTCAAAAATAACAATATGCATACATATCCCAAACATAAAAAAGTCTATGATATGATTTGCATGAAGGCAAGAGACCCAAGAGACATACATGTATATTCATTAGATTTGAATACAAACTACATGTACATGAAGTAAAGGATATAAATAGGCAAAACAAGTGTAAAAGAGGAAATCATCAAAACTAGGCTATACATGTGCATATAGTGAGTACAAATGAACAATGAAGTGCAAACATATATGAATCAATTTGTTGCTCACTACTTGTACACGTATATACACAAGTTTTGACAAATACTACATCTAACCATGTTTTTACCACATGAAGCACAAAACAAATAAAACATGAACATGCCAAAAAAAATATCATATAAGAAAAAGCATGTAAATAAATTAAGAGTTTTAGAGATAGTTACCAAATCAAAGAACTATGCTCTAAGTCTCCAAAACATGGTGGTTGTCCCACCAAACTCCTTGATAGCGGTGCATCAAATGTATGTCCATCATGTCCATGTGCATCCACCATCAAGGCACCATCCCTCTCACGTTTTGTGAGAGCCCGCACATGCATCAAATATAAAAGGTGGGGATTTTGGTACCCATTTTCTTTCGGGTCCTTGAGAGTTAGCATTGTAAGGAACCCAACCATTCTTATTAGCAAAATTTGAAGAATTTATTATATCATAACAAAATCTTACTAAATGGCCTTTGCGACCACAATGTGTACACTTTTACACTCTAGGATGCATATGTGCATGAGTATGGTAATGGCGTGCAAAGTGTGCATATGCATGATGTGGGTGATGTGCATGAATATGTGGAGTTTGTTTCTTTGAAAATATGGACTCCAATCTAGAATGGTTAAAAGTACATTTGCTCAAAGTTGAGCTTAAACAATCAATTTTATTTTTTAAAAATTTAACTTCATTTTTATCAATGGTTGTGGCATGAAGAGCATGATCAACAACCTTTCTCTTTTTAGAAATATTTAGTTTTCTTTTTCAACCATTTTCTTTTCAAAGAAGTGTTTTTATGCAAGGCAATTTCTTTTTGTTTTTCCACCAAAATAATTTTATTTTTCAAGGTAGATTCCTTCACAAAGATCATTCAATTTAGAAAGCAAGGAAACATTTTCATTTTTCAAAATTTCATTTTCTTTTTCAATGCATGCAACTTTATTTTTAAAAGACTCATTTTCTTTTAAAACATTTTCAAATCTAGTTTGAAAAGAATCCTTTTTCTTTTAACATGCAATCAATTTTATTTTTCTTTTTCTTATTATCCTTTTAAAGCAATTCATATTTTTTTAGGAGTTGTTGACAAAATGATTCAAGTTCATTATAGGACATATCAACATCCTCTTCTAACTCGGATTCGATAGTTATCTCAAGGGGGTTATCCCCTTGGACCATGTAGCACACGTTGGAAGCGTCACTTCCAACATTCGAGTCGCTCCCCACATAATATTGTTCTTTTTCGCCAAGGGACATAATGGTGTTCCAAAGTACAAAAGTCGAATCAAGATTAGCAACCCTAGATAAATAATCATCATTTAGGGTACTCTTCAAAGCATGGATGGATTTTGCATTAGCCTCAATATTTTGCCATTTAAACAATAAGTATCTTTAATAGTGGCAAAATAAACATGAATGCCTACGACTTTGAGGTACAAAGACATCTTAATCTTCCAAGTTTAGATGTTAAGAATGTCAAAGGTGGGAGGTGACATGAAATCCATAGTATGTGTACAAATATTGTGATTAGCTAAAAAATGAGGACCTTTAACTCTAGGTTGTAAGACCCAAATCAAGAGCACTTGGCTCTGATACCAACTGTAATCACCTAGAGGGGGTGAATAGGTGACTAGCTAATCTAACGGTCAATTAATGCGAAATTAAAACTTATTTAATGCAAACTGAAACTTCTTGAACTAAACACCACGTATAACACAAGAGTATAACTGGATTCCCCGTGAAGGGCTCTGAACTAACTCCTCAAGATTCCTCTAAATAAGAGTTGAGGTGCCGCGTTGGCTCTCTTGGTTGAATACAAATGTTAGCAAACAATCCCCAAGCATATAACAATTAAGCACACAATATATATCAAGCATATAAAGATAAAGACAATATTAGCACGCAAGATATAAAGACGAGTAAGAGATAGAGAGAGCAATCTCAAACACGGGAGATTTGTTTCGAGGTTTGAGCACACTTGCTCTACGTCCCCGCCTTCAACACTATGAAGGATTTTCACTAAAATTGATCCCACCGGATCACTTGGTGTCGCAACACCTACAAGCTCTTTGGACTCTCTAGTCCCTCTCTTGTTCTCGCAAAAAACACACCGCAAGCTCACTAGCTCGCCGAGGCTACACCTCAAACACCGAGTTCCCACTATAACCCGAAATAATGCGAACACACACGTCCGCCTCCTCAAAGCAAAGATAAAGTCTTTGGTGATCATAATACTTTGATCACCTAAAAACAATCTCACAATAACACTACTATAGGATGAATATATCAATGGATAGCTCAAGTGTTTGTGTGAGAAAACTAGGATGGAATGTGTGGAGAAAAACACAAGAAATCACTTTGAAAAATACTCTTGATAAACACTCTTTTGATTTGAAAATGTAGCTCTAAAACATCTGGATATAACTACTAAAATGGGTATGCAAGACTAGCCCAAAACTCTTCTTGAAATCTTAGCTAAAACAGCCCAATGAAGCCCCTTTAAATAGGCCATCAAAAACTAGCCGTTGAGGCCAAATCAGTAGCCCTGACGGCTGTCGGTCGACCGGCCCGGTTGACCGCCAACGGTCAAGTTTCTGACCGTTGGGGCAGCGGTCGACCGGGGCTTTCCAGAGAGCAGAAGCTCTCTGGCAGTCGACCGGGTCGGTCAACTGGCCCTCCAGCAAAACTGGCGTGCACATTCTGTGCAAGTCGGTCGACCGAGACGTCGGTCGACCGACTCAGTCGACTGACTTCTAGCTCGGCCGACCAGCCGGTCGACCGGCATAAGCCAGGACAGGTCTGTTATAGGGATTAAAAACTTGGTATTTTGACAAAAGTAAAATCCCATAAAATCACTAAAAATCTACAAAAATAGTTTTAGTATTATACTTTGATAATCAAACATGTTTGAGTAAAATCAAGACATGTTAAAAACATTTTGAACTATTTTTATAACTTAGAAATTTTGGCTAAAAACAAAAATCGTATTTTTTCAAATTAGTTTTTCCAAAACTTCTCCAAATACAAAAATAAGATATTTTAAACACTTTTAAAGCATAGAGTGTACGGATATGATCCACTACACATACATGGTGAAATATCTATGTTTTTCACAATAAGCACTAAACATGGTTTTAGTTAAAGATATGTATACTTTGAATTCCAAAAACCAAATCGGTATTTTGTCAAAATGAAAAGTCTTTTCCTAAATGAAAATTCTTCATGAAAACACATCTAAATCAAGAGTGTGTGTGCATATGGTATACTTGAGCAATCCACCAACTATTCTATCCTTTACATTTTAATCTAAAACAAAATCTTAATAAAAATAAACCTAGACACAAGTCTTGATCTTGAAGGTTTTCATTTGAAGTCTTCTCATCTTCTTGACTTGGTCCAAACTAGATCCAAAGAGCTAGACTCCTCTTGAGTACTTGAAGTGGTCTTGATGCACAAGTTCTTGAATCAAACCGTGCTAGCTCCAAAAACTTGACTTTAAATCCTTTGTTGAAGCTAAATACCAACTAAGATCTTGATCATAAATCTGAGACTAATTAAACACAAGATCATTAGTACTATAACTACATGAGTTGATCATCATCAAAACTAGAGTGATGGGCATTTGGGCCAACAATCTTCCCTTTTTTGATGATGACAAAACTCATAGAGTTATATATGCATGGATTAAAGTAAGCATCATAATAAATAAATAGATATGGCAATAAAGCACATAAACTAACTAAACATTTATGCAAATATAAGGAGATAAACATGCCAATCAAGCATACAACTCATCAAATTCTTTTTCTCCTATTTGCAAAACAAAACAATATGCATAAACAAGAAATTCTTTTCCAAAACATGCATATATATCTAAAATACTTCTTCCCCTTTATGTCAATCATCAACAAAGGGGTTGAAGTAAACACAAATAATGTTCTCCCCCTTTTTGTCAAAAACAAAAAATCAATAAAGGGGTGAACTCAAATCAATGAATAATGGATATATGCGATATACATTCATAAAGAGGAAGACGCTAAGTTAACTTCCCTAGATATATGCATTACATAAAGAAGGGATGACAAGCCCTAACTCACATAACGCATAATATGCAATGCATAAGAGAAAATGTGAAGCTCCTCCTACACATGTGTATAGCATAAAGAAGAGTTGTCAAGCTCATCAATATAAGATACACTCAACATGAATCTATAAGTAGAATAGATGTTAAGCTCCCCTTGCATATAGGCAATACACATCAAAATAATTTTTTTCCTCATTAAATCACAATATTGAATTTTTCTCAATAAAACAAATTTTAGATATCTTAGTAAATCAAATTTTAAGATACCAATTTTAAGATACCAATTGTAAATCAACATTACAAATTTTGAATTTTAAAACAAAAATAGAATCAGATTGATACTAATTGAAGATTATTGCACATTTTTTATATCAATAAAAATACCAATTTTAAAAATAATGCATAAGCTTATTAAAATATCAATTGAGATACCAATTGAAAATAAAGATTTGAATCAAGCTTAGCATAAACAAACTTTGGGCTTTAAATATGTAAACCAATTTTAGATCAAGCACAAACAAATCATATATGTATGAAAAATGATAATATCAATAGAAGTTGATATAAATTGAAATTGCAAGCGTACATAAATATATAAACAAGGTTATGAGCATACAAAATATATCAATTGTGATACCAAATGAAATTATGATACCAATTGAGATTATGAAGTGACATTAGTGTATAACTCATAAAAATCCACCCTTTTTATGCACAAGCTAAAAGGTTTTTAATAAGGCTTGCAAGGCATACTCGCCCATCCGTCCGCCCATTGAGGGGTTGGTAGGGGCTTTCAAAAACTATAGTTTGAAAATATTTTTATTATGAAAACACTACCAAATTAAGAATAAATAACTAGTTAAAGTAATTTTTAAAAAACTAGTTAAAGATCCTTCAAAACATGAAACTAAATCATATGTATATCATGAAACATGCTAAATACATAGGAGTTATCACTCAAGATCTATAAATCTCATAAAGACTCATAAAACATAGTCATGAGAAAATAAATTAAATATGAGTGTACAAACAACATGTGAATAGCATATTCATGAAATTAGTTAATAAAGCTCAAAACAAACATGAATATCATTTTATCAAAAGAATCATGAAAATTCATTTTTCACATAAAGATGAAAATCATAAAAATTCATTTTTCATCTTAAAAACCAATTTCTAGGTATATGTATGTTTTTATCCAAAATAACAATATGCATATATATCCCAAACATAAAAAGAGTCTATAATATAATTTGCATGAAGGCAAGAGACCCAAGAGACATACATGTATATTCATTAGATTTGAATACAAACTACATATACATGAAGTAAAGGATATAAATAGGCAAAACAAGTGTAAATGAGGAAATCATCAAAACTAGGCTATACATGTGCATATAGTGAGTACAAATGAACAATGAAGTGCAAACATATATGAATCAATTTATTGCTCACTACTTGTACACGTATATACACAAGTTTTGACAAATACTACATCTAACCATGTTTTTACCACATGAAGCACAAAACAAATAAAACATGAACATGCCAAAAAAAATATCATATAAGAAAAAGCATGTAAATAAATTAGGAGTTTTAGAGATAGTTACCAAATCAAAGAACTATGCTCTAAGTCTCCAAAACATGGTGGTTGTCCTATCAAACTCCTTGTTAGCGGTGCATCAAATGTGTGTCCATCATGTCCATGTGCATCACCATCAAGGCACCATCCCTCTCACGTTTTGTGAGAGCCTGCACATACATCAAATATAAAAGGTGGGGATTTTGGTACCCATTTTCTTTTGGGTCCTTGAGGGTTAGCATTGTAAGGAACCCAAACATTCTTATTAGCAAAATTTGAAGAATTTATTATATTATAACAAAATCTTGCTAAATGGCCTTTGCGACCACAATGTGTACACTTGTACACTCTAGGATGCATATGTATATGAGTATGGTCATAGCGTGCAAAGTGTGCATATGCATGATATGGGTGATGTGCATGAATATGTGGAGTTTGTTTCTTTGAAAATATGGACTCCAATCTAGAATGGTTAAAAGCACATTTGTTCAAAGTTGAGCTTAAACAATCAATTTTATTTTCAAAAATTTAACTTCATTTTTATCAATGGTTGTGGCATGAAGAGCATGATCAACAACCTTTTTCTTTTTAGAAATATTTACTTTTTCTTTTTCAACCATTTTTCTTTTCAAAGAAGTGTTTTCATGCAAGGCAATTTTTTTTGTTTTTTCACCAAAATAATTTTATTTTTCAAGGTAGTGTTTGCTTCACAAAGTTCATTCAATTTAGAAAGCAAGGAAGCATTTTCATTTTTCAAAATTTCATTTTCTTTTTCAATGCATGCAACTTTATTTTTAAAAGACTCATTTTCTTTTAGAACATTTTCAAATCTAGTTTGAAAAGAATCCTTTTCTTTTAACATGCAATCAATTTTATTTTTCTTTTTCTTATTATCCTTTTAAAGCAATTCATATTTTTCTAGGAGTTGTTGACAAAATGATTCAAGTTCATTATAGGACATATCAGCATTCTCTTCTAGCTCGGATTCGATAGTTACCTCAAGGGGGTTATCCCCTTGGACCATGTAGCACACGTTGGAAGCGTCACTTCCAACATCTGAGTCGCTCCCCACATAATTTTGTTCTTTTTCGCCAAGGGACATGATGGTGTTCCAAAGTACAAAAGTCGAATCAAGATTAGCAACCCTAGATAAATAATCATCATTTAGGATACTCTTCAAAGCATGGATGGCTTTTGCATTAGCTTCAATATTTTTGCCATTTAAACAATAAGTATCTTTAATAGTGGCAAAATAAACATGAATGCCTAGGCTTTGAGGTATAAAGACATCTTAACCTTCCAAGTTTAGATGTTAAGAATGTCAAAGGTGGGAGGTGACATGAAATTCATAGTGTGTGTACAAATATTGTGATTAGCTAAAAAATGAGGATCTTTAACTCTAGGTTGTAAGACCCAAATCAAGAGCACTTGGCTCTGATACCAACTGTAATCACCTAGAGGGGGTGAATAGGTGACTAGCTAATCTAATGATCAGTTAATGTGAAATTAAGACTTATTTAATGAAAACTGAAACTTCTTGAACTAAACACCATGTATAACATAAGAGTATAGCCGGATTCCCCACGAAGGGCTCTGGACTAACTCCTCAAGATTCCTCTAAATAAGAGTTGAGGTGCCGCGTTGGCTCTCTTGGTTGAATACAAGTGTTAGCAAATAATCCCCAAACATATAACAATTAAGCACACAATATATCAAGCATATGACGATAAAGACAATATTAGCATTCAAGATATAAAGACAAGTAAGAGATGGAGAGAGAGCAATCGCAAACACGGGAGATTTGTTTCGAGGTTCGAGCACACTTGCTCTACGTCCCGTCCTTCAACACTATGAAGGATTTCCACCAAAATTGATTCCACCGGATCACTTGGTGTCGCAACACTTACAAGCTCTTTGGACTCTCTAGTCCCTCTCTTGTTCTCGCAAGAACATACCGCAAGCTCACTAGCTCGCCGAGGCCGCACCTCAAACACCGAGTTCCCACTAGAACCCGAAATAATGTGAACACACACGTCCGCCTCCACAAAGCAAAGATGAGGTCTTTGGTGATCACAACACTTTGATCACCTAAAAACAAATCATAATAACACTCCTATAGGATGAATATATCAATGGATAGCTTAAGTGTTTGTGTGAAAAAACTAGGATGGAATATGTGGAGAAAAACACAAGAAATCACTTTGAAAAACACTCTTGATAAACACTCTTTTGATTTGGAAATGTAGCTCTAAAACATGTGGATATAACTACTGAAATGGGTATGCAAGACTAGCCCAAATCTCTTCTTGAAATCTTAGCTAAAACAGCCCAATGAAGCCCCTTTAAATAGGCCATCAAAAACTAGCCGTTGGGGCCAAATCAGCAGCCCTGACGGCTGCCGGTCGACCGGCCCGGTCGACCGGCAATGGTCAAATTTCTGACCGTTGGGGCAGCGGTCGACCGGCCTGGTCGATCGTGGCCTGGAACAGAGAGCAGAGCTCTCTGCCGGTCGACCGACCCGGTCGACCAGGGCTTTCCAGAGAGCAGAAGCTCTCTGGCAGTCGACCGGGTCGGTCAACCGGCCCTCCAGCCAAACTGGCGTGCACGTTCTATGTAAGTCGGTCGACCGAGACGTCGGTCGACTGACTTCTAGCTCGGTCGACCAGTCCGGTCGACCGGCAGAAGCCAGGACAGGTCTGTTATAGGGATTAAAAACTTGGTATTTTGACAAAAGTAAATTCCCATAAAATCACTAAAAATCTACAAAAATAGTTTCAGTATTATACTTTGATAATCAAACATGTTTGAGTAAAATCAAGACATGTTACGAACATTTTGAACTATTTTTGTAACTTAGAAATTTTGGCTAAAAACAAAAACCGTATTTTTTCAAATTGGTTTTTCCAAAACTTATTTTTCCAAAACTTCTCCAAATACAAAAATAAGATATTTTAAATACTTCTAAAGTATAGAGTGTATGGATATGATCCACTACACATACATGGTGAAATATCTATGTTTTTGACAATAAGCACTAAACATGGTTTTGGTTAAATATATGTATACTTTGAATTCCAAAAACCAAACCGGTATTTTGTCAAAATGAAAAGTCTTTTCCTAAATGAAACTTCTTTATGAAAACACATCTAAATCAAGAGTGTGTGTGCATATGGTATACTTGAGCAATCCACCAACTATTCTATCCTTTACATTTTAATCTAAAACAAAATCTTAATAAAAACAAACCTGGACACAAGTCTTGATCTTGAAGGTCTTCACTTGAAGTCTTCTCATCTTCTTGACTTGGTCCAAATTCGATCCAAAGAGCTAGACTCCTCTTGAGTACTTGAAGTGGTCTTGATGCACAAGCTCTTGAATCAAACCGTGCTAGCTCCAAAAACTTGACTTTAAATCCTTTGTTGAAGTTAAACACCAACTAAGATCTTGATCATAAATCTGAGACTAATTAAACACAAGATCATTAGTACTATAACTACATGAGTTAATCATCATCAAAACTAGAGTGATGGCCTTTGGGCCAACATCCGAGTGACAATCTCAAAATATGTTGGACTCACAATCTTCATAATTTTTTCAAAATTAAGATTCATACACTCCTTTTATCGAACAATCATTTGAAGAAAATATGAGCTAGAAAAGAGTATAAAAATCTTGTATGAGCCTCAAAAATCTTTTGTCCAATCTATCGATGGGTTATAAACACAAATGAGTCAATTGGCCAACATTTATAGGAATAAGAAAACGCTCTCTTAGCAATCTTTGTCCAATTTAGATATCTCTTACATTATCAACTTGACCGAGGACTCATGTTTTTTTGAAAACCAAGATTCAATTCAGTATACCCATTTGAACATGACCAAACTCTAAATTTTAAAAATCCCATTGATATTTTGATAAGTTATCCATTTTCTGAAATTGAACTTGCGCATGAATGTGATCTTGAACCTCAAATTGATAATTCAATTCCACATCTTGATTCAATATTGACTCCGGTACCTTTACCTCAATTCAAATATTTTTTCAAGTCAGCTTTGAATTCTGTTCCCATACATCGTGAAATTGAATTATCCATCTTTCAAGATTCACATCAGAAACTTGACCAATACATAACTTCTGAGAGTAACATTGACAAGTTTATCTTCCAAGAAATTGAACTAAGATAAGATTGTGACTTTGAGCCTCAAATTTGTGATCCAGTTTAAATCTCCAAATCAATATGGACTCCTGTTTTATTACCCAAATTAAGTAACATTTTAGAGTCAGTTTTAATTCCCATACCTGTTATTCTTAAACTTGAAACACCAATCTTAGAAAGTCACATGCCAATGTGAGAAAATTAATGTAGACTAGAGTTTCATCTTCTTGATTTGGACCTGGTTCCAGAACCAATTTTGACTCCAGAACCTTTACTTGATTTCAATCAATTTCCTTAGTCGATTATAGTTCCTGTCCTTCCTGAGTTCAAATCAAGTATTCCATAATTTCATACTCTATTTTGGGACAAAGGTATTGATAATAATAACTCTTAAATTATTTTTAAAATTTGAAAATTAGATAGGGTAAAATTCTTAATAAAAATCATTCATGTTCACATTATAATAATAGGTTGTATTGGAGAGATCTCCGGTGGGTTTCTTAGAACTCCATGTATTTTGGATTGGGCCGCATTTCGTGAACCAATCAGACCACTACCGGAAAAAAGCACCTTGAGGTGATTTTTTTCTTCCCTCTCTATTTGTTTCATGCATACATACATTCACAATGCATTGAGGACAATGCATGAGATAAGTTTGGGGCAGGATTTACTAACATAAAGTTTCTAGGTTTTCTTTCTTTTTCACTTCTTTTAGGATATTCTTTGATTTTTTCCTTTTTATATAGGAATTTTCCTTTTCTTTAAAAACATTTTGAGACAAGAGACAAAGTTTTGACCTAATTTTAATAAAAAATAAGATGATCTTAAAAATTAAGAAAGCCTTAATTATGACATCTTAAACCTAGTCAAAATAATGGATCTTATTTAAAATTATATGTTAAGTTAGAATGATTAGAGAGATAATTTTATCTTGAATTTTTTTGCCTTAAAGAGTATGCACTTCACACTTACACATTTTTGGGATGGAAACAAAGATGTAAAATATCATAAAGCAAAATAAATAAAAAGAACAAATGTATAAATAAAAAACACTTATTAAGCTGGATAACTATACCTCAAGAAGCATGATTATTCACACCTAGCGGTGGTCAAAAGAAAGAAAAAATCTCCTTAGTTTTGTGGCCTTGTTTACTCTAGTCCTTAAACCTGAGGGATGTTTTCTCATTTGGTGCCCTAAAACCGTCTGGTTTGAGGTAATCGGTTAAAGGCTCATTACCCTGGTAAATTAGAAAGCATAAGAAAACTAAGGAAAGAAAAAAAAAGAAAAAAATATATATAAATAAATGGCTTAATGGTTAGAGTTGAAATCTCAAAAAAATTTCACTATCACGAAGTGCATATTATCTAGGTTTATGAAGGATAAAATTATTCTATCAAATTTTGAAATCTTACCTTAATTACAGACAAGATCTTGCATATGGACTAAGTTTATGGAAAAATAATTTTTTATGGATTTATGACCTAGATCGCTTAAATTTTTGTAAAATATTTCAAAAACTTGTCTCTCTTCCAAAATGCATTTTCAAAACTCTAACTTTTGCTTTCTTTCTTATTGGATTTTGTTGGTGTAATCTGCTGAAAACCCTCAGGAGATAACTCTTCCTCTAAGGTAACCTAAAGGCTTAACAGCTTCTTGCAAACGCTTAGTGCAACTGCGTCACCTGCGAAAGTGGTGTAATAACATTCCTAATTTAGTTTTTCTTTTTCTTGTTTTGCTTAGGATAAGCAAAAGATAAGTGTGGGGGTGTGATTAGGCTATGATTCTTCATTTTCATATTGCATTTTTCTACCGATTTATGAATAAAATATCACTTCTGAACTGTGTTTTGATCTATTTTGCAGATAATCAAGAGTTTAAGGGCAAAGTTGGAACAAGGGCCTAATTAAACCCAATTTTAGGTAGTTAAATCACATTACTTGAAGGCCAAACTAGAGAGCTTCTAGAAAATCATTGGATCCAGAACTTGAGGGAAAATTTGAAGAAACCTGGATCCAATGTACCCAAAATCGGAGATAATTAGAAGTTTCTAGCAGGTCGATGAACCCACAGGCCAAAATCAGGGACCTATAAAGCCGCGTTTCCGCAGCACTTTTGTCCGCCACGAATCGATCTTCGGTGCGTGGCTTCGTGTCGACATCCAGAGCTTGCCTTTGCTTATAAATACTGTATTTTTGGACGTGAGATGGGGTTGAGGAGTGAGTAGGCTAGGGTTTCTCTCTTCTAGTTATAGAGTAGGATCTTCTTCTTTTATATTTTCTTTTCCTTTTTAGATCTTGTAGTAGGGATGAGTTGATTCTAGAGAGAGATATTGATGTAATAGAGAGTGACAATCTATGTAAAAGTATTTTCTTTATCTTTTATTGTAATATTCTCCATCTTTTACATGATGATTAGCTAGTTTCTTTTCATGGCAATCTAACTACTAACCACTAACTAACTAACCAATTACTTGATAATCTATATGAATCTAATGGCATCTACATGGCCTTGCTCTTGCAAGAGCCATTGATGGCTCATGATGATAGATTCTAACATTCTAATATTCTAATATCTAACCCACTAACAAACTAACTTGCAATGTCTTCTTTATTTCATGCTCACCTCTACTTGGTTTTGATGATCTAATAGTAGCTTGCATCTTGTTGTGTGGAATGGATGTGTTTGAATGTGAAAAAATAATCTTATAAGCCATGCTTTGCATCGTCACTTGAAGCCAAGGATTAGTGACGACCAAGGATCCATGTGAGGCAACTATTACTAAGAGGTTAGCATGGTTAGTGGAGCAACTAGTAGTTAGTAGCCATGAGTTTCTTTCATTGTTTTCCTCTTTCTTTTTACTTTGTTTTAAAAAAAATTTCAAAACTTTTTTTTCATTTTCCTATCGATGTTTTCACTAACTTTTTAGTTCACCTTTGTTTCATTTCTTTACCACAAAGTTTATCTTCTTTTCCATTTTGTTTTAAACCACTTTCTAAATCACTCCACTTTCTATTTCATTTCTATTTTCTTGTTTTGTTTCACCGATTTCGAAACCACTCCTCCATTGTTTTCATTTCGCTGTTTTCATTGCCTTCTCCACCGATCACTTCTAGTTTTCTTTTTTTTTCACTCTTTAACAAAGAAGAACATGTTAATATAATATGTGAACAGACCATTAATGCTTCTATCGCCTCTCGTCCCTGTAGATTCAACCCGTTAAGCCAATGCGATATCGGAAGTTTCGAGGAAACATTAGCACACACATAATTACACTGATTTAAAAACACACATTTTCAAGTGCTGATTTTACCCCGATCAGGTAGCCTAGACAGGTTTTCACATTGACGACCATTCGAATGAGTCAACGGCCTATACCGAGTCCCACCCGAACAGATATGAGGGAAAGACAGCCCCCACGGCTATCCGTTGGGGATTCCCTTGAAAGACAGAGGCTCGCCCACTAGGGCTGCTCGTAGTCATCTTAGACATGTTTTCATCTTGACAGCTACCCAAGTGAGTCAATAGCCTATATCGGTTCCTACCCTGATATGAGGGAAAGACAGCCCCTCGGCTATCTCTCCAGGAGTCCCCTAAAAGACAAAAGCTTACACACTAAGGTTGCTCGAAGCCAGCTTAGATAGGTTTTCACCTGGACGACCACCTGAGTGAGTCAGTAGCCTAAATTGGCTCCTACCTTGATGACTATCAGAGAAAAACATCCCCCGCGGCTATCCCTCGGGGGTCCCCTAAAAGACAGAGGCTCGCTCTCTAGGGCTGCTCGAAATCAGTCTGGACAGGTTTTCACCTTGATGGCCATCAGAGTGAGTCAACAACCTATATTGGGTCCTCACGGCTATGAGTGAAAAACAATCCCGTGGCTATCCCTCGGAGAGTCCGCTGAAAGATGAAGGCACCCACTAGGGCTATTCAGAGTCAGCCTAGATAGGTTTTCACCTTACGGCCACCCGAGTGAGTCAACAGCCTGCACTGGGTCCTACCCAGACGGCTATGAGGGAAAGATAACCCCTATGGCCATCCCTCGGGAAGTCCTATGAAAGGAGGGTCGCCTACTAAAGCTGCTTGAAGTCTGCCTAGACAGATTTTCACCTTGACGGCCACCCTAGCAAGTCAACAACTAATATCGGGTCAAGCCCTGACAGCTAAGAGGGAAAAATAACCCCCGCGGCTATCCCTTGGGAAGTCCCCTAAAAGACGAAGGCTCACTCTCTAGGGCTGCTCGGAGTCATCCTAGGCATGTTTGCACTTTAATGGCCACCCGAGTGAGTCAGTGACCTATATAGGGTCTTATCCTGACGGCTATATGGGAAAGACATCACCCATGGCTATTCCTCGGGGAGTCCCATAAAGGTGGAGGCTCACCCACTAGGGCTGCTCGGAGACAGCCTAGATAGGTTTTCACCTTGATGGCCACCTGAGTGAGTCAACAGCCTATATCGGGTCCTACCCTAGCGGCTATGAGGGAAAAATGGTCCCGCGGCTATCCCTCAGTGAGTCCTCTGAAAGACAGAGGCTCTCCCACTAAGGCTGCTTGTAGTCAGTCTAGACAGGTTTCCACCTTGATGGCCATACACGTGAGTGAACAGTCTATATCGGGTCCTACCCTGATGGTTATGAGGAAAAAATAGGCCCCAAAGCTCGAGGAGTCCCATAAAAGACGGTGGCTTACCCAGTAGGGCTTCTCGGAGTCAGGCTAGACAAGTTTTTACCTTGATTGCCACCCGAGTGAGTTAACAGCCTATATCGGGTGCTACCTTGATGGCTATAAGGGAAAAATAGCCCAGGGCTATCCCATAGTAAGCCCCATAAAAGACGGAGGCTCGCCCACTAGGGCTACTCGGAGTTAGCCTAGATAGGTTTTCATCTTGACGGACACCAAAGTGAGTCAACAGCCTATACCAGGTCCTACCCAGACAGTTATAAGGGAAGGATAGCCCCCGTGCTTATCCCTCGGGGCGTCCCCTGAAAGATGGAAGCTCGCCTACGAGGACTGCTCGGAGTCATCCTGGATAGGTTTCACCTTGACGGTCACTTGAGTAAGTCAACAGCCTATATCGGATCCTACCCTGATAGCCTGTGTGGTAAAAATATCCCCCCATGGCTATCCCTCGAGGAGTCACCTAAAAGACAGAGGCTCACCCTCTAGGGCTGCTCGGCGTCAGCCTAGACAGGTTTCACCTTGATGTCCACCAGAGAGTCAATAGACAACATTAGGTCCTATCCTGATGGCTATATGGGAAAGATAGCCTCATGGCTGTCCCTTAGGGAGTCCATTAAAAGACAGAGGCTCACCCACTTAGGCTGCTAAAAGTCAGCCTAGACAGGTTTTTACCTTGATAGCCACCCAAGTGAGTCAATGCCTATATTGTGTCCTACCCTGACAGCTATCAGGCAAAGACAAACCCCCGACTATTCCTTGAAGTGTCTCATTAAAGACGGAGGCTCACGCATTAGGGTTGCTCGGAGTTAGCCTAGACAGGTTTTCATCTTGACGACCACCTGAGTAAGTGAACAATCTATATTGAGTCATACCTTGAAGACTACGAGGGAAAGATAGCCCTCATGGCTATTCCTTGGGGAATCTCCTGAAAGATAAAAGCTCGACCAGTAGGGCTGCTCGGAGTCAGCCTAGACATGCTTTTCACTTTGACGGCCACCCGAATGAGTTAATATCCTTTATCGGGTCCTACCCTGATGATTATAAGGGAAAAACAGCCCCACGGCTATCCTTCGGGGAGTCCCTGAAAGACAGAGGCTTGCCAACCAGGGCTGCTCGGAGTCAGCCTAGACAGATTTTGTCACGCCTCGCTTCCCAAAATATACGGAAGCGGAGACGCTACGAGAGTTAGTGATGTATATACACGAGGAGAATACCCCATGTATATACGGTAAGCCTAAAGTAACCTGAACAAGCTATATAATCACTATGAAAATCAACATCACTACAATATGACATATAAATATCTGACACAATGATAGCATAGGAATAAAAGATTAGAAGAAAAGTCCAGTAAAGGGAATCCAAAGGGAACAACAAGAATAAAAGAAAGTAACAACATACCGAGAAGGAACGATCGAGTAAGGGAACTCTGGCTTCTCGTAAGGTGGGTGATCCTCTACAAATACCTGACCAGTAGGATAACGTATACATGGACCTGGATGTGCAAATCCTGGGAGTCAGACCTCCCAATGAGTGTATTGGAATAAAAGGTAAGGTGCACGTGCATATAACATGCGAGCATATGATTAAAAACTATAAAAATATATTGGATAAGCAAATGACATGAACAAAAGAGTAATAAGAAAAGAGTATGGTGCAATGAATATAAATCAGTATAGTACTAATATCATGATGACGTGTAATGCCTAACTTTTAAAGTAATGAGATCAATCTGTTATAATAACATATGTCAAGTCAAGTGTACATTCATCCGTCTATCATTACATGTATATATCAATGTCAATATAAGATTCATTTTTGCTATTGATTATGTCAGTGAACACCGATTGCCACATGCAATGACGCATCTCATACTATGCCTTCTACACATGTCAATCAGGGTCCTATATTATTGAAACTGATTGGTTAAAGATATTGTCTATATTTTAAGTGGGTCCCATACATACCCGGGACCACGATCCAGATTCCTTGTACTGAATTAGGCCTACGCAATGTAGTCATGTAACATGTATAAAAAGTAAGATAACATGTATAACATGTATAACAAGAACAAGAACAGGAACAGGATAGGGTGTCAATCACCACACGGGAACCCTGCGGTGGAACCCTCTTTCAGCTGTGCAGCCTATATCCTAGGTCCACCTAAAATCTAGACATTGTCTCCTCTATCAATTTTCTCAGCCCTGGTGTAAGTTGTTTAATGTCATGTTATCAGTTATCAAGATTAACTATTGTACATATTACTTAGGTCACTAGGATAACTCGGTGATAGTCATAGTAACAATGTCAACAGTGTAATCAAGATACATGATGTCAATGAAGATGATACCAATATTACAGGATATGTACAAGCATAATAATGATATTTTCCCAGCAACTATGGTAACATAGATAGTATAGTTATCAAGTAGATGTCATATATAATCAGTCAAGTTTTTTGAGTGGTATCATAATGTCCAGTTTGAGTAATGACATTCAGGAATAAACAAAATAATGGACACTCACATGAAATGACACAGTTTAGGATTCAGATCGCCGTCTGGTCTTCACTACACTAACTTCTATGGATCTTCGGATCATATCATCGGTCGGTCTTCGATTCGCCAGTGGATCGGATCCACAATGAGCATAAATTTGGATTGGGTCCGGGTCACCTGTTGCCAGATCAAATCAGACGAGTGAGTCCGCAACGCTGTGGCACACAATCGTACATACATGAATACACCACACAACATATATACATGATTATTCACGCATATTTATACACTTATGTGTATGTACACACACGTATACATATATATTTACACACAACACTCATACACGCACAAGCACTTACGTACACACCAACACATGCATATTCACACACCAATATATATATATATATATATATATATATATATATATATATATATATATATATATATATATATATATAGAGAGAGAGAGAGAGAGAGAGAGAGAGAGAGAGAGAGAGAGATAGACTTGTATCCTTCCAAGAGGATTCGAGCCTGGATCATTCCCACTCAAATTCAACCCTCTGACATTCGAATACATGATCCATTCTGTTAAAGTTAATCTATATTATTTCAAGTATGTATAAACCAAAAATTAAGTGTTTATAATACTTTTTACCCATCCATCAAGCAATGCAAAATGGACTGGCGAAAGTAGTGAGTTGGTTAGATCTATGTCTTTAGACATACAAATTCTTAATCCGGCCATTTCATTATGATCTAAACATTTAAAAACCCCTGCAAACTAATTTTTGTTAGGTTTCAAATGATCTACACTGTTAAACTAACCAACTCACTATTTAGGCCGTCCATTTTTCCCCTACTTGATGGATGGGCTAAAAGTATTCAAAACACTTGATTTTTGGATTATAGATACTTAAAATAATATAGATCAACTTCAACGGAGTGGATCTTGTATTCGAATGTCGGAGGGTTGAATTTGAGTGGGAAGGATCCGGGCCCGAATCCTTTTGGAAGGACACAAGTCTATTTCTCTCTCTCTCTCTATATATATGTATATATATGTGTGTGTGTGTGTGTGTATATATATATATATGTATGTATATGTATATATATATATATATTAACACACATACACACATTAATACATAATTACACACACATGCACATAAACTCACGCGCACGCACGCGCGCACACACACACATAGAGGGGGGAGAGAGAGAGGAGGAGGAAATTCACGCAAAAGGGGAAGAGAAGCTTGACTAGGGATGGATGGTCCCGAGGCGGCACGACAACGAACATGGAGGAGATGGGGGCTGCCAGAGGTTGCAAAGGGCTCCGATGGAGGTGGTGCTCAACTCTGGCAGCACGGGAAGGAGAACGAGGAGGGAAGGAGGGAAAATCGATAATTCAGATGAGAACATGGGATGAACACACTGAGATTGAACTTATCATTTTTCTTTTTGTTTTACTTTTTGATCTTGATTACCTATTCACATTGCATGTAAGATATGACACTGATAGAAGAATGTTCTTTTGAATCAATCATTCATATTTTTGTACATTTTTTATTAGCTATGATTTCTTTATCCCCTGAGAAAAATCTGGTAGTTACATTTTCTTTCACCCACAAATGAGGCTTAGTAGGAAATAAAAGGGAAATTTTGTTATTGTTTTGGGTTATTTTACATTAATTGCTGCATTATTCTATATTATTTCATATTAGATGAGATCCATATAATGAAAGGTTTCCAAGCTGCCAAACTCCAAGTATGGAATCTCCATCAGTGAATGATTTGGTCAGACATTAATTCGCCTTTGATGTTTGCCAGACTAACATATTCCTAAACTTGGAAATTTGCTATAACTTAAACTACAACTATATTTATAGTCAAATTTGATGACAAATTACCTACATGATTGTATGGCTATTTGTAGATAGTGATTTAACTAGTCAATATTGTATAACTGAATTAGGAACAAGTAGATATTAAGTATTGATCAGCACCCTTGGATTCTAAGTAATAAAAATTACAAATAACTATAGATCTAAGGGCAAAGAAAATAATCGTATTGAATGTCTCTTTCAAAATTATCCTAAATAGCAAATAAAAGAAAATCTCAGACAAGAAACATATATTTACATAAGGAATATTAGATATGGTAGCAAGCTCACGCACGCATGGGGTCGCTCGGGCGCGCCGGCGAAGGCCGCATAAAATAACACGACCCGCTAGAGGAGATCGGAGGAGGTGCGGTGAATCTCGTGGAGATCGCAGAGGTGCGGGCAGCATGGGAGAAGGATGGAGCCCGGGGATGAGGGTGCGGCTTGGTGCTCTGGGTGCAGGCTTCCATGGTTGGTTCTCGGCCATGGGGTGATGGAGCTCTGGTTGGGGGGCCTCGGCAAGGAGACGCGACCGAGAGAAGGCTCAGCCACATGAGGGTGTTGGAGTTTTCAGGCGTGGAGGGTTGTGTGGTGGATGGCTCTTGTAGGTGGTTGCATGGGGGGAGATGGAGAGGAAACAGAGGTGATAAGTTAGCATATGAATAATGTTTAGCATTAGAGTTAAGGAGATAATTATGGGTGGTTGTTGAGAAGGTTGGGGATTAGTTAGGATATAGGATTTGGTTGTTAGGATTATGATTTGATTTATTAGGATTAGATATTGGATAATAGGTTATGGCAAACGGGCTAATAGGTATGGGCATGGGGAAAATGAAAATGAAAGAGACATGATACTTGATACATACTCAAAATAATAATAATTCATAATGATAAAAATAATTAGTCATAAACATAGGATAATAATTAATTATGAATACAATATATACATAAAGATATATGTATACATATTAAAATACTACTATATGCCATTAAATAATGTATTACAAAATATGGGTATTACATTCTACCCCCATATAAAAATTTCCTCCTGAAAATTTCAATCAGGCATAGAAAATGACAAAAGAGAGTCAGAATTGATCAAAGTTGAAAATGAACAGAGACATGAAACAAGAGCAGAATGACATATTCACGCTCTCACGTGGCTTCTCACCAATCATGGGTCCACTACGCTTCCGCTGGGTGCTCTGATCTCTGCTACCTGTTTTAATATGGAATTATCGACTCAGGAGATAGAATCAGGGAAATAGAATCAAAAAGAAAGAATAAGTATCAAGATGAAACCCAGATTACTCCAGAAGAAAAGTTAAAATCAAGGATATCAAAGATTCAAGAGATGGATTCTCAAGGGCAGAACGATCAATTCACAAGTGTACTGATTAATATAATGTGAATATAAATGTATATTGCAGTGTTAACATAACTCATCTCAAGTAATCAGGTCCCCTCTTATGTTGAACCTTGCTCTTATACCAAAAAACCCTATCGCGCCCCGTTTCTTAAAATACATTAAATAGGAGACGTGATGACGGTCAGCGATGTATATATGTAGAAGAATATCCCATGGATACACGCTAAACCAAAAATAACCTGAATAAGCTATATAATCACTATGAAAATCAACATCATTACAATATGATATATAAATATCTAACATAATGATCGGGGAAAAATCGTGCACAAAAAAGTGTCATTTTAAAAAGTGTGTGCGCTTTGGCTTCCTCGATACTTCTGTTATAGCATGAAGGCTAAACAGGTCGAATCCACAAGAACGGAAGGCGATAGAAGCTTTAACGATATGTTCACGTGTCTGTTAATGGTTCTTCTATGTTTCAAAGAATTAAAAGAAATAAAAAAAGAAGTGGAAAAGGAAGAGTACGGTGGAAACAAAGATAGAAACATTGAAGAGAAGATATTTGTGATTTTTGAAATTATTTCTAAAACAAAATAAAAAGGAAAAAAAATCCATAGCTACTAACTGCTAATTGCTCCACCAATATGCTAACATCTTAGTGATAGTTGCTACACATGTATCCTTGGCTATCACTAGTTCTTGGTTTTCAGAGCTTTACGAAACATGACCCATAAGATTACTTTTACTTCCAAACTCGACAAACAAGAGCAAGTTGCACTAAAACTAACTAGAGCAAGCATGAAATAAAATAATATTAGCTTGTAAGAGAGTTAGATGTTAGAGAATTAGAATGCATAATCATGAGCCATCAATGGCTCTTGCAAGAATAAGGCCAAGTAGAGGCTATTAGATTCATGTGGATTATTAAGTAAGGAGTTAGCAAGTTAGTGGTTAGTAGTTAGTTGCAATAAGAGAAAATTAGCTAAGTATGTAATAAGTTAGAAAGAAGAAAACCAATAGAGATAAAGAGAGAACCTTTTATAGAATGTCACCATTCATTACAAGAATCCTAACCTTCATCTTATGCATCCTTCTCTTTCCTATTACATGATCTACAAAGGAAACGAAAAACAAAAGAAAGAAGAAAACTATATTACAATAAACAAATCGGAGAAACTACTCCTAAAAACTCTCCTCCCCCCTCAGTTTTGCTCATACTAGGAAATTTATAGGCCAAAGGGATCACCAGGGAGAGTGTACAGAGCTGTGCGTCAAATCACGATGCGAGGCTCCAAGCTATGGCCATGGCAACTCGGCCATAAAGGCGCCGCGTACATGGCGCGCCTGGTTCTTCTTATTGGTTACCTACTGGTTTCTGATTTTCTGCTCCAAGTTTTTATGGATCAGCTCCCCAAAGTCAATGGCTATATTTAGGCTCTAAAAGCAACAAATAAATAGGATTTTTGGGCTTCTTCATCATTCCACACCATGGACCTAGGAACATGCAAGAGAGGTGTTATTAACAAAATTTAATATTGAATAAATGTGAAGATATTGGATGAAATATACAATTTTAGAGACTAATCACATCCCCACACTTATCTTTTGCTCGTCCCGAGCAAAACAGAAAAGCTAATTAAAAAAAATATTACACGACTTTCGCAGATGACGCGATTGCACTGATAATGTGTGACAAGCCATTAAACCTTTAGGTTTCCCCTAGAGGAGGAGTTTTGTCTCCTGAGGGTTTTCAGCGGATTACATCTATAAAATCCATTAAAGAAAGAAATCAAATGTTAGTATTTTGAAAACGCACTTTGAAATAGAGAAAAGTATTGAAATATTTTATGAAAATTTAAGTGATCCAAGATCATAAGTTAATCAGAAATTATTCTTCCTTAAACTAAGTCGAAATGCAACATCTTATTATAAATTAAATGTAAGAATTTAAAATTGAATCGATTGTTTGATCTTTCATAAGAACTTTTAGAAAATATGCACTTTGTGAATTGTGAAGATTTTTGAAATATCGACTCTAAATTTCAGGCCATTTACTTATATTAAGTTTTTTTCTTTCCTTATTTTTCTTAGGATTTCTAGCTTACCGGAATAGTAAACCTTTAGCCGGTTACACCTAAATAGAATGGTTTTAGGGAACCAGATGAAAAAACATCTCTCGAGCTTAAGGACTGAAATAAATAAGGCCACAAAACTAAAGGGGATTTTTTTGTTTCGGTCCATCGTTTTAGGTGTGAATAATCATACTTCTTGAGGCATAATTACCCAGCTTCAATAAGTGATTTTTATTATTATCATATATATATATATATTTATATATTATTTTTTCTGACATTTTAAGTCTTTGTTTCAAAACCAAAAAATTATGTGGGTGTGAAGTGCATATATCTAAGACAAAAAATTCAAGATCAAATTATCTTTTCAATCTTATATTCTTATCCTTAAATTTAAAGAAGATTTATTATTTTGACTCGATTTAAGAATTCATAATTCTAGGTCTTCTTAATTCCTAAGATCCTTTTTTACTTTCTTAAAAATAAATTAAAACTAGTTCTCTTATTTCAAAAAGTTTTGTAAAAAGAAAGAAAAAGAAAAACAGGGTTTCTATACAAAAGAGAAAATCTAAAAACTTTCTAAAAAGAAGTGTAAAAGAAAGAAAATATAAAACAAATTATGTTAGTAAATCCTTCCCCACGCTTATCACCTCAATGCATCGTAAATGTGTATATGCATGAAACAAATGGAAAGGGAGAAAAAATTAACTTATAGTGGTGGTCTAGTGGTGGTCTGATTGGTCCACGAAATGTGGCCCAATCTAAAGATATTGGATCTTGAATGAACCCACCAGTGAACTCTCTAATATGACCCAGTAAAAGAATGACTGAGTGAATAGGCTTATTTAAAAAAAATGTTTTCATCTAATTTCAAATTTTCAAAAATAATTAATGAATCGTTTTGTTCAACACCTTTGTCCAACAATGAAGTGTGAGCTTGGGAGATGATTGATTTGGGCTTCAAAGGAACATATACCGACTCAGAAAGTTGACTTAGATCAAGCCTGAATTCAAAAGTGAGAGTCGAAATTGGCTCAAAAATGGGGTCCGGACCAAAAAATTGATGTTCACACACTTGCCCCATCAATGAAATGTGATCGAAAGATATTGGTGATTCTATTTCATGGTGTGCTAATATAGGATTCTATGTTTACTTTAGCATAGAGAAAAAAAATCTAGTAAAGATACCGTAGTCATTATTGTATCGAAAAGTGACATGGAATTACCAACATGAAGTTCAGGATCACATTCATGTTCAATTTCAATTTCAGGAAAGAGACAACTTGCCAGAATGTCAAGGCGACTTTCAAAACTTAGAGTTTGGTCAAATGGATGTGCTAAAATTGAATCTTGATTTCTAAAATAACATGATTCTTGGGTCCTTTCAATAGAGTTAGGGATATAGGGATTGGTCAAAGGTTGACAAGAAAGACTTTTCTCGCTCTCATTAATCAATTTTCTCATTATTGAGTCTAGCCTACCGATAATCAGGTAACAAAATTTTGGGTCTGAATCATGCCTTTTATACTCTTTGCAATTGGTTCTTCTTTAAAAGGTGAGTATGGAAGTTGATTTTGAAAATTGTGGTGAAATCGTGAGTCCATTAGATTTTATGATTGTTGCTCGGACTCACGCAAGGGTTCCATACTCAATTCCAGTACTGATAGTTGTTCATTTGAATCGGTAAGACTGAAAAATATGAGTAGAACTCTTGAAAATTTGACTGAAATGATGAGTCCAATATGTTTTGAAGAATTTGTTGCTGGGACTCAAGCATGACTTCTACACTCTTTTATATCTCAGATTTTTCTTCAATTTGGTCGTTAAGGAAAAGGAGTATGTGAAGCAGAATATAGGAAAGAAGATGGTCGACAAAGTGGTTGAAAATTTAACTCGGAGGAGGTGAATCCCCATGGACTCTGTGAAGAGTGAAAATTATTTTGAAAATTTTGATCGTAGAATTGGGGATACAAGTCATATTCAGTCGGACAAACCCAATCCGACATATATAGTTAATTCATGTTGTACATAACTGGGTTGGAGTTATCCGTATCAAATGAGGTCGAGGTGAAAATTGATTCATTTGGCTAGAAATTTTTTGGTTATATTCCATTTTATCACAATAATCCCAAAAAAGAAAAATTAATCAAACAAACAAATAAAGTAAAGAAAAAAATTTCAAAAAATAAGCCTATACTAGGGTTGATCTAGATCTAGACAACTCCTAACTGGTTAGTCTATCTATGGGGGTCACCTTGTAAGATTCTGACCACAAGTTAATCGAACAAGTAGGGACAAGATCAGTGAGAGGTATCCATACCGGAGAAACAGTCCTAATTATGCCAAACTACTGTTCTTTGAGGTTTCGCCTCTCAATTCCCAACCTTCAACACCGATTTGATAAGAGTCAAATTCTAATAACTTTTCCCTTAGGTCAATCTCTTAAATGAGCCTGAGATGTCCCCAGGGGCAACATCTAGCAAATTTTATTTAAGCTTGGGTTGTGTTGGTAGGGAGGTGGTTTTTGGGCTAAGGGAGGGTAATGACTTCGCCACCTTATGTCATATTCGTGCAAGTGTGCAATATAGATAAGAATGAAAAAAAGCAAGTAAACACTCAAATGTTTGTCCTAAGCTATATGCAATGCAATATGTACACCTCCGTCAAAATCACAACAACATAAGAACAAAATACAGCATATTAGAATTGAAATCGACATGTGCCTAGATGTAAATGTCTAAACTATTTTAAAGCATCCAATTCTCATATTTTAGTTCTTAATTATTACTGTGCATAGGTAATCTAAATAAAAAATTGGAGCAAAAGTTAGCAATATGCAAAGAGTTACCCAACCACACAACAAGTTTTGAAGCACTTGCTCCCTGCTTTCTTGAGCAGGGAAATGCAAGCAAGTGTGGACTTCTGTAATGCTAAAAATTTGACGTGCAAAACAAAAAATAAAGAAAGAAAGTTAACAAAATTGTGAGATCAAGCCGTTCCCATCCTCGACAATAGCGTCAAAATTTGATCGGGGGAAAACTATGCACAGAAAGTGTCATTTTGAAAAGTGCGTGGGCTTTGGCTTCCTCGATACTCCGTTATAGCAAGGTTGCTAAACGGGTCGAATCCACAAGGGCGGGAGGTGATAGAACCTTTAACGGTATGTTCACGTGTGTGTTAACAGTTCTTCTATGTTTCAAAGAATCAAAAGAAATGAAAACAAGAAGTGGAAAAAGAAAAGTACGGTGGAAATAAAGATAGAAACATTAAAGAGAAGATATTTGTGATTTTTGAAATTATTTCTAATAAAAAAAATGAAAGAAAAATCCTGGTTACTAACTACTAATTGCTCCACCAAGATGCTAACCTCTTAGTGATAGTTGCCGCACAAGTCTCCTTGGCCACACTAGTTCTTAGTTTAAGAATTTTACGAAGCATGAGACATAAGTTCACTTTCACATCCAAACTCAACAGATAAGAGCAAGCTACACTTAGACCATCAAAACTAACTAGAGAAAACATAGAATAAAGTAATGTTAGCTTGTTAGAAAGTTAGATGTTAAAGTATTAGATTCCATCATCATGAGCCATCAATGACTCTTGCAAGAGCAAGGCCAAGTAGAGGCTATTAGATTTATGTGGATTATCAAGTAAAGAGTTAGCAAGTTACTAGTTAGTAGTTTGTTGCCCAGAGAAAAAATTAGCTAAGTATGTAACAGGTTAGAGAGAAGAAAACCAATAGTGATTAGGAGAGAACCTTTCATAGAATGTCAACTTCCATCATAAGAACCCTAACCTTCATTCTATGCATCTCTCTCTTCCCTATTACATGATCTACAAAGGAAATGAAAAATAAAAGAAAGAAGAAAGCTACACAAAACTAAGAAACTACCCCTAAATACTCTCCTCCCCCTTAGTTCTGCTCATACTAGGGAATTTATAGGCCAAAGGGGGCACTAAGGAGAGTGCACAGAGCCGCGCGTCAAATCACGACATGCGGCTCCAAACTATGGCCACGGAACGCGGCCAATGTAATGTTTCCACGGCCGTAAAGGTGCAACATTCACGGCACCGCTTTCACGGCACGCTGGCACTTCTTGCTGGTTTGTCTCCTAGTCAGTTGTACCTGCTGGTTTCTGATTTTCTGCTCCCAGTTTTGACAGATTAGCTCCTCAAATTCATTGGCTATATTTAGGCTCTAAAATCACCAAATAAATAGGATTTTTTGGTTTCTTATTTGTTCCACACCATGGACCTAGGAACATATAAGGGAGATGCTATTAAAAAAATTTAATATTGATTAAATGTGAAGACGTGATATGAAATATGCAGTTCTACAAACTAATCACACAATGATAGCATAGGAATAAAAGAATAGAACAAAAGTCTAGTATTAGGGAGTCAAAGGGAACGACATGAATAAATGAAAGTAACAACATATTGAGAAGGGACAATCAAGAAAGGAAACTCTGGCTCCTCGAAAGGCGGGTGATCCTCTCCAAATACATGATCAGCAAGATAGCATATACATGGACCTCGACGTGCAAATCCAAAGAGTCAGACATCCCAATGAGTGTGTAAAAATAAAGGGGAAGGTGCACGTGCATATAACATATGAGCATATAACGAAACAACTATAAAAATATACTAGATAAGAAAATGACATGAATAAGAGAGTAATAAGAAAAAAGTATGGTGCCATGAATATCAATCAATATAGTACTAGCATCATGGTAGCATGCAAAACCAAACTTTAAAAGTAATGAGATCAATCTGTTATAATATCATATGTCAGGTCAAGTCTACAGTCATGTGCCTATCATAATATGTATATATCAATGTCAATGTAAGATTCAGTTTTGTTATTAATAGCGAACACCGATTGCCACATGCAATAGATGCATCCCATACTACGCCTACTGCACATATCAATCAGGGTCCTATATTATTAAAATTGATTGGTTGGAGACATTGTCTGTATTTTATGTGGGTCCTGTATATACCCGGGGCACGGCTCAGACTCCTGGTGCTGAACCAGGCCCTACTGCAAGTAGTCAAGTAATAGTATAACAAGTCAGGTAACATGTATAATAGGAATAAGAACCTAACGGGGTGTCAATCACCCTACGAGACCCTGTAGTGGAACCCTCTTTTGGCAACGGAACCTATATCCTAGGTCCATCCAAAATACAGACGTTGTCTCCTCCATCAATTTCCCCAGTCCTGGTGTAAGTTATTTAATATCATGTTATTAGCTATCAAGACTGACTAATGTATATATTACCTAGGTCATGGGATCGGTGATAGTCACGGTAACAATGTCAATAGTATAATCAGGACACATGATGTCAGTGAACAGAGTAGCAATATAATAGGACATGTACAAGTATAACAGAAGGGTGTTGTTACCGTATAACAATATTTTTCCAGCAACTATGGTAACATGAACAGTATAGTTATCAAGTAGATGCCATGTATAATCATTCAAGTTTTTCAAGTGGTATCATGATGTCCAAGATGAGTAATGACATGCAGGCATGAAGAGAATAATCCAGGGAAAAATAAGCAATCACTTGTGTAAGTATTTAAATCATGAAGATTTACTATAATGATACACAATTTAAAGTGAGATAATAACACATTAATATGATATAATGCTAAATGCTCAATAAGGTAAACAAAGAACACTCATATGAAATGATGCGGTTTAGAATCTGAATTTGCCATCTGGTCTTCACTGCACTAACCGGTACAGATCTCCGGATCATCTCAAGGGTCGGTATTCAAATCGCAAGTGTATCAAGTTCACAACGAGCACAAATTTGGATTGAGTATGGGTTTCTTGCTATCGATTTGAACCACACGAGCGAGTCTGCAATGCTATAGCGTGCAATCATACATATACGAATAAACCACACAACATATATACATTATTATTCACACATATTTATACACTTACATGCATGTACACACACATATACATATATACTTACACACAACACCCATGCATACATACACACTCACGTACACATTAACACATGCATATTCACACACCAACATATATTATATATATATTATATATATATATATATATATATATATATATATATATATATATATATTATATTAAAACACACACGCATATTAGTAAATAATTGCATACACATGCACACAAACTCACACATACACACACATATAAACACAAAGAGAGAGAGAGAAAAAAAAAGAAGGAGGAAACTCACGCAAAAAGGGAAGAGAAGCTCGACCAGGGAATGGATGTCTTTAAGGCAGCACGACGGAGGAGGCAGAAGAGATGGGGGCTGCCGGAGGTTGCAACGGCCTCCGGTAGAGGTGCTGCTCAACTCTGGCGGCACCACGGGAAGGAGAATGAGGAGGGGAGGAGGAAGCATTGATAATTCGGATGAGAACGTGGGATGAACATAATAAGATTGAACTTATCATTTTTCTTTTTTTCCTTTTTGATCTTGATACTGATAGAAGAATGTTCTTTTGAATGAATCTTACATATTTCTATACATTTTGTATTAGCTATGATTTCTTTATCCCATGAGAAAAATCTAGTTGTGACATTTTCTTTCTCCCACAAATGAGGCTTAGTGGGAAATAAAAGGAAAATTTGTTATTGTTTTGGCTTATTTTACATTAATCTCTGCATTACTCTATGTTACTTCAAATGAAATGAGATCCATAAAATGAAAGGTTTCCAAGATACCAAACTCCAAGTATGGAATCTCCATCTGTGAATAATTTGGTCAGAAATTAAGTGATGTTTGCCAGACTAAGATATTCCTAAACTTGAAAATTTGCTATAACTTAAACAACAACTATAGTTATGGTCAAATTTGATGATAAAGTGCCTATATGATTGCATGGCCATTTGCAGATAATGAATTAACTAGTCAATATTGTATAGCTGAATAGACATGAAGCATTGATCATTACCGTTGGATTCTATGTAATAAAAATTACAAATAACTATAGATCTAAGGTCAATGAAAATAATCATACTGAATGTCTCTTTTAAAATGATCTACATAGCAAATGAAAGAAAATCTCAGACAAGAAACATATATTTACATACGGAATATTAGATATGGTAGCTAGCTCACGCACGCATGGCTGGTTCATGGCCAGAGGGTGGCTCCGGCACGCCGGCGGAGGCCGCAGAGAATATCACGGCTTGCCGGAGGAGATCGGAGGAGGTGCGATGAATCTCGCGGAGACTATGGAGGTACCAGGTGGCATGGGAGGAGGGTGGAGCCCAGGAAGGAAGTTGTGCGGCTTGGTGCTCCAGGTGGAGGCTGCCATGGTGGGTTTTCGTCATGGGGTGATGGAGCTCCGGTTGGGGGGGTCAGCAAGGAGACGCGGCCTAGGGAAGGCTAGGCCACGTGAGGGTGCTGAAGTTTACAGGCGTGGAGGGTTGTGTGGTGGATGGCTCACGTGGGTGATTGCATGGGCGGAGATGGAGAGGAAACGAAGGTGATAAGTTATTATAAGGATAATGGTTAGGATAAGAGTTAAGGAGATGGTTATAAGTAATTTTTGAGAAGGTTGGGGATTAGCTAGGATTTAGGATTTGGTTGCTAGAATTATGATTTGATTGATTTGGATTAGATATTGGATAATGGGTTATGGCTAACGGGCTAATGGGTATGGGCTAGGGGAAAATGAAAATGAAATAGACATGATACTAGACACATACTCAAATAATTATAATTCATAATGATAAAATAATTTACTCATGCACATAGGATAATAAAAAATCATGAATACAATATATACATAAAGATATATGTATACATATTAAATAATGTATTACAAAAATATGGGTATTACAGGTTTTCACCTTGATGGCCACCCGAGTAATTCAACAGCCTATATTGAGTCCTATTCTGACGTCTATAAGGAAAAGAAAGCCCTGTGGCTATCCCTCGTGGAGTCTCCTGACAGAAGCTCTCACACTAGGGCTGCTCGGAATCAGCCTAGATAGGTTTTCACCTTGACGGTTGTCCTAGTGAGTCAACAGCCTATATAGGGTCCTACCTTGACGGCTATGAGGGAAAGACAGCCCCAGCTGCTATACCTTAGGGAATCCCCAGAAAGACGGAGGCTCACCTACTAGGACTGCTGGGAGTCAGCCTAGAAAGGTTTTCACTTTGACGGCCACCCGAGTTAGTTAACAACCTATATCGGGTCGTACCCTGCCGGTCATGAGCGAAAAACAACCCCACGGCTATCCTTCGGGAAATCTCCTAAAAGACGGAGGCTCGCCCACTAGGGCTGCTTGGAGTCAGCTTAGACTGGTTTTCAGTTCGATGGCCTCCTGAGAGGGTCAACAACCTACATCGAGTCCTACCCTAATGGTTATGTGGGAAAGACAGCCCCGCGACTATCCCTCAGGGAGTCTCCTGAATGGCAAAGGCTCACCCACTAGGGCTGTTTGGAGTCAGCCTAGACAAGTTTTCACCCGGACGACCACCCGAGTGAGTCAACAGCCTATATCAGGTCCTACCCTGACGGCTATAAGGGAGAAACAACCTCGCGATTATTCCTCAAGGAGCCCCTAAAAGACGTAGGCTCGCCTCAATATTTTAGAAGACTCCCTGAGGAATAGCCGTGGGGTTGTTTTTCCTTATAGCTATCAGGGTAGGACCCGATATAGGCTGTTGGCTTACTCGAATGGTCGTCCAGGTAAAAACCTGTCTAGGCTGACTCGAGTAGCCCTAGTGGGTGAGCCAACAACCTATATCGGGTCCTACCCTGATGGCTATGAGGAAAACACAACCCAGCGGCTATCCCTCAGGGAGTCCCCTGAAAGACAAAGGCTCGCCCACTAGGGCTGCTCGGAGTCAGTCTATACATGTTTTCACCTTGACGGCGACCCAAATAAGTCAACAACCTATACCGGGTCCTATCCCAATGGTTCCCTACAAATAAGGACACAAGGCATCACACGGGAGCATCAAAACAACAATTCAGCTCATAGAAAATAAATGACACATCTCATGGTCACCCTCGTCTATAGAAAAGTGGGTTATCCCCATCTTTCATACCTGTAACCACTTTCTTGGTCTGTCCATGCTCTCAAAGGTCTCTCATGGCAACTTCTAGAGCTCTCAGCACGGTCAGACGATATCCCAAACTGATGACCTGGCCCTCCTTGTCCGAAGCTAGGACCCTCGGGGCTCCGATTCCCGACCTCAAGCTATACCCCAACACCCTCTACATGGATGCCTGCTCTGAGGTCTATAACTTCAGAATGCAGCTTTTGTGCCACTTCCAACAATGCTGTATGAATAAGCCATAGATCATCATAATGATCCGATTGGCGTTAGACTTAATTTTTAACTTCTCCACATCCTTATCATGACCCTCCAAGCTACTCTAGACGGCTCGGAGTTCACACTGAAGCGCCAGCTTCTCGTAACGGCCTCATCGAACCTCTTTTGAAGAGAAAGGTTCATTGACTGGGCAGATCTATCTTTTTCTGATGATCTGACACCTCATCCATTGTTTTTTGCAACTCAAGAAGCTGCTCAAAAGCTTCATTTCAAGCTCTACCTTCCCTTTCCTTAACGAAGAACTCACCTTTAGGAACTCACACCCCTTTTGAAGGATGCCATCCCCTTTTCTTATGACTATCCACAATCATATTGTGAGAAATTAGTTCATGATCCAACTGAGAGGTTAAGAAGTCGAGTAATTTGAGCTCTACAAGGTGAGAAAGCCAAAGAATTTTTAGGATCTCTCCAAGACCACTTTCTCCGGCCAGGCATTCAAGGAGTCCAACAATGATCCAGGCTCATCATCTAGGTCTATTTCCACCTCCGCCTTTCTTCTCCAAGGCCAAGATACCTTATTCTCCTCATGTGGATCCTCGTCCAAAGCGCAAATCTCCTCCAAATCTATGCAAGAAGGAGATGTCCCTAACCTCCGAAAGTTCTTCCACTGACCACCAACCACCGGGTCAGAAGAACGGTAGAAGCCTGTTGGACCCGCACCCGTGACGGCCATAAAACATAAAGGCAATAAGTTGTTCAAAAAGAGGTGGAACCAAAGATCTAATTATTTTCTTTCAAAAGATTACACCAGATCTTTACATTCAGCAGTAGAAAAAACCAAGGAAAAACTCTCAATCACTAATTTGGCCTTTGCCTTTTCGAAAGGCCTCGGAAGTAGAAGCTGGAAGAGCTGCTTCCTGACGGCTGTCTTGGTCACCTGCCGAGCATCCCGAACCGCTGGCGGAAAGCTCATCACCAGGAGCATAGCATCGCAAGGCGAAATATTTAGAGAAGTCTCCCGAAACACAACTGAGGAAACATTGGCTACCCGCTTGGCGTCAAGCGCGGTCAGCAGGAGGCCAGACATCAGGGGCGCTGCTTCCTTAGATGGAGGGTTTTGAGAGGCCTCCACCTTGACAGCGTGGATAGCGTTGCCCTCAATAGGACCCTGACTTTCCCCCTTAAGGAAAACCTGTCTAAAATGAAAGCTTCAGAGACACCCCACACTTTCCGTCTTTGTACCCTTCTTTATACTTTTTGAATTTAAACACCTTCAACATACATTGACACTCGGACACAACCTTCTGTTCACGTGCTTTGGCTTCATCGAGGGTAATTTATGCCCTACTCAAGTCATCATTAAGGCACTCCATCATTTCTTCAAAATCTGGCACGGACCTCTGGGTAGCCTCTACACCATTTGGGCGCTAACGCACCTCTTCGAGTGCCTGCTGAGCAGCCAACAGTGCACACTCTCTCTGATGTAGCTCAGAGTCCTTCTTCAACATCTCCGACCCTTTCTTCCAGCTCTTCCCCAAACTGCACCAGCTTCTCTTGGAGCCACGCCAACTCCTTTTTTCTACTAGAGCAAGCCCTCAACTCGTGGGACAAATCTTCTTTAACCCAACTGATCTCCTCAGTTGCCACCTTCACCGTAGCACTGAGCTCCTCCACCCCCCGGTATAAATCAGTCGCCTCACCCTCCTTCACATTTAGGGCATCCTGGTGGTTATCCAGTAGCTCTAAGATAAGTATCGCATCTTGAAAGGAAGGCCAACAGCCAGACGACACTCAAATAAATAATGCTAGATAAAGTCATCACGCTACTTACTCTGAACTCCGTTCTTCATGCGCCATCTCCACTTCATCGAGGGAAGGCCTTGAGTTCTTCAAGCCCTTCGAGGATGTCTCCGTACTCAAGAGCCACCTCGACAACCCCTTTGGAGGAATAATCCCAATTCAAGATTGGCACTGATTTATCTCGAATACACCTCGAGGGACTACGAGGCAGCCCTCAAGGAGCCAACACCTCCCGTAAACCTTGAACCATCACCAGACGGAAGAAACTTAGTAGCATCCACCCTCTCAAGTCCAAGGCCAGCGGGATGCCATCACTTCAGGCACATCTTCAGAGGCAATGTAGCAGTGGAAGGCCCTGCTGGAATCACAAGGTTGTATCTGTGACCTCTGATTGGCAAAAAGCAAGCACAAGAATAAGTAAGAAGTGTGTGGGTCGAGGTTACTGCTTTTGCGATTCTTCCGTAGTAGCGAAGTAGCTATACGGGTCGTATCCACAAGGAGGGAGAGCGATGGAAGCTTGATGCAGCTTCTTTGTTCAAGAAAAGAGAAAGTTCTTTGTTTCAAAATAAAGAATTAGAAAATGAAAACAAGTTGAAAAAAATTATTTTAGAATGATTTGGTGGTTGTAAAAGTAATTTTTCAAGATGGTAAAAGTGCACAGCTAACTTTCTACTAATTGCTCCACTATTACCTAACTTCTTGAAGATGTAGCATCACGATGGATCATAGGTAAGTTTAACCCTTATGCAAAGGAACTATTCACATGGAAATCGAGTGAAAGTTCTTCCTATAACTTAGCTTAACACGGCAAAAACTTTGACATTCCGTTATCAAGATCTAATTGAAGGTGAGAATAGGGAAGACACAAGTGTACTAATGGTATCGGTAAAGTTAAAAGGAAAATATCTAACTTACAAATATAAGTAAAGCATGCAATCCATAGATCATCAAAAACCCGTTAAGCATGAAATATAAGAAAGTGAATACTTGAATGTAAGTTAGAGTTAGAACCCTCATCTTAAGATGTCATAGCTCTCATTTGCACAAGGCTTGTTTGACACTATTGACTCATTTGGGTTTATCAATCAAGTGTTAGAGATTAGCAGGTTAGTAGTTAGTTAGCCATGTTATGGAGAAGTTAATTACACATGGTAGTAAAAGAAACAATCAAAGAGAAGAGGTAAGGAGAAAAGAAGTTACACTAAAACAAAGAGATAAAAGCAAAGGAAAACAACTAAAAAATGGAAAGAAGAAAGAGAAGTAGTTACTTGTATTAGCGTGTCACCTTCCAAATACAACTTGTACACACTCTCTCTCTCTTTCACTCTAATGGCTAAAGTTAAAATTAGAAGAAGAAAGAAACAATAACTATAATTCCTAATAACAAAGCAACAAATACAACTTTATTCTCTGGATATCTCCCAACTGAAGCCCCTGGGGGGTATTTATAGGCACGAGGGAAAAGGGGCCAGGGGGACGACCCCTGGCCCAAAGCGTAGGCGCGCGCGCCTATAGGGCCGCGGAAACGCGGCCCTGTAAGGGCGGCGCACTCCTGGCTTTGGACAACGCGTCGTCCCTTCTGTCTCCTGTCGGTAGGTCTGCTGGTTTGTTGATATGATGCCCTGGACTGATAAATCGCCTCCCTAAAGTCAATGGCTACATGGTAGGCATTTAATCACCCATTAAGTGGTGATTTAGGGTCTTCTTCTTCATTTGCACACCATGGACCTAGGATCAAGCAAGTAAAGCTTTATTAGCAAAATTTTATATCAAATAAATATAAGAATGCGATGAAAATTATGCAACATTAGAGACTAATCACACCCCCACACTTATCTTTTTACTCGTCCCTAGCAAAATAAAAATAATAAAATTATTACACCACTTTCACAAGTGATGCGATTGCACTGAGCATGTGCAACAAGCTTTTAAACCTCTAGGTTTTTCCTAGAGGAGGAGTGTTGTCTCCTGAGGGTTTTTAGTGGATTGCACCCACATAATCCAGTAAACAAAGAAAAATATTTCATTGTTAGTAAAAACTCTGTCATGAAAAAGAACATTCAATCATCTAAGTAAAAATGACCGAATGATGTAAGAATTAGGTGTAACTCTCATAAGTCCTCCTATACTTCAGCCTTCATAAAAGAAGAAATTATGATTTTTCTTTAAATTTTGAAAGGATCTTGTATTTCTACTCATTCTGTTATTTTGCTTTAAATAGATATGCATAATGTGTAAGTGTGATGTGCTTGGGATTTTTTAACTCAACTTTGAATATCATTTAATTTTATTAATATTTACTTATTATTCTTGGTTCCATTAGGCTTTCTACTTCACTCGTGTAACACATATAAAACCGATGACTCCCAAACCATATGGTATTAAGGCACCAGGTGGAAAAACACCCCTCAGGTTAAATATGCAAGTAGAGTAGGCCATGAAATCAAGATTTATTACATTATTATATATAGATTTTTTTGGCATGAGTAATTATGCTTCTGAGCAAAATTATCCAGATTTTTTTCTGAGTTGTGTCTCTAAATCTCAAGCATGTGTGTGTGGGTTATGCATATTCTACTAAGGCTAAATAAAAGGTATGAGTTATTTTCCTTATCCCTCCCAACTCTTAGGCAAACCAATATTTCTTGTTTACTTAGGCAAAAATAAAGATTCATTATTAAGGTTCCCTTAATTCTTACAACCTTTTAGTATTTTTATAAAGAGTATAAAATTCATTTTTCGTTTAGGAGGTTTTTTTTTATAATAAAAAGAAAGTAAAAGTGTTAGCACTTCCCCACACCTATCTAGTGCATTGTCCTCAATGAATTTCATGTAAATGCAAATGCAATAAATAGGGTGAGGAAAAGAGGTAACTGCCCTCGTCAACTCGGGTGGGCAAGTGCGAAGAGTCAAAAGAAATGGCAAACAAAAGAAAAAAAAGATAGGAGGGGTAAGTAAATAAACAATAAGGAGTTTTTTTTTCTTGTTTTAGTTACGGTGTGGATGGCTGTGGTTAGGTATATGACAGGACAAAAAGAGTCAGCACATTATTAGTCTGTGATGTAGGCTCAGTGATCAAAAAGGGCCTCAGTTTTTGCCCATTCACTTTGAATTCCGTGTTGTGCTTAGGATCAAAAACAATCACAGCACCGTGTGGGAAAACGGTGCGCACAATGAATGGTCCGGACCAACGAGTCTTCAGCTTCCCTACGAAAATATGAAGCCTAGAGTTGTACAGCAGAATCTTATCTCCCGGGGTAAAGTTTTTTCGGTTTATGATCTGATCATGAAAATGTTTAGTCCTACTTTTGGTGATCCGAGCATTCTCATAGGCTTCATTCCGTATCTCCTCTAATTCTGAGATCTACAGTCTCCTTAGCTGATTGAAGTTTTTCCTGCACACAAAATATAGAATTTTAGATTTAGAAATAAAGATGTGCAAGGTGCTCAATTCTATCCGCTGTAGCAATGGCTATGCGGGTCGTGATCCACAGGGAGGGACTAGCGATGGAAGCTTGTTTAGTAAGTTATCTCTTTTTTATTTATTTTGTTATTTTCAATGGTATTTACAATGAAGAATGTGAAAGAGATTAGAAAGATGTTGTGTTGGTATCTAAACTAAAGAAATAAAAGAAAGAAAACTATAAACTAAAAAACACATACCTACCTCTTCTGGGCTGTTTACCTTTGATCCGTTGCAACGACTTACCTTGTCTTTGAAGGCATTCAAGCATGGCATATAGGATCTTCCCCCTTCTCGATCTACACTACGAAAAGAAAAGACAAACTATACTAGCAAGAGAAGGCTTGTTCATCACCATAGGCCATCAAGGGCACTTCTTCGGCTAAGCAGTCTCGAAGCGATCAGATCTCATGGTTTGCAAGATATCAGAGAGAAAAAAATATAATAAAACAAGAATAGAAGAACAAAAATAAACAAGAATAGAAGAACAAAATAAAACAAGAATAAAATAACAAAAACAAGCCTTGAGTTGATTCTATTAACAATGGAAGAAAAGTTTGACTTACACCGATGTCACCTCAGTACAAGCATGAACTCCTTCCTCTATGAAAGCATCCTCTACTCTCAGTTACATAAAAAAATAAAAATTACAAAAAAGAAAAATAAAAACTTAAACTACAAACTAGCCTAAAAACCCTAGATTTAGCTCTGTAGTTCGCTGGACGCGACTGTACGCCCTTCTCTGTTACTCTGCAGGGGTATTTATAGGAGCTGGAAGAAGTAGAGTCCCGGTACGACTCCTCGAAAAAACCTTATCGCCAGACTCGTCAGGATTGCCGCGGAAACGCAGCTTGGGCCGCGTTTCCGCAGCCTTAGCTGTGTCCCTGGCCACGCGCTTTCGCGCGTGGCCTCCTCGGGTCCGTCCATCTGGGTTTATCCTTCTGGAAGTTGTATCCTGACTCTTTATTTTGAGATTTCGGGATAACTTGGGAAGCAAGTTACCCTAAATCCAAATCTTCCAATATCTTTTAACAACGAATTTGTTATCTTTGCACTCTCCTTCTTTAGCTTTTATCCTCATCCTGCAAGCATTTAGGGTTGAATAGAAGTCTATCATTTCCCTCTTCTTTTAGTATTTGCAATTTTTGCAATTGGTAATTTCAAATTTGACATTTGATAATTGCAACTTTTGCATTGGGCTTGAACATGGGCTTTTGGGCTTCTTTTAAGGCTTTATTCCTTTATTTTTATTACTCAAGGCCTGCACACAATAAATAATAAAATATTAGTTAATAGTGCATGATTATATGAATAAATATGAAAATGTGATAGTAAATGTGATGACAATTATGCATTTTTTATACCTATCACACCCCCACACTTATCTTTTTGCTCGTCCTCGAGTAAAAATCAAAAAGAAAAAGAAAAACTAAACTAGCTAACTCACTTTCGTAGGAATCACGGTTGCACTTAGCACGTGCAACAAGCCGTTAAACCCCTAGGCTACCCTAAAGGACGAGTGTTGTCTCGTGAGGGTTTTCAGCAGATTACACCCACAAAATCCATAAAAAGAAAAATATTTGAAATACGTTTGAAGAGACTAAGTAATCTATAAGTTTTTAGGATCCTCATTTTTATTCATTCTTAAACTTAGTCTTTATATAGTAAATTGTTTTCCTTTTTAGGTAAGGGTCAAAATTGAATTTTTGTATAGTCTTTTTCGTTACCCTAAGTCATATGCATCCTTATGAATTTTTACTAGGAATTCCTTAACTTGGACTCTCATGCCTCTTTATTATTATTATTTTTTTCTTTCTTTTTTTTAATATGTATAACTCATCTAATTTTCTTTCGTGTAAGTATCAAGGCTTCTTGAGGCCCTCATACCTAACTAATTGACTATTAGATGTGTTAATACATATATAATATTTCTTAATTTTCTTAGGCTTTCTAATCCACCCATGTAGCGAACTTAAAGTCGGTGGCTCCCAAACTGGTTGGTTTTAGGGCACCGGGTGAGAAAACACCCCACGGACTCAAATTCGAGTGAACTAGGCCACAAAACTAAGGACGCTTATTTATAAACTCACCTTTAGGCGTGAATACTTATGCTTCTTGAGGCACATGTATCCAGCTTAATTAGTGATTTTTATTTTTTTATATTTTATTTTTATATATTTTTTTATATGAGGCACAAGGGTCTTTGTCTTAGAATCCTAGATATGCATTAGGTATGCACATTTCATTAAGGTAAAAATCAAGACTAATTACTTATTCAATTTCTCCTCCTATACCTAAAAATTCAACAATTTATTTATTTTGATCAAGTTTTTAGAAATCCTAATCATGATTTTCCTAATTCTTAAGACTAACTTAGATTTCTTTCAAAAGATAAGTCAAAATATTGTCCTTTTTTTAATTTTTTTTTAGCAAATTTTTTTTTATTAGCAAAATTTTTTGTTAGTTTCTACCTATGTTAGTATGTTAGTAAAGCCCCCCCCCCCACACTTATCTCATGCATTGTCCTCAATGTATGAATGTATGCATATATGCATGAAAAAGAAGAAAGGGAAGGCAGATGTTACCTCAAGGTGGTGGTTCCGGTGGTGGTCTAATTGGGCCAAGCGTTGCTACCCAATCAAGATAATGTGGTATTCGGAGAAACCCACCAGAAATTTCTCTTGTATAACCCACTAAAATGTATGTATTATCATTTTTTAACAATTCCACCCCATCAAATTTCCAAATTTCATAATTATTTTCAGAGTCAATTGTGTCAACCGCCTTGTCCCAAAATGGAGTGTGAAAAGATGGAATGATTGACTTGGACGTCAGAAGTGCGGGAATGAATACCGACTCAGGAAAGAAACTTAAATCAAGTAATGGTTCAGGAGTCGGGCTTGGTTCAAGAAGTGGGTCCAAATCAAGAAGTTGAAACTCAAGTCCACAATCATTTTCCCACAATGAAATGTGACTCAATATTGGTGATTCAAGTTTAGGAATGATAGGTATGGGAATCAAAACTAACTCTAAAAGATTACCTAAGTTGGGTAACAAAACAGGAGTCAATAATGATTTGGGAATTTGAACTTGATCACAGATTTGAGAATATAGGTCACATATCTCATTGAGTTCAATATCATAAAAATGAGAACTTGCCAATTTATCCATGGGACTTTCAAAATTATAAAATTGGTCAAGTTTAATATGATCATCAAAAATGGGTGATTCAATTTCATGATGAATTGGCACAGGATCCAATGTTGACTCTGGAAAAGTAAAATCAGGTGAAGACACCGAAGTCATTATTGAATCAGGAAGTAGAATTGAATCACCAAGTGGGAGATCATGATCATTTTCATGCTCAAGTTCTATTTCAGGAAAGGAATAACTTGCCAAACTATCAAAAATTGGAGTTTCGGCAAGTTCAAATGATGGTACTGAATTAGAATCTTGTTGTCCAAAACAACGTGGCTCGTCGGCTCTAACAGAATGGTTAGCGATATCAGAAATGGCCGAACGGTGAGAACGTAAAGATTGAACCATCATATCTATTTCATTATCACGAGCTAATCTAGCTTGAGTCATAGCTTCAAGCATCTTTTCATAGTCGATTGGTGCATCATTTTATGATTGGACTTGAAAAGAGGAAGTGTTATTGGGACAATCATGATGAAGTTGTGAGTTGGTCAGATTCTGTGACTGTTGCTTGGACTCACGCATCATCATGTCTAAGATTGATGGTGGTTGTTGCTTGGACTCATGCATACTCATCATTTCCAAGATAGATGGTTTTCTATTCTGAACTGGTGGATCTGAGTATGAATCTTGAAAATATTGTAGACAAGGTGGATAAGGAGGACAAGTTGGTTGAAAATTGGACTCGGGGGAGGCGAATCCCCATGGACTCTGTAAAGAGTTGAAATTGTTATGGAAATTATGGTTATAAGATGGGGGGCATGGGTTATATTCATTCGGATAAGACTATTCCGGCACACTAGATTGGTCAAAGTTATGATATGCCGGGTTGGTAATATCCGAAAAAGACGTTGGTGTGTGTGTAATATGGATTAAAATTGGAAAAATTGTTATATGCCATATCACACAAACACAAACAAAGAAAAAGAAAACAAACAAATAAGCAAACAAAAAATTTTTTTAACCTAAGTTAGGGTAGACCTATGACCTAGACGACTCTTAACTGGTTAGACTGTCCACGGGAGGTAGGGTGTAGACTTTGACCACAAGTTAATCAGCCAGGTCAGGGCAAGATTGGTGGGAGATTTTCCGTTAAAGACGTTCCTTAATTAAGAAACTTCAATCAAAAATTTTGGTGCCGTTGCCGGGAGGGACGGTAAGTTTCTCTCTAAAAAAAAAAAAACTAATTATTGATTTATTTATTCTTTTTGTTTGCAGGATCAGAGAACAGGAAAACTAACAGCAGCAAAAGACACATAGCAACTCTGTGCCTCTGCCCTCGAAGGCAGAGCAGCAGAGCCTACTACAGAGCCGCGTTTGCGCGGCAATAGCCACGTTTCCGCGGCCTAAGTAGTTCACTACTTACTCTGTTTTCTGCAGGTTGCTGCAAATTGTAATATTTGTTTGCTGCTCTGTTAACTTTTCTCTGTGATCACCCTGCACACTGCTAATTAATTAACAGTAACCTATTTGTTGAAAAAAATAAAAAAAATTAGACTCTTGCATATAGGCACGTGTTTATTTAATTTTTTTTTATTTCTGTTGAAGAGTGCTGGAGACAAGGTACGTTCGCATTGCATATAGACTAAGAAGCACCCTTGGCTAATTTTCTGCTTTGAGTGAATATTTGTCTACTGCTTTACACGTGCACTAAATTGACTTAAGGGCTTATCCTATAAATAAGATAAGGTGGGAATTTCATCACCCTTCCTTGGCCCACAAACAATCTCCTCACTCACTTTTTCAAAATTTTTGATTGAAGTTTTTCCTGCACACAAAATATAGAATTTTAGATTTAGAAATAAAGATGTGCAAGGTGCTCAATTCTATCCGCTGTAGCAATGGCTATGCGGGTCGTGATCCACAGGGAGGGACTAGCGATGGAAGCTTGTTTAGTAAGTTATCTCTTTTTTATTTATTTTGTTATTTACAATTGTATTTACAATGAAGAAGTGTGAAAGAGATTAGAAAGATGTTGTGTTGGTTATCTAAACTAAAAAAATAAAAGAAAGAAAACTATAAACTAAAAACACATACCTACCTCTTCTGCGCTGTTTACCTTTGATCCGTTGCAACGACTTACCTTGTCTTTGAAGGCATTCAAGCATAGCGTATAGGATCTTCCCCTTCTCGATCTACACTACGAAAAGAAAAGACAAACTATACTAGCAAGAGAAGGCTTGTTCATCACCATAGGCCATCAAGGGCACTTCTTCGGCTAAGCAGTCTGGAAGCGATCAGATCTCATGGTTTGCAAGACATCAGAGAGAAAAAAAATAGAATAAAACAAGAATAGAAGAACAAAAATAAAACAAGAATAGAAGAACAAAAATAAAACAAGAATAAAATAACAAAACAAACCTTGAGTTGATTCTATTAACAATGGAAGAAAAGTTTGACTTACACCGATGTCACCTCAGTACAAGCATGAACTCCTTCCTCCATGAAAGCATCCTCTACTCTCAGTTACATAAAAAAATAAAAATTACAAAAAAAGAAAAATAAAAACCTAAACTACAAACTAGCCTAAAAACCCTAGATTTAGCTCTGTAGTTCGCTGGACGCGACTGTACGCCCTTCTCTGTTACTCTGCAGGGGTATTTATAGGAGCTGGAAGAAGTAGAGTCCCGGTACGACTCCTCGAAAAAACCTTATCGCCAGACTCGTCAGGATTGCCGCGGAAACGCGGCTTGGGCCGCGTTTCCGCGGCCTTAGCTGTGTCCCTGGCCACGCGCTTTCGCGCGTGGCCTCCTCTGGTCCGTCCATCTGGGTTTATCCTTCTGGAAGTTGTATCCTGACTCTTAATTTTGAGATTTCGGGATAACTTGGGAAGCAAGTTACCCTAAATCCAAATCTTCAAATATCTTTTAACAATGAATTTGTTATCTTTGCACTCTCCTTCTTTGGCTTTTATCCTCATCCTGCAAGCATTTAGGGTTGAATAGAAGTCTATCCTTTCCCTCTTCTTTTAGTATTTGCAATTTTTGCAATTGGTAATTACAACTTTGACATTTGATAATTGCAACTTTTGCATTGGGCTTGAACATGGGCTTTTGGGCTTCTTTTAAGGCTTTATTCCTTTATTTTTATTACTCTAGGCCTGCACACAATAAATAATAAAATATTTGTTAATAGTGCATGATTATATGAATAAATATGAAAATGTGATAGTAAATGTGATGACAATTATGCATTTTTTACTACCTATCATTAGCTCACCGGCCTTACTCAGATGAAAATTGAGTTGCTTAATGGCCCATAAGGTATGGTGTTCTAACTCGACTGGAAGATGACATGCTTTTCCGAATATGATTCTGTAAGGAGACATCCTCGGACTGTCTTAAAAGCAGTGCGGTAAGCCCACAATGCATCATTGAGCTTGACTGACCAATCCTTTCGGTTTTGTCCGACAGTCTTTTCTAAAATGAGCTTGATCTGTCGATTTGTAACTTCGACCTACCCATTTGTCTGGGGATGATACGGAGTTAACAACTTATGAGTGATGGAAATATTAGAGCTTCAAAAACTCTATTGCAGAAATACGATCCATTATCACTAATTATCGATCTGGGGGTGCTAAATCGGGAGAGATGTTCTCTTTGAGAAATTTGACAACTATTTTGTTGTCATTGGCCATGGTTGGCACAGCTTCTACCAATTTAGAGATGTAGTCTACAGCAACCAAAATGAACTGGTTGCCGAAGGAATTAGGGAATGGCCCCATGAAGTCGATACCCCAAACATCAAAAATTTCAACTTCAAGGATCGGGTTTAGGGGCATCATGTCTCTTTTAGAAAAATTTTCGATCTTATGACAATTTGCACATGACTTGCAAAAATGATATGAGTCTTTGAACAAAGTGGGCCAGTAGAACCCACTTTGTAGAACCTTCTCTGCAGTCTTGAGGGGACCGAAGTATCCATCCATGCAAGTTCATGGTAAAAGCTTAGCACACTCCTCTGTTCTTCCTCTGGTATGCATCGTCTAATAATCTGGTCGGGACAATACTTAAAAAGATACGGTTCTTTCCAGAAGAAGCACTATATTTGGGCAAAGAAATGACATTGGTCTTGCTTCGGCCAGTCAGCTGGTAATTGTCCAGTGGCTAGGTAATTGATGATGTCCGTATACCAGGGTTCCTTGAAAATGGCTAGGATGTGCTCGTCTGGGAAATCCTCATTGATCGGAGCTTGTATGATAGGTGCGTTTGGAATTCGTGATAGATGATCAGCGACCACATTTTCTATACCTTATTTATCCCAAATTTTCAAGTCAAATTCTTGAAGCAAAAGGATCCACCGAATCAATCGAGCTTTTGCTTCCTTCTTGGTCATAAGGTATTTCAGTGCCGAGTGATCCGTGAAAATCACCCTCTTCGAGCCTAACAAGTAGGGCCAAAACTTTTCTAACACAAAGACAATGGCCAAGAATTCCTTCTCGGTCATTGTATAATTCTATTGGGCGTCATTCAAGGTCCTACTCAAATAGCAAATCACGTGCTGCCTATTGTCGATGCGCTGTCCTAGAACAGCGCCAATAGCAAAATCAAAGGCGTCGCACATGATTTCAAACGGTTGGGCCCAATTAGGAGCAGAAATAATAGGCACAGAAATAAGTTCTTGCTGAAGCTTTCCCCATGACTTGAAACATTCATCGTTGAAATCAAAGGGCACATTCTTAGTGAGCAGGTTGGTTAAGGGCCTAGTGATTTTGCTAAAATCCTTAATGAACTGTCAGTAGAACCCAGCATGCCCTAGAAAGGTTCTAATATCCTTGATGCTTTTGGGTGGCGGAAGCTTAGCAATCACTTCTACTTTAGCCTTGTCCACTTCAATGCCTCTCCTAGAAATCTCATGGCCTAAGACAATCCCATGTCTCATCATGAAGTGACATATCTCCTAGTTTAGAGTTAGGTTCTTCTCCTTGGATCTTTGTAGCACTAACTCTAGATGATGAGGACACTGATCAAATGAATCTCCGTAGATGGAGAAGTCATCCATGAAAATCTCAAGAAAATATTCTACCATGTCGGAGAAAAGACTAAGCATGCACCGTTGGAATGTTGCGGGAGCATTGCACAATCCAAAGGGCATGCGTCGATAAGCGAAGGTTCCGAACCGGCAGATGAACATGGTCTTTTCCTGGTCTTCTGCAGCAAAGAGGACTTGATTATATCCCGAGTACCCATCTAGGAAGCAATAGTACTCATGTCCAGCCAATCGTTCCAGCATTTGGTCGATGAAGGGTAGCGAGAAGTGGTCTTTACGGGTGGCTGTATTTAACTTTCTATAGTCGATACAGACACGAACCTTGGTAGGCAATCTTATCTCACCAACTCTTTTTGTTTATTTCAACCACCGTAAAGCCAGCTTTCTTTCGGACCGCATGAACAGGGCTAACCCATTAGCTATCAGAAATGGGATAAATGATCCCATTATCTAATAGTTTCAAAATTTCCGCTTTAGCTACCTCTTGCATGAGTGGGTTAAGCCTGCATTGTGGGTCCCTCCTGGAGGTTGCTTCATCGGTCAAATGGATTCTATATTGCACTATGGCTGGACTTATCCCTTTGATATCCTTTATCGTCCATCCAATGGCTTCCTTATGTCTTTTCAGAATAGACATTAAGCTGTCCGCTTGTTGCTCAGTCAGGTGAGATGCTCTGATGACGGGCCAGGTGTCCTTTCCACCTAGATAGGCGTACTTAAGGTGTTCAGGTAAGGCTTTTAGCTCTAGGGAAGGTGTTGCTTCATTGGAGGTAATCTCTGGGCTTGCAATCCTATGATGAGGTATACCTGGGCTTGACGCCCAGTCCACTGCTAAATCTACAATCTGGTCTAGATTAAAATCCTCAGCCTCCAGATCAAATTCTGCCTCCATTTCTATCTCCATACTTTCATCATGCTCACTGGTCAGATTTTCAATGGAATTGACCTCAAAAGTCTGACATTGACATCCCTAGGTTGTCTTCCAAGATTGAAGACTTTGACTTCCTTAGTCATATCTCCAAAGGTCAATCGCATGGACCTGTTCCTACAATTGATTATGGCATTGGCTGTAGCAAGGAATGGGCGCCCTAAGATGACTAGAGTTTGAGACCTTAGATTGGACACAAGTTGGGTCTCAAGCACAATGAAGTCAACAGGGTAGATGAAATCCCTGACCCGGATAAGGACGTCTATGATTTTCCCCTTCGGGATCTTCACAGATCAGTCAGCTAACTGAATGGTGACTCGGGTTGGGCTCAGCTCACCCAACCCAAGTTGCTGCTATACTGAGTGAGGTAGCAAGTTGATACTTGCTCCCAAGTCAAGAAGCGCTCTACTAATTTCTGTCTGCCCTATGTGCATGAAATTGTCGGACATCCGGGATCCTTGTATTTTACCGGAATGGGACCAGACAGAATTTCACTTATATTGGTTGCCAAGAACACTTTCTTGGGCACATTTGTCTTTCTCTTCTTCATACACATATCCTTAAGAAATTTGGCATAAGCTGGGACTTGTTGGATAGAGTCATGAGGAGGCACATTTAATTTGACCTAGTTGAACATCTCTAGCATCTTCTCCATGTGCATATTCTTATTGTTGTTCCTAAGCCTATTGCGTACAGGCTTATGAACTTGTTTAGCAGCTTTGTCCTTGTCAGATGTTTGAGGAGCAGTTTTTGGAGGAACTAGCAGAGGTAGAGGCTGGAGTAGGATCAGGATGGACTGGACTTTTCTGTTGGTAGACCTGGTTGTCTACCTTCTTTTCAGATCGAAGTGTGTGAACAACATTGCACTGGTTAAACGACGGATCCCAAATTTCATATGCTTGATTGGAGTTTATTGGGTTAACTAGCGGCTGACCAGGTAAAGTACCCTTTTGTCTTTCACTTAGGGAGCTAGTTAATTGGCTCATCTGCATTTCCAATCTCGATAAAGCCTGTGAATGGTTGCTCAGCGTTTGTCCCTTTTTTTGCATGAAAGCGGTTTGGGACTTCATAAAAGCTTCCATGCTCTCCTCTAACTTATTGAATTTCTTTTTCATTGGTGAACTTTGAGAGGAGAAAGATGGAGCTTGACTAGGAAAATTTGGTGGATGACTAGGATGGTGAAAATTGTTAGAAAAATTAGGCCTAAGAGGATTGTTCTGGGCCCAGGAGAAATTTGGGTGATTCTTCCAACCTGGATTGTATGTTTGCGAGTAGGGATTGTGCGGCGGCCGTGAGTAAGCCGCGTTCAGGTGTTCCGGTGGCACTTGCTGGGCATGGAAAACAGGGCACTCTTCAATTTGTTGCCTGACAGTATGAACAACCCGGATTGTGAATTAGTGGTGGGTTGATTTAGTTGACATTGGCTGGCTCTTTCGTCTCTAGAGCCTCTATCCTCCTCATTAGGATTGCAATCTTAGATTCTCCAGCTATGGATGATTCTAGAGATAGGAGCTCTCTTGAAGCTATAGATTGTGAATTCCTTGGTTTTTTTGAGGCTGGCTTCCACTGCAGAATTTTCTCAGCTAAGTCCTCAAATAAATCCGAACCCTGGTTCTCATCTTTTTGCATGAACCCTCCCTGACACATGGTTTCTAAAAGGGTTTTCATTTGATAATCTAAGCCATCGTAGAGAATCTGGCACTGACGCCATTTCTCCACACCATGATGAGGGCACTGAGCGAGGAGATCTTTGAATCGCTCAAAATATCTCCAAAATGGGTCGCTCGGTTCTTCTCTGAACTACATGATATTTTTTCTAATGAGGGCAGTTTTTGTGGATTGGGTAGAATTTCTTCAAGAAGGCCTTGATGAAATCATCCCATGTCGTGACTGAATCTACCGCCAAACTGTACAACCATTTGTTCTCTAGGTCCTTTAGGGAAAAAGGGATAAAACGCAACCTAACAGCATTGTCTCCTAGCTGGGGTATACACATCATGAGACACACTTCTTCAAATTTCCTAACAAAGAAGTGTGTGTCCTCTGATTCTAAACCATGAAATTTTGGAAGAGTGTTGATGAATTGAGGCTTTAATTCAATATTATTTCTATTTGCCTCAGGTAGTTTTAACAAGATGGTAATGAGGTTCTGATCGGGTAAACCCTGTCCTGAAGTGACGCCATCACATGTTCTAGATGCAAGGGTAGAGATGTGTTCTGGTTAATCTGGGAGTTACAAGATCTCTTACCCACTCTTGCATGCAACATACCACAAACAACGTAAAAATAACAAACAAACAAAAGAAAGAAAAATAACCACCAAGCCTTAGTCTAAGGTACCTGGATCTAGACGACTCCTAACTGGTTAATTCTCCAGGGGAGGTGTTGCAGGAACTCGACTACAGGCTAATCGGCCAGGAAAGGGCAAAACTCGGGGGGAGGTATCCGGGCGTGAGCCACGGGCCTAATTATGTCAAATCACGGAGCTTTCGAGACTTTACCTCTCGATCCACTTTCCTTTGATACTGATTTTGTAGGAGTATAGTTCTTGCAATTTTCAACCTCGGTTAATCTCTTAATAAGTCCGAGATGTCCCTAGGGCCAACGTCTATCAGTTTTTAGTTAAGGCTTGGGCTATATGAGTGCACTTGGAGATGGTTTTTGGGCTAAGGAAGGGTGATGAAATCCCCACCTTATCTTTTTATTTGGGATTTTGCCCTTAATGTCAATCGTGCAAGTGTACAGCTTGTTCACAGTAAGGTAACACTCAAAGCGATAAATCACTTCAAAATGTTGGTCCTATTCTGTATGAATGCACACGTACCTTTTCTGTAGCACTCTTCCATAGAAATGAAAATGAATTGAAATAGAAACGTGCCCTAAATGCAAAAGTCTAATTCAAATTTCAATTAAGCAACAAGTAAATTTCTGCTGAGTTTATTACACATGTATAAGGTGAAGCATTCAATGGAACTAAAAAAAATTTAGAAAGCAATTTTAGCGGCTTTCGGCAACCCTGCAAACGAGTTTGTTAGTACTTCAATCGGAAAAACTCACTTTTACACGAATTTTTCCAAGGGCAAATGAATCCTCGTGCAACGTCCTTGGCCACCACTTTCGCTTCCCATGATAGTAACCTCCTTGGTACTTCTCCTACACATAAGAACAAATTTATAAACTAAAATTAGAAGAAAAAAATAAATAACAACTACAATTTCTAACAACAAAGCAACAAATATAACTCTATTCTCTGGATATCTCCCAACTGAAGCCCCTGGGGGGGATTTATAGGCACCAGGGAAAAGGGGGCCAGGGGGATGACCGCTGGCCCAAAGCGCAGGCGCGTGCGCGTCCATAGGGCCGCGTAAACGCTGCCTGGGCCGCGTTTTCGCAGCCCTGCCAGGGCGGCGCGCGCCTGGTTTCGAGCAGCGCGTCCTCCCTTCTGTCTCCTGTCAGGTAGGTCTGCTAGTTTGTTGATATGATGCCCTGGACTGACAAAATCACCTCCCTAAAGTCAATGCTACTTGGTAGGCCTTTAATCCCCATTAAATTGTGATTTAGGGTTTTCTTATTCATTTGCGCACCATGGACCTAGGATCAAGCAAGCAAAGCTTTATTAGCAGAATTTTATATCAAATAAATATGAGAATGTGATGAAAATTATGCAACATTAGAGATTAATCAAACTCTTCAGTAATGCCGAGGGCTGGAGAAGTCCTCCAATCATCTTCCATACGAATGGGGAATCTAACCCTAGCAATGGGGGTCTGCTCCACGGGCATGCATGGGAAGTAGTTATGGCTTCCATCAAGCTCATCATCCCTCATCATCAGATTCATTGAACTAAAGCAAACATTTCTTCTTCAAAAATAAAACAAGACATCAGGAAATAGTTTCCACATACAAAAAATGAGAACAATCCAGAGCATGCCTCCAGCCACTGATGGCGCGAAGATGGAGCGGGTACTCTCTTATTCTTGTCAGGAACCGTCTCCCTTCAGACCCTTGACTTCCCGGGACAAATGACTGGTTGGCTTACTCCTCGGGTAATTCTGTTTCGAAGTTAGGATTGAACTCCTCCTGAATACACTCCTCATGTTCGGGAGCAAACTTACTCTTATCTGAAGAAGGCACCGTCGAAATAACTGGTGGCACCAGAGGTCTGTTTAGGTTTAGCAGCTAACTCCAATTGCGATTATTAAAGTCAACAGTTGTCAACCTTCTCAGCTTTGTTTCAACATCGGTAGTAGGCAGATCCCCCCGTGAGCACCTGCATCCAATTCAAGACAACCGAGATAGCCCTCTGTTCCATCTCCGAGTCACCATCCCATGTACCGGACACCCGAACAATGGTGCCCTACATGCAGCGATTGCTGTCAACCATGTTACCAACAATCTTTCTACCCTGCTCTAAGGAATAAAATAGCGTGCACCTAGGGTGGTCTTCTGTAGCAAGTACGCGTCACTAAAAATCTCACAATGACAAGCCTCGGGAGCATATAAGTTGCAAAGGGCCTCAAGCCTCAAAACAGGATGCTAGGCTGCCGCTGATAGCTGAGAGGGGGCGATTCTATAAAAAAATCAAAACATTGCGAATGAATTTCATCATTGGCAGCCTTAATCCTAGCGCCAACACCAGGGGATGAATATACATACTCTCCTTATCAGGCGAAGCTAAGGTAACATAAATATCATTGGGGCAAAACTTAATTTTTATCCTTGGGCTCCAACGAAAGCCATAGCTAGCCAGATTCATATCCACCGCCTCCTGGTCGTGAAGCTTAGAGGTTTTTAGGGTCGAGGTCAATTGTGATCCTAGTACAATAGAAAGTTCTCTTCCCCTTCTCCTATGCGATGGACTTTCCCTTGTCTGATCCATCAAATGGGCCAGATTTCCCCTTTCTTCCTTTTCAACAAAAAAAGAAAATGGCAGAGATTCAAAGATCAAAAGATCAGAAGGAGGTAAGAAGAAGAAGATGAAGAAAAAGTTCAGGAAAGTGCCCAAAACCTTAGAGTATAACCCTCTTAACCCTAGGGGAATGAACTGCCACTCAATCAGCGCCCTACACGTATTATGGCAGGTACAATTGACACCATCACTTCAGATATCTCAACCGCATCATTGCACAAGATGTGGTAATTTAATTTGCATTACACCAGATTTGACACACATTTAAAACCTTGCAAGACTGTATGATCATGCAAGCCACTATAAGACAAAATCTAAAGTTATTACAAGCACTGAAATCACCTAGAGGGGGGGTGAATAGGTGATAATGCTAATCTAAATACTAAATGCGAAATTTAAAACTAATTTACAACAACACTTAGTGCAACCAATGAGTGTAGCCGAATTCCCCGTGAAAGGCTCTGGACTAACTTCTCTTGATTCCTCTGAATAAGAGTTGAGGCGCTATATGAAGCTCTCGTGGTTAAGCACAAGTGAGGCACACAAGCAAACACAACCAAGCATATAGATATAGGCAATATGAATCAATGCAAGGCACAACACAAGCATATAAATGATATGACAATATGAATAATGAAATGCACAAAGGTAAAGAGAGAGAGAGAGAGAGAGAGAGAGAGAGAGTTAAGAGTCAATCGATCAACGCAAACAACAAGATGTGTTTCGAGGTTCGAGCACTGAGCTCTACGTCCCCGCCTTCACCGAGAAGGATTTCCAATCCACTAGGAGTACCGAACTCCTCTCTCAACTAATACAACCTCCACCGAGGCAATACAAATGGTCTACCGAAGACCGGAGTACCAAACTCCACCAATACAACCAAATCCACCTCACCAAGAGGGATACAAGCACCAACCCAACTCCACCTCACCAAGAGGGAGTAAACCACAACCTCAACCTCTACCAAAGAGGGAGTCAACCACAACCCAAATCAACCTCTACCAAAGAGGAATACAACAAGTAAAGGGTTTACAACTTGGTGGTTTCCTCAACCACAAACCAATTTTCCCACAAATAAAGATCCAAAATAGATAGGATAGGAGATAAAGCTCAAGTGGAAAACAAGTGTTTTGATCAATGAAAAATCTCTTGGGAAAATACCAAATGGATTTAGAATTTTAGACCAAAACTTAATTTTCAAAAACCTATTTTCTTTGAAATAAACAAAACACTTTAAAACAAATAGAGATTTAGAAATTTTGCACCCAAAACTTTTAGCTTGAAAATACTGAAAAAGTATGAATTTTTCTCCTTGAAAATCTTAGCCAAAATCCCAAACAAATGGGGCTTAAATAGGCCTCCAACAAAAACTAGCCGTTGGGCTGATCTGTCAGCCTTGGCGGCTGGCGGTCGACCGGCCCGGTCGACCGCCAACGGACAAAAATTGACCGTTGGAAGCCAGCGGTCGACCGCCTGGTCAACCGTCCTAATCCAGAGAGTAAATGCTCTCTGGCCGGTCGACCGCCCTCGCTTTACGGTCGACCGGTCGGTTGACCGCCCCCACCCGAGAGTGGGGTGCTTGCAGTCGGTCGACCGCTTGGTCGACCGGCCCAAGTGGCAAACCAAGCGTGAATGTTTGGTGCACGTCGGTCGACCGGTCCGGTCGACCGACTCTGGATCCGGTCGACCGCCCCGGTCGACCGCCAGATCCTGGCAGGTTCTGTTTTGGGACAGAAAACTAAGGTATAACATATTCTAATAAATCCCATAAAACTTCTAAAAATTCACAACAATAGTTTTATCATAATTCATTGATATACGAACTTGTGTTAAAAATTTCAACACAAATTTCAAACATTTTGAACTATTTTTGTCTTATGGAAAAATTACCGAAAACCAAAACCTGTATTTTTCCAAACTTAGATTTTTCAATAGGAAATCCGATTTTTTCAAACTCATCAAACTACAAAAACATGATACATAAACACTTTGAAGCATGTTGCATATGGACATAAGTCCAATATACATGAAACATATATATATCATTATTTTGACTTTAAATACGAAATATGTTTTGTTAAAAACACAAAACCTAGATACATGAATAGGTATGTCAAACTTAAGTTTATTTAAGACATGAAGCATACATATATAAAGAATGAATCTAATATACATGAAACCAAGTAAACTTGTATTGATACTATCTATTCATGAAAACCAATATCGGTTAAACCAAAAACCGAAAAACCGAATCCAAAACATGAAACGTGTGTGTGTTGTGAACTTGAGTATATCACACTATTCTAATCTTTACAAATGGATCTCAAACAAACTATAAACTATGTACCGAGGTCTTCTTGACGAACTCCGTCTTCAAGTCGACTCGATCCAAACTGTGATCCACCGAGCTTGACTCCAACGAGTGCTATGTATGATCTTGTTGCTCGGGCTCTGGAATCACCATGTGAAAGGCTTCAAAACTCCTTTGTTGAAGCAATCACCAACTAATATCTTGATTAATGATCTGAAACTAAACATCACAAGATAATTAGTAAACATAACTACATGAGTTAATCATCATCAAAACTAGAGTGGAAGGCCTCTGGGCCAACAATCTCCCCCTTTTTGATGATGAGAAAACTCATGGAGTTATATATGCATGGATTAAAGTTAAGCTTCAAAGAAGCTCCCCCTTAACTCATGCATGACAATAAACAATAAATATATGCAAGAAATACTGAACATGAATATGCATCAATCATGCATAAAACAAATAAATTTGAAAAACATGCTCTTGATACCAATTTAAAAAGGTAAAACTTTATTACTAATAAAACATGCTTTTGATACTAAAACAAATTATTTCTCCTTTTATAAACATAAAACATGTATACAAAACATGCATATAATCTCAAATTCTTCTCCCCCTTTTTGTCAATCATCAACAAAGGGGTTAAAATAAAAACAAAATGTTCTTCCCCTTTTTGTCAAAAGCAAAAATCAACAAAGGGGTTACATAAAACAAATCAATAAAGGATATATGCGATATGCATTCATGAAGAGGAAGACGCTAAGTTAACTTCCCTACATATATGCATTACATGAAGGAGAAATGACAAGCCCTAATTCACATAACGCATAATATGCAATGCATAAGAGGAGATGTGAAGCTTCCCCTACGCACGTGTATCACATAAAGAAGAGTTGTCAAGCTCCACAATATAAGATACACTCAACATGAATCTATATGTAGAAGAGATGTTAAGCTCCCCTTGCATATAGGCAATACAAATCAAAACATTTTATGATACCAATTAAAAATAATGTGTCAATGAAGTGTATATTGATACCAATTGAAGGTAAACATAAAAACGTTTTAAGAAATGCCTACCAATTGAAAGTAAATGAGGCATTAAAACAAATCTTAATCAACATTTTATATCAAAATGAAAACATAAACCAATTGATAAGTAAACAAATGAAATCTTGATACCAATAGAAAGTATTATTCTTTTTAAGCATATGATACCAAATTGAAATTATTATTCCCTATAATCATATGATACCAAATTAAAAATCAATATTAATTTTTTTAATCATTTTCTATCATAAAGTAAGGGAGTGGAATACAAAACCAATGGTAAACAGAATACCAATTGAAAGATGAAATACGAGGTTTCTCCCCCTTTACGAAATACCAAATAAAATAATGCATAAGCTTGTATTAGTATACCAATTGAATACTAATCAAGTAAAACATGATAGTTATTAAAATTCAAGCTTTAGCATAAACAAAATTTGTGATACTTTTGAGCACAAGTAAAACATATATATGTATGAAAATTTAGATACCAATCGAAATTGATACTATTTGAAGAGTATGCATACATACATAAGAATATATATGAGTATACAATAAATGTCAATATTGATATCAATTGAAAGAATCCAATGATACCAATTGAAATAGCAATAATATCAAGTGTATATCTCATATTACCTACCACCCATTCATGCACATATTTAAAATGATTTTCAATATGAACATACAAGGCATGGTCTCCAAACCAACCGCCCGTGGAAGGTAGGGGTTTTCAAAAATGGGTTTGAAAATATTGTATGAAAACTCTACCATGACGAAGAATACGAACTAGTTAAATGGAAAAACTTGTAAACTAGTACGAAATCCTTCAAGCAAGGAATAAAAAATTTTTTTTTTCATGAAATATGAAATTCACATGATAGCCAACACTCAAGGTCAATGAAGCATAAATATGACTCATGAAAACAAAACATGAGTAAACAATAAAGGTGAGTGTTCAAATAAAATGTGAAGAATATAATCCTGAAAGATAGTCAATAAGCTCATGTGAAATTCCTTTAAACATGAAAATATGCAAAACTAAATTTTCATTAGAAACAATTTATACTTCAAGGCATATGTATGTTTTGACAAAATAAGAAGTATACATACATATCCCTAAACACAATTTGAGTCCATAATAAAGATTTGCATGAAAAGCAAATGACTCAAGGGGTATACATGTATAACTTAAGGTTTGGCAATATAAACATATACATGAAGTTAAAACACATGAACATGAAAACGTGGATAAAATAGGAATACAAGTCAAATGCATGAATCATCAAAACTAGACTATACTAGCACATCTAATGGGTACAAATGAACTTTCAAGCAGAAACACATATAAATGATCTATTTGTAGCCCACTATATGTACAGGTATATATATCCTAGTTTTAATGAAAACTAACATTTAAACATGTAATCAAATCATGAAGCATAAAACAAGACATAAATCAACATGAAAATAAATATAATCATTATGTAAATCCACATGCTATTAGAGTTATGATATACATAATAGCTAAACATATGTAAGAACACAAAGAATGATCCATATGAACATAGGTGATCTCAAAAGCTATACATGTATGTCAATGGTCTAATAATCATGGTATTTAACATACTAATCAAGACATAAAGCATCAAAACAAAAATCATAAACATCCATTGAAAATCACCTAGAGGGGGGGTGAATAGGTGATAATGCTAATCAATGCACAATTTAAAATTTATCATGCAACAATCTCACAAAGCAAGTGAATATAGCAATGAATGAAGAGAGCAAGTAATAAGAGCAATGAAAATAGAGCAAGAAATAAGAGCAAGTAAACCAAACGCAAACACCGAGAATTGTTATCGAGGTTCGAGCACCCAGCTCTACTTCCCCGCCTTCCCCAGAAGGATTCCAACCACTTCCACTATCACAAAGATGTTACAAATTCACCGGAGTACCCAACTCCACAATCTCAAGTACAAGCAATCTCTTAGTAGTCAAAAGACCACAAACTCTCTCTTGCAAAATTCTCTTCCCTTACAAAGGTCCTTAGAGAATAATGAGTAGGAATGAAGCTCTTGTGTGCAAGGAGAAAAAAAAAGAAATCAGAGAGTTCTTGAAAACACTTCAGAAAATGAGAGAGAATTTCAGCACAAAAACCAAGAAACAAAGCTCTTTTGAATGCCTTAAACTTTTGAAACTTTTGCAAATTTATCTTGTAATTAATTGGTAAATGAACCTCTCCCCAAACACCCCTATTTATAGGAGAGGGCTAGGGTTTAGAGATAAAACATATTTAAGGCTAATCAGAAAGTATTAAAACCAAAACATGTCATTTAAACACACTTAAGTGAGAAAAGGACAAAAAATAAACCAGCTCAGGAAATAGCCGTTACTGTTCAAATGGCTATCTCGGTCGACCGGTCGGTCGACCGCTAGTTCAAAAATAATAGCCGTTGCAAGCTAACGGTCGACCGCCCGATCGACCCAAAAATACAGAGAGCAGAAGTCTGTCAGTCAGGCATGTCTCGGTCGACCGTCCGGGTCGACCGTGAAACGTGCACACTGATACGCACTGCTGCTAGAACTCCGGTCGACTGGGTCAGCCGACCGGCTTGACCTGACATAGGGTCGGTCGACCTTGGCGGTCGACCGGCTCAGGTCAAAAGCCAAAATAAAAACGGAATTTTGAGGAGAAATCTATTTTTAACAAAATAGTTTTGAATAGGGATATATATAATGGATAAAAATGAGTTGTAGGCTGAAGATTGTTACAAACTATTTTTGTACATATTATAGGAAATATATTTGGAAACAAGATGTGCGCAAAAACGTGTGTGATAGAGCTTCAAACCTATTCACTATTCTTTAACAAAAACTCTAAACTAAAAACAAATCTAATAAATTATCTTGAGCAATCTTGAAGTCTTGAGCCATACAATGCCTTGCTAGAGCCTTCTCTTCTATGTTCCTTCTTGATGTGCAAAAAGCCTTCTTTGCTTTATGAACCTAGAATTTCTTGCAATAGCTAAGCAATGGCCTCCAAAAATGGTACAAACCTGAAACTTATCTTAACAAACTAATTAGTAACATATAGCTCCTATTTGTTTTGTTATCATCAAAACTCTAAACAAATGGAGAGTGTAACCTTATGGGCCAACAATCTCCCCCTTTTTGATGATGACAAAACAAATAGGCTATAAGCAAAAATATAGAGGAGGAGTAAGCTCCCCTCAAATTATGCTATCATAAAAAAAAACAATGTAAGGTGCAAGCAAAAACCATCAAACCAAAAACCATATGATTTAAAAGTCAAAATATGCTTGCAAAACACTTAAACTCAAAAACAAGAAATTATGAAAATTAATTAAACATGTATAAACTCATATGGAACCAAAACCATATGAACTCATAATTCTATCATAAAAACTCATTCTCCCCCTTTTTGTCATACATCAAAAAGGGTTATGAAAACATTTTTATTCAATAACACAAACGTTAAGTTCACCACAAATGAAAGAAAATCTAGCAAAATCAAGTGGTTTAGTGAAAATATCGGCTAGTTGCAAATCCGTAGAAACATAATCAATATCTATATCACCTTTCTCAAAATGATCTCTAAGAAAGTGATATCTAATCTCAATGTGCTTGGTCTTACTATGTTGATTTGCATTCTTTGTCATATGTATAGTACTAGTATTATCACAAAATATTTTTATATGGTTATAATGCAAATCATAATCAAGGAGAGTATGTTTCATCCAAAGGACTTGTGCACAACAAGCCCCCGCGGCAACATACTCCACCTCGGCGGTTGAGAGAGCTACGGAATTTTGTTTCCTAGAGGACCATGAAACAAGATAATTACCAAGAAATTGACATGTCCCACTAGTACTCTTTCTATCTACTCTACAACCCGCATAGTCGGCATCCGAATAACTCGTCATTGAGAAATCTCCGATTTTCGGATACCATAGACCCATTCCAATTGTGCCCTTAATATAACGAATAATGCGTTTTACCGCAATAAGATGGGACTCTTTGGGACACGATTGAAATCTAGCACAAAGACACACACTAAACATGATATCCGGCCTACTTGCCGTCAAATACAAAAGACTACCTATCATGCTTCTATACAATTTAATATCAACATTTTTACCTTGGTCATCCTTATCAAGCTTGGTGGTAGTTGCCATGGGAGTGTTGCAAACCTTTGAGTCTTCAAGTCCAAACCTCTTTACGAGTTCCTTTGCGTATTTGGCTTGACATATGAAGTTCCCATCTTGCAATTGCTTGATTTGGAGTCCAAGAAAGAAATTAAGCTCACCCATTGAAGACATTTCAAACTCACATTGCATAACCTTTTCAAATTCCTTACATAAAAACTCATTAGTAGAACCAAAAATTATATCATCAACATAAATTTGCACAATTAAAATGTCATTATCAACATGCTTAGTGAATAGTGTTGTATCTACTTTGCCTTTAATAAAATCATTTGAAATGAGAAAACTAGAAAGCCTTTCATACCAAGCTCTTGGAGCTTGTTTAAATCCATACAAAGCTTTATCAAGTTTAAAAACAAAATCGGGATGAACATGATCAACAAAATCAGGAGGTTGAGCAACATAAACTTCTTCATTTATAAAACCATTCAAAAATGCACTCTTCACATCCATTTGAAAAAGTTTAAAATTTTTGAAAGATGCAAAAGCTAGTGTCATCCGTATGGCTTCAAGCCGTGCTACGGGTGCAAAGGTCTCCTCAAAGTCAATTCCCTCAACTTGAGTGTAACCTTGGGCCACTAACCTAGCTTTATTCCTAATCACATTTTCGGACTCATCCATCTTATTCCTAAAGATCCACTTAGTACCAATTATTGGTCTATCGTGGGGCCTAGGAATAAGGTGCCAAACTTGGTTGCGCTCAAATTGATTGAGTTCCTCTTGCATGGCTAGCAACCAATATGAGTCTGCCTCAGCTTCGAGGATGCTTTTGGGTTCAAAATGAGAAATGAAAGCAAAGTTACAACATAGGTCATGGAGTTTGGAACGAGTTGTTACTCCTTTAGATGCATCACCTAAGATGAGCTCCTTGGGATGATTTGTGGCATATCTCCAAGTTTTAGGAAGCGGTTGAGAGCTTTCCTCTTTATCCTCTTGAACATCACCAATTGGTTCTTTCTTATCATCTTGAGCGGGTGAGTCCTTCAAGGATAGTCTCTCCATGTCTTCACCTAATGGGTCATTCTCTATAACATTCTCAACAACCACATTAGATTCTTCAAATTTAACATGCATGGATTCTTCAATGGTAAGTGAAGATCTATTGAATACTCTATAAGCTTTGCTAGTAGTAGAATATCCAACAAAGATTGCTTCATAAGCCTTAGCATCAAATTTACCCAAGTTATCTTTAGTGTTCAAAACAAAACACTTGCATCCAAAAACTTTGAAATATGCAACATTAGGTTTTCTAGAATGATACATTTCAAAAGATGTTTTGGAAGAATTTTTACATAAATAAATACGATTTGATATATAGCATGCGGTGTTTACGGCCTCGGCCCATAGATATTGAGGGAGGTCATACTCACTTATCATTGTCCTAGCCATCTCTTGAAGTGTTCTATTTTTCCTTTCTACAACTCCATTTTGTTGTGGAGTTCTAGGACAAGACATTTCATGCTTAATTCCCTTTTCATCACAATAAGTCATGAAGAGTTGGTTAACAAACTCACCACCTCTATCACTCCTTATTTTCAAAATCGAAAAACCCTTTTCTTTTTCAACTCTTTTTTCGAAAAATCTTAAAATGAGAAAAGGTTTGATCTTTGTGTTCCAAGAAGAAAACCCAAGTGAAACGGGAAAAATCATCAACTAAAACAAATGCAAATCTACTACCATTTAAGCTCTTAGTTTTAGTAGGTCCAAAAAGATCCATATGAATTAATTCTAAAGGCCTAGTTGACATGATATCCTTGATTGGTTTGAAGGAAGACTTGGTTTGTTTCCCAAGTTGGCACGCACCACAAATGCGATCTTTCTCAAACTTCAAGCAAGGTATACCCTTCACCAATTCCTTAGAATTAATCCTAGAAAGATGGTCAAAAGATGCATGTCCTAATCTTCTATGCCAAAGCCAAGAATTTTCATCAAAAGCATTTAAGCATTTAGTAGAACATTCCACATTAAGCATGCCAATGATATAAACATTATCATCACGAAAACCGGTGAGAATACAATCATTGGATTTAACATCAAAGATTTTGCAAGAAGAATCATCAAAAATAACCTTAAGTCCACGGTCACAAAATTGACTAATGCTAAGCAAATTATGCTTCAAACCATCAACAAGTACAACATTTTCTATAATGGGAGATGCACCAATTTGAATGTTACCTATACCGATGATAGTGCCTTTGGAGTCATCCCCGAAGGTGACGGAGCCACCTTCCACGTACCTTGATAGGGTTGTAAAGTTATTGATATCCCACGTCATGTGTCTTGAACAACCACTATCAAGGTATCACCGCTCCCTACGTCTTGGAGCCTTGGTGTGTACCTATATCAAATAATTTAGGACTTGATTTTGGTACCCACATTTTCTTGGGTCCTAAAGAGTTAGTTTCATTAACCCAAACAAGATTATTTGATCTATTTACTTGGTCATAACAAAATTTAGCCAAATGTCCATTCTTACCACAATATGTGCATCTATACACTCTACCATATTTAAAAGCATAGTGAGTGTGTGATTTGTGAGCATGAAAAGATTTAGCATGAGAAGTGTTATGTGTAGTGTGAGCATGAGGAATCTTAACATGTGAATCTTTAGCATGAGAGGTGTGCTTTTTAGAAAATATTTCTTCAAGTTTCTTAGTGTTAAAAGCACAATCCTTTAAAGTCTTTTCAAAATCAACAATTATAATTTTTAAAGAAGAAATTTCTTTTTCATCAATCTTAGGAAATTTTGCTTTACAAGCAACTTTGTAAGCACTAAATTCATTTTGGGTAGAAATGAGATTTGAAGAAATTTCATCTTTTTCTTTAGAAATAATAGCAAGTTGATTTTTGAGAAAAGCAACTTCCTTTTCCAATTTAGAGCATTCAATCTTTTTATTATCATAGGTTTCTGAAAGTTCAACAAAGGCATGAATAAGAACTTCTTTACTTAATTCATCATCTTCTTCATCAAGAGGTTGAGGGGTTACCTTTGGTGTGTTTGCCATGAAACACATATTCGCTATATCCACCTCTTCCTCGGACTCGCTTTCCGAATCCCAAGTTGCCTTGTACGCTTTCTTTTCTTCGGTTTCTTTGGCTTGAAGGAGGAGGTCATCTTCTTCTAGAACTCCGGGCAATCGGCCATGATATGTCCGGGTTTTCGGCAATTGTAGCATATAATTCTTCTCTCCTCTTTGCCTTCAAATTTCCTTCGGAAGTTGAGCTTGTTCCTCCGGTACATTCTCTTCACATTGCGAACAAGTAGTGATAGCTCCTCATCTTCTTCTTCATCTTCTTCATCGTCTTCAAGAGTGGATGAAGACTTGAAGGCTATGGATTTCTTCTTTAGTGGAGCGGCCTCTTCTCTTGCTTTCTTTTTCATCTCATGGGTCTTTAAGTTCCCAATGAGACTAATTAGGTCCATCTCATCCTTGTCGTTCAATTCTTTCAAGGTGGTGGCCTTGATCTCCCATGATGTAGGAAGTGCCCGAATCACTTTTCGCACCTTTTGGTCATTGGAGATGTCATCACCTAAAGAAGAAAGAGCATTGGTGATTTTAGTAAATCTAGTAATCATACAATCAATAGATTCTTCATCAATCATTTTAAAGGATTCATATTGGGACCTTAAGAGATCTATCTTAGCTCTCTTAACTTGTGAAGTCCCCTCGTGTGTGACCAATAAATGTTGCCAAATCTCATAGGCGGATTGGCAATGAATTACCCGTGTAAGGTCATCCTCATTCAAGGCGGTTAATAGGGAGTTTTGGGCCTTGGAGTTAGCCTCATATTCTCTAAAGGTGAAGTCGGTCCAAGTGCTCTCATCACTATCGGGTACAACATAAGGTTTGGTCAAGGATTTAGCAACTAAGCTACCTAAGGATTGCAAAAAGATAGTCATCCTAACCTTCCAAATAGGGAAATTAAGTCCATCAAATTTAGGAGGGTTTTGATGTTGTCGGCCATGTTTACTAGTGAATGAATGGATGAATGAAAATGTTGATTAGCAAATTTTAAGGATCTCTCTAAGGATGTTAAGCCAAACCTAGAGTCCAAGCTCTGATACCAATTGAAAATCACCTAGAGGGGGGGTGAATAGGTGATAATGCTAATCAATGCACAATTTAAAATTTATGATGCAACAATCTCACAAAGCAAGTGAATATAGCAATGAATGAAGAGAGCAAGTAATAAGAGCAATGAAAATAGAGTAAGAAATAAGAGCAAGTAAACCAAACGCAAACACCGAGAATTGTTATCGAGGTTCGAGCACCCAGCTCTACTTCTCCGCCTTCCCCAGAAGGATTCCAACCACTTCCACTATCACAAAGATGTTACAAATTCACCGAGTACCCAACTCCACAATCTCAAGTACAAGCAATCTCTTAGTAGTCAAAAGACCACAAACTCTCTCTTGCAAAATCTCTTCCCTTACAAAGGTCCTTAGAGAATAATGAGTAGGAATGAAGCTCTTGTGTGCAAGGAGAAAAGAAAAAGAAATCAGAGAGTTCTTGAAAACACTTCAGAAAATGAGAGAGAATTTCAGCACAAAAACCAAGAAACAAAGCTCTTTTGAATGCCTTAAACTTTTGAAACTTTTGCAAATTTATCTTGTAATTAATTGGTAAATGAACCTCTCCCCAAACACCCCTATTTATAGGAGAGGGCTAGGGTTTAGAGATAAAACATATTTAAGGCTAATCAGAAAGTATTAAAACCAAAACATGTCATTTAAACACAGTTAAGTGAGAAAAGGACAAAAAATAAACCAGCTCAGGAAATAGCCGTTACTGTTCAAACGGCTATCTCGGTCGACCGGTCGGTCGACCGCTAGTTCAAAAATAATAGCCGTTGCAAGCTAACGGTCGACCGCCCGGTCGACCCAAAAATACAGAGAGCAGAAGTCTGTCAGTCAGGCATGTCTCGGTCGACCGTCCGGGTCGACCGTGAAACGTGCACACTGATACGCACTGCTGCCAGAACTCCGGTCGACTGGGTCGGCCGACCGGCTTGACCTGACATAGGGTCGGTCGACCCTGGCGGTCGACCGGCTCAGGTCAAAAGCCAAAATAAAAACGGAATTTTGAGGAGAAATCTATTTTTAACAAAATAGTTTTGAATAGGGATATATATAATGGATAAAAATGAGTTTGTAGGCTGAAGATTGTATACAAACTATTTTTGTACATATTATAGGAAATATGTTTGGAAACAAGATGTGCGCAAAAACGTGTGTGATAGAGCTTCAAACCTATTTCACTATTCTTTAACAAAAACTCTAAACTAAAAACAAATCTAATAAATTATCTTGAGCAATCTTGAAGTCTTGAGCCATGCAATGCCTTGCTAGAGCCTTCTCTTCTATGTTCCTTCCTTGATGTGCAAAAAGCCTTCTTTGCTTTATGAACCTAGAATTTCTTGCAATAGCTAAGCAATGGCCTCCAAAAATGGTACAAACCTGAAACTTATCTTAACAAACTAATTAGTAACATATAGCTCCTATTTGTTTTGTTATCATCAAAACTCTAAACAAATGGAGAGTGTAACCTTATGGGCCAACATCCATATGATCATTATGTTTATACACATGCATTAGATCTAGGACATACATATTAGTTTAAAACAAAGTGAGAACACAATGATATAAGTCCATATTAAACATGGGTGTCTCAAATAACTAACATGTATATTACTAATCTAATTAACATGGCATGATCATAATAATCAATAAACATCAAAACATGCTATAAAAATGAACATGGAAAGCATACAAATATAAATAGGAGTTAGAGATCGATACCAAACCGATGAGGGCACCTCTCTAGTTCTCATAATCAGGTGGTCCTCCCACCAAACTTCCCTTAAAGTGATGCATCCAAATAGTCCACATGAAGCTCGTAACGCATCCACCTCAAGGTACCGCAACTCTCACCTCATGCGAGAGCCCACACCTACATCAAATATAATAGGGGTGATCTTTGGTACTCACACTCTTTTGGGTCCATGGGGGTTAGTACCTTTTCTAACCCAAACAAATTTAGTTGCTAAATTTACATCATGTATCTTATCAAAACAAAATTTAGCAAGGTGGCCCTTACGTCCACAATGTGTACATGTGTACACATGAGCATACAACGTGTTATGGATGTGACCGTGAGGAGCATGTGTATGCTGTGGAGGGTGTGCATGCATAGATGGAACTTATTTCTTTCGAAACAAAGATTCCAAACGTGTATGACTCAAAACACAATGGCTCAAAGTGGAGCCCAAACAATCAATATTCTTCTTTAGCATGGATATATCATTTTTAATTAAAGAAGAAGTGGAGCATGCAATGGGTGAACTAGGTAAAACTACCCTAGCATGGCAAACATGTGAATCTATATTATTTTGCAAAGATTCATTTTTCTTTAAACAAACATCTAAATCATTTGAAATAGAAATTATTTTGTTTTTCAAAGAATCATTCTCTTTTACTACAAAATCAATTTTTGAGGATAATTTTTCATTTTTCTTCAAAATTATTTCACAATTATTTTTATTTTTCAAAAATTCATTTTCTTTTAGGGCAAGTTCAAGCTTAGATTTCAATGAATCCCTTTCATTAGAAATCTCCTCTTTCTCTTGCAAAACCAAACCAAGTTTAGAAGACAAATTTTCATTTTCTTTATTTAATGCAAAAGTCTTCTTTTTCAAAAGATTATACTTTTCTATCAATTTTTCACAAACAATAGAAAAGTTCTTCATTTAAAGTGTTAGGAACAACATGCTCATTACTAGAAGAATTGACATCATCACAATCTAGTTGAGATTCCGAATAAACCTCAAGGGAGTCATTCCCTTGGACCATGAAGTATTGTGACTCGGATTCTCCGCTAGATTCCTCCTCCGGTTGATTTGGCAATTGAAACTTGGAGGTGGTCAACTTGTTCCACACTGCAAAGGTGGAATCAAAGTTAGAAATAAGCATAAGATATTCTTTGTTTAGCGTGCTTCTAATAACCTCAAGGGCTTGTGCATTGGCCCCTACATGATTGCGGTTACCAAGACAGCATTTCTTGGTAGCGGCAAGGAAAACATGCAAACCTAGGGTTTTTAAATATATGGACATCCTAAGTTTCCATGTGTCAATGTTGGAAACATCAAAGATGGGAGGTGACAAGCAATCCATGAGTGTGTGCAAACAATATATATGTGCAAAATGCAAATGATAGATTAGCAAACTAAGTTCTCACTCCTAGGTGGTTAAACAAAATATCAGGAGCGTAGGCTCTGATACCAATTGAAATCACCTAGAGGGGGGTGAATAGGTGATAATGCTAATCTAAATACTAAATGCGGAATTTAAAACTAATTTGCAACAACACTTAGTGCAACCAACGAGTGTAGCTGAATTCCCCGTGAAGGGCTCTGGACTAACTCCTCTTGATTCTCTGAATAAGAGTTGAGGCGCTATATGAAGCTCTCGTGGTTAAGCACAAGAGAGGCACACAAGCAAACACAACCAAGCATATAGATATAGGCAATATGAATCAATGTAAGGCACAACACAAGCATATAAATGATATGGCAATATGAATAATGCAATGCACAAAGGTAAAGAGAGAGAGAGAGAGAGAGTTAAGAGTCAATCGATCAAACGCAAACAATAAGATGTGTTTCGAGGTTCGAGCACCGAGATCTATGTCCCCGCCTTCACCGAGAAGGATTTCCAATCCACTAGGAGTACCGAACTCCTCTCTCAACCAATACAACCTCCACCGAGGCAATACAAATGGTCTACCGAAGATCAGAGTACCAAACTCCACCAATACAACCAAATTCACCTCACCAACAGGGATACAAGCACCAACCCAACTCCACCTCACCAAGAGGGAGTAAACCACAACCTCAACCTCTACCAAAGAGGGAGTCAACCACAACCCAAATCAACCTCTACCAAAGAGGGATACAACAAGTAAAGGGTTTACAACTTGGTGGTTTCCTCAACCACAAACCAATTTTCCCACAAATAAAGATCATAAATAGATAGGATAGGAGATATAGCTCAAGTGGAGAACAAGTGTTTTGATCAAAGAAAAATCTCTTGGGAAAATACCAAATGGATATAGAATTTTAGACCAAAACTTAATTCCCAAAAACCTATTTTCTTTGAAATAAACAAAACACTTTAAAACAAATAGAGATTTAGAATTTTTGCACCCAAAACTTTTGGCTTGAAAACACTGAAAAAGTATGAATTTTCTCCTTGAAAATCTTAGCCAAAATCCCAAACAAATGGGGCTTAAATAGGCCTCCAACAAAAACTAGTCGTTGGGCTGAACTGTTAGCCTGGGCGGCTGGCCGTCGACCGGCCCGGTCGACCGCCAACGGTCAAAAAATTGACCGTTGGAAGCCAGCAGTCGACCGCCCGGTCGACCGTCCCAATCCAGAGAGCAAATGCTCTCTGGCCGGTCGACCGGTCGGTCGACCGCCCTCGCCTTACGATTGACCGGTCGGTCGACCGCCCCTACCCAAGAGTGGGGTGCTTGCAGTCGGTCGACTGCTTGGTCGACCGGCCCAAGTGGCAAACTAAGCGTGCATGTTTGGTGCACGTCGGTCGACGGTCCGATCGACCGACTCTCGATCCGGTCGACCGGCCCGGTCGACCGCCAGAGCCTGGCAGGTTCTGTTTTGGGACAGAAAACTAAGGTATAACATATTCTAATAAATCCCATAAAACTTCTAAAAATCCAAAAATAGTTTTATCATAATTCATTGATATCCAAACTTGTGTTAAAAATTTCAACACAAATTTCAAACATTTTGAACCATTTTTATGTTATGGAAAATTACCGAAAACCAAAACCTGTATTTTTCCAAACTTAGATTTTTCAATAGGAAATCCGATTTTTCCAAAACTCATCTAACTACAAAAACATGATACTTAAACACTTTGAAGCATGTTGCATATGGACATAAGTCCAATATACATGAAACATATATATATATGTATATATATATATATATATGTATATATATATATATATGTATATATATATATATGTATATATATATATATCACTGTTTTTTACTTTAAATACGAAATATGTTTTGTTAAAAACACAAAACCTAGATACATGAATAGGTATGTCAAACTTAAGTTTATTTAAGACATGAAGTATACATGTATATAGAATGAATCTAATATATATAAAACCAAGTAAACTTGTATTGATACTATCTATTCGTGAAAACCAATATCGGTTAAACCAAAAACCGAAAAACTGAATCCAAAACATGAAACGTGTGTGTGTTGTGAACTGTGTGTTGTGAACTTGAGCATATCACACTATTCTAATCTTTACAAATGGATCTAAAACAAATTCTAAACTATGTACGGAGGTCTTCTTGACGAACTCCGTCTTCAAGTCGACTCCATCCAAACTGTGATCCACCGAGCTTGACTCCAACGAGTGCCATGTATGATCTTGTTGCTCGGGCTCTGGAATCACCATGTGAAAGGCCTCAAAACTCCTTTGTTGAAGCAATCACCAACTAATATCTTGATTAATGATCTAAAACTAAACATCACAAGATAAATAGTAAACATAACTATATGAGTTAATCATTATCAAAACTAGAGTGGAAGGCCTCTGGGCCAAAAGCACTTGAGTCCAGGCCCACAAAATTCTCATTTCATTCTGCTCCCCTCTCTATATCGGAGACTTCGAGAACCTGAAATCCCGAGAAAGAGTTCCTGACAACTTCTGAAGAAAAGGGAGCAGAAGGGGCTTCTGTAGTGATTACTTTCTGACTCACCTATGAATGTGATGCATGTCTATCCAGCGTCTGAGGGTGGGAGATGTGTGGCTACTTCAAGAACATTTAACCCGTCGCGCAGTACAATTTTTAAACAGGTCAGGTATTAACAAAAGAATCAGATCTGATTACGGAGATCTCTATCCTTAAGCCCCATCGTAATTCAAATGACATAGTAACCTCTCAAGAGCGGTTCATCCTTATCTATAGCCGAGCGTGAACCACAAGATAGAGATGAACTCTCTCTTATATAAATTCAAACCAGCTGTCCAGCTCAATCGTTATCAAGATACAGAATTAAGGTATTCAAACTAAGCAAGATTCCCTAGCCTTATCTATTGGACATGACTTGTATAAATAAAGGATCCCTTCCAATGATAAAGGGATCACATTCACACAAATTAAGATAACCCTATTGTAATTGCCTTTGACATAGTGGATTCTCTCTCTCTCTCTCTCTGTGGTTTTTCCCTTTCTAATTTTTCACGTATTTTCACTGTGTTTGCAATTGACTTCTATATCTACTTCCTTGTTTTCGTGCGTTCCTTAGGAATTACCCATTGCACCACTCCTTACCTTTGGCCTTAAACTCCATCTTGAACTTTTTCTTGATGATGGCCATGGTGCTCTTCTTTGATATTTTTGTCCTCTTTCTTGATTTTGTGGTCGTCCTACAAGATAAGATACCTTGTCTCTTTTTTTCTAATCTTCAAGACTTTTCCAACGTCTTCTTCACTGTGCACTTTTTTCTTTATTTTGATGCGAACATGAATTGAAGTGCTTATTTTTTACACTTAGAAAATTAGCATTGCTTTGCCCAATTTTATTATTTTAAGTACTACTTATTAATCACGATTGTTTCTTTTCTTCTTGTCTTTCTTTTACTTCCTTTTGTTTTTCTTACCTTTCTTCTCTTTTTTCTTTTGTTTCTTCTGCTCTTTCTTCCTCTTTACCTCTTGCATATTCTTCTTCTCTTCCTCTTTCTTCTTCTTTCTTTACCTCCTTTTCTTCTCCTCCAACTCTTTCTTCTCTCTATTAAATCTTGTTCTCATGGATTTACATATCTTTCATTAGTTGATCTTCTTTGAATTCTTCTATTTCTTTAACTTCTTCCATCTCTTTTTTGAATTCGTAAATTTCTTGAATTCCGTACATCCCTTCTTCAAGCTCCATGACTTCGTAAGTTATCACTGTTTTTCTCTATTCATATGTCTTCTGTAAAATGTCTCAAGTATATTTTGTTATTACGCCTACGGTGATGTTGAAAGTATCTTCATCAGCTTCATGAAATATTAAGAAAAAAGCAAATCTATCTCTTGTCTTTAAGTCATCAAATTGGTCCCCTTTAGTTCATCTCAAAACCTTTTTCAATGATCTCCCACATGTCTAGAAAGATCAATAATTCCTTCATCTTGGTAATCCAACTACGGTATTTATCTTTTGAGAGTTGAGGAACAACAATTTCCATCAACCTGTTGGTCATCTTATTTTGAAGATCAGCTTTGAGTTGGTTGTTGGCGCAGTTGGCGTAACATGAGTGAGGATTTTATGACTCTGATACTACTGTTGTTCTTTGACAAGGAAAAAATGAGAGGAGATGAATCTACGGAGATAAAAACACTAACTTTATTTTATTAACTCTAATAAATTCTCATACAACTTTCTGATCGGAGCGGAACTAGCACTCGAAAATATGTATTTTATGAAATCAATGAAAAGGTATATGTGTGCTAATATTCCCTCGATACTTTCGTTATAGCATTAACTTAAGGGTCGAATCCACAGGGACAGGAGGTGATAGAAGCATTAACAGTCTTCATTCACGTATTATGTTAACAGTTCTTCTTTGTTTAAAGAATTAGAAAAAGAAAAAAGAAAAGAAATCAAGCATGTGGTAGGTGGAGAGACGATGAAAAACGATGTGAAAATAAAAGATTAGTAGTTTGGAAAACAAAATATGATGGAACAAGGTGAACTAAGAAAGTGGTGAAGACCTTGATAGAAAAAATGATAAAAGAGTTTGAAAATTAAATTTTAAACAAAGTATAATAAAACTCATGGCTACTAACTACTAATTGCTCCACTAATCATGCTAACCTCTTAGTGACAGTTGCCTCACATGGATCCTCGGCCATTACTAATCCTTAGCTTCAAGAGACGATACAGAGTATGACCCATAAGATTGTTCTTCTACATTTAAACAGCACATCCATACCACATAACAAGTTGTAAGGTACTATTAAATCATTAAAATCAGTTAGAGGTGAGAATGAAATAAAGAAGACATTGCAAGTTAGCAAGTTAGTGGTTTAGGTGTTAGAAATGTTAGAATGTTAGAATCCATCATCATGAGCCATCAGTGGCTCTTGCAAGAGCAAGGCCTTGTAGAGGCTATTAGATTCATGTGGATTATCAATTAAGTGGTTAGATGGTTAGTGGTTAGCAATTAGGTTGTCATGAGAAGAAGAGATTAACTAAACATCATGTAGAACATGGAGAAGATTATATTAGAAAAGGAAGGAGACACCTTTACATAGATTGTCACCATCTATTACATCAATACCTCTTTATCTCTCTTTAAATCCCTCAGCCCTACTACAAGATCTAAAAACGAAATAAAAATATAAAATATAAGAAATGAAGAACACCTACCCTACACTACACTAGAGATAGAAACCCTAGCCAAAAATTTAAAAACTGCCTCGTTTTGACCAAACCTTGCCCTTTTATAGGTAGAAGAATCATCTAGAAGGCGAGACAGGGCAACGCGTCGAAAATTGACGCGTGGTCCCACCAAACTGCCATGGATCCACAGCAATTACCGCGGATCCACAGCAAAACCAGGGAGTTAACTCCCTGGTTTTGGCGAGGATCTTACTATTGCTTTGAGGTCCTTCATGGTATATCCCAATTCTGGTATTTTCGCCCGAATATTCGTCAGACGTGCACAGGGTCTAGGTTCGATGTATCATCTAGAAGATCCCTTACTTAGCCTCCAAGAATTGCGGGATTAATTACCCAAAAATGGGTTTAATTAAGCTCTTATTACTCCTTTGCCCTTAAACTCCTGATTTATCTGCAAGAGGGACAAAAACACGGTTCAAACAGACAATTTTATTCATAAATCGGTGGGGAAATGCGATAAAAAAATGCAGAAATGTAGACTAATCACACCCCCACACTTATCTTTTGCTCGTCCCGAGCAAAACAAGAAAAGAAAACTATACTACAAATATTATTACACCACTTTCGCAGGTTACGCGATTGCATTGAGCGCGTGCAACAAGCCGTTAAACCTCTAGGTTACCCCTAGAGGAGGAGTTTTATCTCCGGAGAATTTTCAGCAGATTGTACCTACAAAATCCATAAAGAAAGAGGACAAATTTTAGTATTTTGAAAACACATTTTGAAAGAGAAACAAATTTACGAAATATTTTTGTAAAAATATAAGCGATCTAAGATCATAAGTCCACCAAAAATATTCTCCCTTAAACTTAGTCTATATGCAAGATCTTGTATTCAATTAAGGTAAGCATTCAAAATTTGATTGAATATTTTATCCTTCATAAAACCTAGATAATATGCACTTTGTGATAGTGAAGATTTTTGAGACTTCAACTCAACCATCAAGCCATTTATCTATATTTATATATATATATTTTTTCTTTTTTTCTTTTTTTTCTTCCCTTAGCTTCATTAGGCTTTTTAGTTCACCTATGTATTGAGCCTTTAACCGATGACTCCTAAACTAGACGGTCCTAGGGCGTCAGATGAGAAAACATCCCTCGGGTGTAAGAACTCAAGTAAACAAGGCCGCAAAACTAAGGGGGATTATTTGTTTCTTTTGACCACCATTAGGCGTGAATAATGATGCTTCTTGAGGCATAATTATCCAACTTAATAAGTGATTTTTTTTCCTTTCATGTATATCATTTATATATTTTTTCTTTTTATTTACTTAATGGCATTTTAGGTTTTTGTTTCCATCCCAAAAATGTGTAAGTGCGAAGTGCATACTATCTAAGACAAAAAATTCAAGATAAAATTTTCTCTCCAATTTATCTTACTTATTCTATAATTTTAAACAAGATTCGTTATTTTGACTGGATTTAAGATGCCATAATTTAAGGCTTCCTTAATTTCTAAGATCATCTTAATTTTCTTTAAAATATATCAAAACTTTGTCTCTTATTTCAGAAAGTTTTTTAAAGAAAGAGAAAAATCCTATACATACAAAAGGGAAATTTCTAAAAGTATCCTAAAAATAAGTGTAAAAGAAAGAAAATCTAAAAACTCTATATTAGTAAATCTCCCCCACACTTATCTCATGCATTGTCCTCAATGCATCGTGATGTACGTATGCATGAAACAAATAGAGAGGGAAGGAAAAATTACCTCAAGATGGTGGTTCCGCTGGTGGTCTGATTGGTACATGAAATGCGGCCTAATCTAATGTGCGTGGGATCGGAGGAACCACCAAAGACCTCTAAAATACAACCCGCTAAAATGATGTATATGTTTATAATTTTTATTAAGAATTTAACCCCATCTAGTTTTTAAATTTTCAAAATAATTTTAGAGTCAAATCTATCAAGACCCTTATCCCAGAATAGAATGATTGTTTTGGACTCAGGAAGTACAGGAACCAATACCGACTCAAGAAAAAGACTTAAGTCAAGTAAAGGTTTATGAGTCGAGATTGGTTCAGGAAGTGGGTCTAAATCAAGAAGTTGAAACTCAAATCCACATTCATTTCCCTATGATGGAATGTGACTTCCTAAGGTAGGTGTTTTCAGTTCAAGAATGACAGGTGTAGGAACCAAAACTATCTCTAAAATATTAGTCAAGTTGGGTAATAAAATAGGAGTCAATATTTATTTAGGAATTTGAATTGGATAACAAATTTGAGAATCGAAGTCACATTCCTCATTGAGTTCATAAAAATGAAAACTTGCCAATTTATCAATTAGACTTTCAAAAGTATGAAATTTGTCAAGTTCAATATGATGATCATAAAAGATTGGTGATTCAATTTCATAATAGATTGGCACAGGATCCAATGTTGACTCGGGAAAAATCCTGTAGGTAAAAATATCTCAGTCAATGTTGAATCAGAAAGTGAAATTGAATTACCAAGTTGAGGTTCAGGATCATATTCATGCTCAAGTTCAATCTCAGGAAAGGGATAACTAGCCAACATGTCAATATGGTTTTCAAGAATTTGATGTTGGTCAAGTTCAATTAGATGTTCTAAAATTGAATCTTTATTTTCAAAACAACAAGAGTCCTGATTTAAATCAATAGAGTTAGGATATATGAATTGGCCAAAGGTGGATAAGAAAGAGATTCCTCATTTCTATAAATGTTGACCAATTGACTTAATTGTTGTTCTAACCTATTGATAGACTGGGTAGAAGATTTTTGAAAGTGTGGCGCGGACCCCCGCAACATTTCAATATTTTTTTCTAGATATGATGTATCTTCAAGTGGTTGTTCTAGAAAAGGAGTGTAGGAATCTTAGTTTCCAAAACAACAAGAGTCATGGGTCAAATTGATAGAGTTAGAGATATTTGGATTGGTTAAAGGTGGAGAAGAGAGTGTTTCTTCATTCTTATAAATATTGACAAATTTACTTAATTGTGTTTCCAACCTATCAATAGACTGAGAAGAAGATTTTTTAAATTATAACGCAAACTCCTGCAAGATTTCTATACTCTTTTCTAGACTTGATTTTTCTTCAAGTGAATGGTCCAGAAAGGGAGTATAAGAATCTTGGTTTAGGAAAGATAGTGAAGATTATGAGTCCAATATTTTTAAGATTGTAGCTTGGACTCACACAAGAGTTCCTTACTCGTTTCCAGGGCAGATGGATGTTCATTATGAGGAGGTGGAACTGAGTAAGATTCTTGAAAATATTGTGAAATTTGAGAGGCCATCATTTTCTGAAGTTGTCGCTCGGCCTCTTGTAAATTGGCTTCTATATTCTTTTCTAACACAGAGTTTTCTTCATTGATGGTTCTAGAAAAGGAGTATAGGAAGCAAAACTGGGAAATGAAGATTGTGGAAATTGTGAAAATTGTGGATTGGGTGGTGGAAAATTTGACTCGGGGGAGGTGAATCCCCATTGAGTCTGTGACGAGTTGAAATTATTTTTGAAATTATAGTCATAAGATTGAGGGTATGGGTTATATTGATTCGGATAAGTCCAACCCGGTGTATTTGGTTGGTTCATATTGTGAAAAATCGGGATGGAATTATCCGAAACAGATGGGGTCAGCGTGAAATATAGATCATCGTAGGATTAAAAGAATTGTTATTGTTGAATTCCATTTCACAAACAATCACAAACAAAAAAAATCAAACAACAAACAAAACGAAAGAAATCAAAACCAAGCCTATACTAGTGTTGACCTAGACCTAGACGACTCCTAACTGGTCGATTACCCGGGGGAGGTTGTTGCTTGAATCCGACCACAAGCTAATCGGCCAGGTAGGAGCGAAATATGGTGGGAGGTATCCCCGCATAAGTAACGGGCCTTAATTACGCCAAACCATGGTATCTTTGAGATATAACCTCTTAATCCCCAGCCTTAGACATCGATTTCACAAGAGTAAGATTCAAAACAAGTTCCACCCTCGGTCAATCTCTTAATAAGTTCGAGATGTTCCTAGGGGCCAACGTCTATCAATTTTTATTAGGGCTTGGGTTGTGTGACTAGGGAGGTGATTTTTGGGCTAAGGAAGGGTGATGAAATCCCCACCTTATCTTGTATGAGTTTTGCCCTTAATTTCAATTCGTGCAAGTGTGCAATATTGACAAGAATAACATAAAGCGATAAGTCACCCACGTGTTTGTCCTATTCTATATGCAATGCCATATGTACACCTCAATCCAAATCACAACAACAGAACAAAATGCAGCATATTGGAATTGAATTGACACGTGCCTAAATGCAAATGTCTAAACCATTTTAAAAGCGTCTAAATACCGTATTTTAGTTCTTTAGTTTATTGCAGTGTGTAGGCAATCAAAGCAGAAAAATAGTAGCACAAATCGACTAGCTATTACAATATACACATCCTAGCATAACAAGATACACAAATGCTACAAATTGGCCGCAAAAGCGCAGCTAAAGTCGCTTTTGCGCGGCGTTACTTCAGAATCTGGGCCACTGCTTTCTAGAGCAGGGAGCTGCAGTGTTAATGGTTGTTCTGCAATATTCAGTTCCTATAAATTGTGACCTGCACACTAAAACAGAGATGACAATGTTAACAAAAACGTGAAATCAAAACCATTCCCGTTCCCCGGCAATGGCACAAAAAATTTGATCGGAGAGGAACTAGCAATCAAAAATGTGTATTTTATGAAATCAATGAAAATATATGTGTGTGCTAATGTTCCCTCGATACTTCCGTTATAGCACTGGCTTAAAGGTTGAATCCACAGGGACGGGAGGCGATAGAAGCATTAACAGTCTTTATTCACGTGTTATGTTAACAATTCTTCTTTGTTTAAAGAATTAGAAAGAAAAAAGAAAAGAAATCAAGCTTGTGGCAGGTGGAGAGACGATGAAAAATGATGTGAAAACAAAAAAGAAGTGGTTTGGAAAATAAAATAAGATGGAACAAAGGTGAACTAAGAAAGTGGTGAAGATATTGATAGAAAAAATGATAAAAGAGTTTGAAAATTAAATTTTAAAACAAAGTATAATAAAACTCATAGCTACTAACTACTAATTGCTCCACTAACCATGCTAACCTCTTAGTTATAGTTTCCTCACATAGATCCTCGGCATCACTAATCCTTGGATTCAAGAGACGATACAGAGCAGGCCTATAAGATTGTTCTTCTACATTCAAACAACACATTCATACCACATAACAAGTTGCAAGCTGCTATTAAATCATCAAAACTAGTTAGAGGTGAGCATGAAATAAAGAAGACATTGCAAGTTAGTAAGTTAGTAGTTTAGGTGTTAGAACAGTTAGAATGTTAGAATCCATAATCATAAGCCATCAATGGCTCTTGCAAGAGCAAGGCCTTGTAGAGGCTATTAGATTCATGTGGATTATCAAGTAAGTGGTTAGATAGTTAGTGGTTGTAGTTAGATTGCCATGAGAAGAAGAAATTAGCTAAACTTCATGTAGAAGATGGAGAAGATTATATTGGAGAAGAAAGGAGACACCTTTACATATATTGTCACCATCTATTATATCAATATCTCTCTATCTCTCTGAATCTCTCAGCTCTACTACAAGATCTAAAAATGAAACAAAAATACAAAATATAAGAAATGAAGAACACCTACCCTACCCTACACCACACTAGAGATAGAAGCCCTAGCCTAAAATCTAAAAACTGCCTCGTTTCGGCCAAACCCTGCCCTTTTATAGGCAGAAGAAGCATCTGGAAGGCGAGACGGGGCCACGCGTCGAAAATTGACGCGTGGTCCAACCAAACTGCAGCAGATCCGCGGCTATTGCCGCGGATCCGTGGCAAAATCAGGAAGTTAAGGATCTTGCCATTGCTTCGAGGTCCTTCATGGTATATCCCAATTCTGGTATTTTTGCCCGAATATTCGTCTAACGTGCAAAAGGGTCTAGGTTCAATGTGTCATCTAGAAGATTCCTTACTTGGCCTCAAAGAATTGTGGATTAATTACCCGAAAATGAGTTTAATTAAGCTCTTATTACTCCTTTGCCCTTAAGCTCCTGATTTATCTGCAAGAGGGACCAAAACACGATTTAGACGGACATTTTATTCATAAATCGGTGGAAAAATGCGATATAATAATGCAGAATTGTAGACTAATCACTTTCTTATACAAAATTGAGCTCTCTTGTGCTCTATTTATAGAAATACAAATTCCATCATCTCCTATTTCTAAAAAAAAATCTAATAACCAAATACTACTATTATAATGAAACCTAAATAATAGAAACTCTTGGTACGATCATAAATATTAAATTTGTCTTCTAAAAAATTAAAAATTCTTCAAAATAGGTACTTTGAATTTAACTTAACTTTGACCTAAACCCTTTACTAGCATGATTTAGTATATTTCCAACATGTTTTACATATGTTTTTGAAGAACAAAATGTAATTACATGCATTCCAAATGCATAATAAGACCAAGACAGAGAATCATTAACTTGAAAATTGTTTCATTAAAAATTATTACTTCAATAAAATCCATTTATAGATAGACAAAATAACACTTAATCATCAACACATATTATTTCCACAATAATTAAATCTATCACATAATTACAAGAACACACCTTAAAAAGAGTATGAAGAAACAAAGTAACTATGAAAGTAGAATGAATTCTATTTATTTAATTGTGAACTTGCCATTAGTATGGAAGGGATCTCTTATTACTGGTAGAATTGAAGTTGGTGCTAACTAATATTCTTTTCTTGGTGGAATATTATACTCTTAATATAGCCACTAGTCAGCCTGGTCTCCTCTAATTTTCATCTCCCTTGATCACCATAGATGGAGGTAAAATCAAGCTTCTTCTCATCATTCTCCTTCTGATTTCACCACAATTTGCATATCTACAAATGTTGTATACGTCTATGGACTAATATACTATAATCTAAAAATTTTGTAATGTGGGGAATGAATTTAATTTAACTTTTCTTGCTTGAAAACAAAAAGGTATAACAACCCTTTTATAGGCTTTAACAAAATCTCAGAATATCAATCATCAACTTTTCTACCTATTTTAATGCCATAAACAAATAACAATAAAGCATTGTGGCTCTTATTCTTCAAAAATTTTATGATGGCTCTTCCACTTCTCTAATTTGTGATGACTCTTCCAATTCCTCAATCTTCGATGATACTTCCAATTCCCAATTTATGATGACTCTTTAACTTCTCTACTTTATGAGGAGTCCCAAATTATAATGATTTTTACACTTCTCCACTAATGTCATAAATCACATTTTATGATGACTTTTTCACTTCTCTACTAATATCACAAATCACATTCATTTTGATTTGATATTCCAACACGCCTCCTCAAATCAAAATATCTTTATGCAAGCACGTCCCTTAGCCTCATGAAAATTTCGCTTGATAATGGCTTGAATATATCTGCTATTTGTTCAAGGGCATGGCAATGCTGGAGTTCTATGGCCTTCTCCTTCACATGATCTCGAAGAAAGTGGAACCGCGTATCAAAGTGCTTGCTTCTTTCATGATGCATTGGGTTCTTTGCAAGTTTGATGGTTGATTTGCTATCCACAAATATTATGCTCAGGTTTTTTTGAGATGATTCAACTCTTTTCAAATATTCTGCAACCAAATAGCTTCACAAACAATAGATGAAGCCACCATATACTCTGCTTCACATGAAGATAAGGCCACAACTTCTTGCTTCTTTGAGGCTCACGAAATATAGTTGACCCAAGATAGAAGATATAGCCTGGGTGCTTTTCCTCTCATATTGGTCACCTCCCCAGTTGCTATCTGAATAGCCTGCTAACTCTACAACTTCAACATAAGTATAAAATAGAATAAGGTTGAGTGTGTCTTTGGTATACATTAGAATCCTCTTCGCAGCTAGCCAATGAGACTCCTTCGGCGTCTCCATATAGAGACTCACAAGTTCGATTCCATAAGCAATATAGGGCCTTGTGATCGTCAAGTATCTCAGCCTACTAAATAGACTCTTGAAGAGATTTGAGTCCACAAAATATCCATTTCCTTCTCTTGATAGATTCATTCCTATCGCTCTTGGGGTGTTCACCGGGCTATTGTTACTCATCTTGAATTTCTCCAAGATCTCTTTCATGTACTTGTTTTGGGATTTAAATATTTCATCTTGTTGCTGCTTCATTTCGATGCTAAGAAAATAGGACATCAATCTATTGTCCATCATTCGAATTCATTGAACTTCACCGCTTTGAATTTAACAAGCATCTCGAGGCTACTTCCTATGTACAACAAATCATCAACATAAAGACAAAGTTTTCAAAATTCACCTTAATGGTTCCTCTTCATGTAGATGTCATGATTATAGGGACATTTGGTGAAGCAATTTTGATGAAGATAGCCATCAATTCAGATGTTCCATGCCCATGGTACCTACTTTAAGCCGGACAAGGCTTTCTTCAGGCTGTATAATTTGTATTCTTATCTTTCACTAGAAAATCCTCTTGTTGCTGTACATACACCTCTTCCTACCATTGAGGTATGCTGACTTGACATCGAGATAATATATCTTCCACCTATGATAAGTTGGAAGTGGAATAAATAGTCTCATCATGTCTACTAGAGCAATTGGTGCCAAGACTTTCTTATAGTCTATGGTTTTTTTTGTAGACTTTTGCTACAAGCCTCGCCTTGTACCGATCAACTTTACAATCTATTATGCGCTTGATTTTGTACACCCATTGAAATGTATTGCTTTGTGATTTTGTAGAAGTGTAGTTAATTCTCAGGTGTTGTTCTTCTAGATGACATGTATCTCTTCCTCAATTACTGATCGCTAACAATCTTCTTCTACGGCTTCTTGGAAGGTGAGTGTTCATAATCAACATATAGGCAGAAAAGATTAGTCTCTTCATCTTTTATTTGTTCAAGAATATCCCTGATGCTTCTCATTTTCATGGGACCTTGATGTATGAAAGATCTATTGCTACTACTTTCTCTAGAAGATGGAGAGTTTCTCATAGGAGAGGGTGTGGCATGTTGAGAAGATGATGGTGTAGCTAGTGGTGGAACCTTCTGCGGGGGCTCATCAAGTTCATCCACCATAGGTTACTGTTTAGCAGTTTCTCTGTTCCAGTTCTACACTTCTTCATTAAAGATCTCTACTAACCACTATTTTCTTAGTTGGTTATATAACTTATACGCCTTTGTCTTCTTACTATATCTGATGAAAACGCATTATTACCGTGATCGTCGAGCTTCTTCCTTTTGACTTCTAGTATTTGAACATATGCAACACACCCAAATATTTGCAGGTGTGCTACACTAGGCTTGTAACCACTCTATGACTCTTGAGATGTCTTGTTCTTCACTATCTTTGTGGGACATCGATTGACCAAGTAAGCTAAGCATGCCACGGCTTCCACCCAGAGTTGTTTCTATAGTCCTTTTTTTCTTGAGCATGGTTCTTGTCATGTCAAGGATGGTTTAGTTCTTTCATTCTGCAATGTCATTTTGTTGTGGTGTGTAGGTAGTAATAAACTGTCTCTCATGCCTTATTCCTTGAAATATTCTTGAAATAGATTTGAGGTGTGCACACCATCTCTATCTGATTAGAAAGTTGTTAGCTTGTGCGCACTCTCTAGTTCAACTAGAGCTTTATTAAAATGCTTGAAGGTAGTAAATGAAACAAGTTTTTCTTTAAGAATATACACCCACAACTTTCTACTAAAATCATCAATGAAGGTAATAAAATATCTATTACCTCCTATGGAGATGGGATCTACTAGTCCACAATTGTTAGCATGAACAAGTTGCAATAGCCTCCGCTTTCCATGACTTTCTACTGAAAAAGAAAGTCATGGTTTCTTGCTAATTACGCAACCTTGAAAAATGTTACTCACAGGATCGATTACTGGTAGGGCTTATACCATGCCGACTTTAGATTGTAGCTTCAGGCCATTGAAGTTTAGATGACCGAAGCGAAAATATCACCTGCATGACTCATTCAGCATGAGTCCATGAATACACCTTTCGACTTTCATGTTTTGATTCAAGAGAAACATGCAGTTCCTTGTCATCTTAATTCAAGCTATGAGGCCTCCTTATGCATTCAACTAAAGATGGTTGTTCTCCATATGTGCTTATATCTCTTTTCGAGTAGTTTATTGATGTTGAGAATATTACTAATCATGTTAGGAATATAGTAAACATTGGAATATACACGGGCTTGCCAACCTTTTGTAGATTTTGATCTTCTGTCTTCCTTCAACGAGGAGTTTTGAAGTATTTTCCAAGCTCACGCTTCCATGAATTCCTTCTGCGAGTTTCATGAAAGATCTTTTTTCCCGCATATGTGGTAGCAAGAACTCGTGTCAAGGTACCAAACATTTTTTTTAACACTTGAATTATCATGAGCAAGAAGAAGAGTAGAGTTATTACTCACACGGTGAGATTATAAGATCTTCGATTTTGTGCCAACATTCCAAGGCATAATGTCAAAATTTTTTTATAGTTTTAGCACTGGACGTTCTTGTTGTTTTCACACCCAGATGTGAATCTTCTCCAATTTCTTCATCCTTCATCTTTAAAGATTTGGACCTTCACTTGATTTTAAGTGGTTCGTTTTCTGGCCTCTACCATAACTATGGCCATGATCACGACCTTGATCATTTAGAGTCAACCTTGATTCTAATGCTTGTTCCACACTTTGAAAATAGTTTTCTTTTCCATGCATTACTCATGAACTTAAGAGATCCCAAATCTTTTCTATTGAGATCTCCTTCAAATTCTTTGACTCCTCAATCACCGCAACCATGTGTTCGAACTTTGGTGTGAGGGATCAGAGCAACTTCTCCATGTCTCAGACATCCTCCATTTTTTCTCTATTTCTCCTCAAATTGTTCACCATTATTACTAATGAAGAATAATAGTTAGAGATATTTTCTTCATTTCATGTTGACAACTTCAAGATCGCCCCTCAGAGTTTGGAAATGAATTCGCTTCACCTGTTCGACTCCTTTGTAGATTGTGAAAAGAATTTCCTATACCTCCTTGCTCGTCTTTGCTTCGGCAACACTTTTGAAGGTAGACTCATCCTACCCTTGATAGAGTATGAGACAAGACTTGCTATACTTTTTTCTTTGCTCCTTAAGGGCCTTCTTCTCGTTAGTGGTTTATGCCGAGTCTACCGCCGGTGTGAAGAAAGCATCTACAATTAATTCTCATAATTCTTAAAAACCAAATACAGATTTTATCTGAATTGACTAACTCTCATAGTTGTTTGCCTCAGAAAAAAAAGCGTTCTTGGGTCGATGTAAAGTTTCTTTTGAGTGGCTAAAAAATTATAACGGAACGATTCCGATTACAAAAGAGGGAGGAAGACTCGATTCTCCCCTTTGTTTAAGGCTGGGTTATTTGTGTGGCGATGGAGAGTGATTCTTATTCTCCATTGACCAACCGACTGTCTAGCTTCTCTTCAAGATTCTCTAGAAGGGTAATCAGAAGGAAGCTCTATTTCTTAACACTAAAAGTGTTTAGAGTCCACTGGTTACTCTTCTCTCCTATTCTCCAGAAGAGGTCTTCTCTCATCGCCTTAGAAGCTCTTCAAGCCGTCCCCTATTTCATAGCAACTCAGGCTATTTATAAGGAGTCATGGGGATATTATAATCCCCTAAATTCTTCCATAATGGGGATTAACTCCTCCATTACATGGGGAGTTAATTGACCCAGTAATGGGGGTCTGTTACAATAAAAATATGGGTCTCGCGCTGGACGGGGGTCTCGTGTTGCTTGTTGCAGATGTGGGCATCTCAAAATGCGAAGTTGCTCAAACTCGCGTTTGAAGTGAGACGCAAGTTTCTCAGACCCACATCTGAAGTGAAGTGCCAAGTTGCTCAGAGTTATACTTGACCTGAACGTGGAGTTACTTAGACTCGCGTTGGTCGGGATGCAGAGTCTCTCAGACCCGTATTGAACGCGTGTTTACTCATGCCAGCATCTAAAGTATTCATGCTTCTCTTGATACGTGGTCCGCATTGAAGTGAGGTTCACATCTATTAACTTGTCCTTGGTGATTTTTGGACAGCTTACAGAACCCCTCCAAAGTTTTGATACTTCGCGTTTGACTACGACAAATTTCAAAATACTTTGGACTTCGATTGAATTTGGGCTTCCCGTGATTGGACTAAAAATCTCTTAAGATGCCCTGAGTTTTATCCTATCTGGATTGTGGTCTTCGTGAGCACACTGTTGAAATACTTGAAGCCTTCAGGAAAGATCGTCACAAGTGTTTTAGAAACTTTGTCTAGCACTTGTCATGAACCGTGGTTTGCTTTTTGGTGTACTGTTGAACCGGTGTAGTTGTCGATTACTCTAGCCAGTGTACTATTGATCTGATTGCAGAAGTAGGGACATAGTCCGTGTGTGTGAGAGAATGCAGACCTCACAAACGCGGTTATCACACGGATCAAGTGGAGACATGAACTTCAGTGGTGGTTGAGATGTGGCCTTTAATTGCTGTTAAGACGTGTCCTTGATTTGATGTGGAGACGTGGTTCTCGATGTTGTTAAGGCCTGACCCTTGTTAAGACGTGGCACTTGTTGAGACACCTATGCTGAAGAGATGCAGCTCTGGGAATGTGGAGATTACGTTAGATACTTCCAGGCGCGAACGCTGGCGCCGCTTGGGATGCGTGTCTAGCTCTGATTGAGCTTGAGATACGCACCGTATATCTCGAGTGTTAGAAGGCCTATAAAGACCCGGGTCTTTCAATAGTCAATTCACTTTGACTGTTCATCATCTTCAACCAGACTCGCGTTAAAGCTCTTGTGCTTTCTCCAAACCCATAGCGCTCCGTGCTTTTTCTCAATCTTTTCAAAGATTTTCACCGTGATAATGGCTCCAAAAGTGAACACTGTCGCTTCTTTTTTAAGCGCCGCCGCTGCCAAGACTCAAATGGGCAGTGTTCCTCCTCATGAAGCCCCCCATTTCAGGTAAAAAATCTTCAAATGATTTTAGCCATTGAGAACACAAAGAAGCTCTGTCCTTTTAACTTCTCCTTGAAGTTTTAAATACTTCTGTTGAAGTTGATCAGTCAACGTGGATCTTGCTAGTCTGTGTTTAATTTGTGAACACGGTTCTCGCAGTGATAAGCAAAACGAGATTTGGCTATCCTAGCATTTTTTTGCTTTCTCAACGCGACCTTCGCGTCTGCGATTGAACGCGGGTCCAGTAGACTCCACGTCTTGAGACTTCTGAACGCGAGTTTCATTTAGGAGACTCACGTTTGAGTCTATAGACTTAAAAATATTCCTAAGTATAGAATCTGAACGTGGGTTTCATGTGAGCCTCGCGTTTTAATCATAGTCCGCCGGCCTTCATGTGTTGAACCCCGCATTTGAACTCCAATAGTGTGATTTCACCGCCTTCAGAGTACTGACGCTGTGTTCTCCTTTTTACAGCGAGGTATGACTCAAATTCTCTGACCAAGAGGAATCATTTTGGGAATGTTGGAGGTGTAGACTTCAACCTCCTCTTCAATCTGCAAAAGACTATTCCTACTTTTTACTGGCACAAATGAGGAACATCACGCCCGTTTAACCAAGGGTGTTATCTCTACATTACGGGAGCTCATCGTAGATGGGAGTTTTGAGTCCAATGATAGTCGCTTGTTCAGGAAACCCATGGTCCATTTTGTAGATGCCATTGAAGACGACGAAGAGTTTTTATTTGATGGGATTTACAAGTGGCTCCGTCAAATTGGGGAACACCGCTTCTTCCTCCCAAACATGAAATGGATGTACCCATTATCATATCTACAGCTCATGTCTCTTCCTCGATTCATAGACTGAGATTTGGTCAGAGCACAGTCGGGCATTGCAATTGAGGGAATCTCGAACCATGCTTTTTTTCTTGTAGGCCATAGTAGGGAGATTCTCGCACTTTTCCTAGGGTCAAGAAAATAGGAATTCCTGACAGATGAGACTCCCAAGAAAGCTGCCACTTTTATCAGCAAATTCATGAAAGTGAAGGGTGAATTCCCTCCATCTGACTTCCAGGTGCCTGGATGGATGCATTCAACAGCAACCTCTTGGTGAGCAAAAATGGTCTACTTCATCCTTGAAGAATTGGAGGGACTGTTACTCCAGTGCGGGTTGTATCCCATATTCAGGGTCATGTGCTATGGGATCACCCTAAGTGATTATAACTTCTTTGGAGTTTTTGAGAAGCATAACCCTAATATCTGTACATTTTTCACTCTTGTTGCGGAGATGGGATTCACCGTGCATGAGATGTTTGAAGTGTCAGGGTTGTCCATGGGAGACCGGCCATATGAGGAGTACATTCCTCGAACTGAGGACATTTGTTGAAGCGTAATTCTTCTCAAGTGCATGAGATCTATTGGGAGGTCTTGTGCCATTTCCATATTTGTGCCCAGGTAACCAGATTGGGGACTGGGGGAGTCAAGCGAATGACTTGGGCCAACTATCTCTTTGGCAGTCTGGAGGAGAAATCGGGTTCAATATCTCAATTGGTAACCAGTAAAGATGCTGAAATTGCTGAGAGGATCTCTAAATCGATGACCTCATATGTGACGGAGTCGAACGAGGACAGCAACCAGATACGATTTTCGGCAACTTACACTACAGGCTAAAATCCCTATTTCAGACAGAGCCTTGCTAGCGGGGCTTTTGATATTGTGGCTGAAATAATGCATTATGCCAACACCTTCCCACAAAGTTATTATTGCTGATGTGGTGTACCTAGCCATTCTTCTCACTTATGGTCAGTCTCTCAGCTTACTTTTCACTATGGTTTGTTGCATTCAAAGTGTGCTTCGAACCTTGTGTCAAAGCCTTTGCAATGTAGTAGTGGAGAAAGATAGAGAAGGCAACGTGGTTGTAAGCCCAGATGGTGGGCCGAGGGTGAGAACACCAAACCCTCGCATGGAATTGCCTTATACATATCTTTTGGCATGATACGTCATGCACTGCCCATTTTTGATGTTAGCGGTGCAGTCTTCTGAAGATTCCATGCCATTCGTCCAGCGGTTGGAGTGTTTAGCTTGGAATGGCTGGTACATGCTAAAGATCTGACAAATTTTTCAGGACAGCATGAACTACCAGTTTGTAAGGTGTTTTCTTGGTTCTCTAGAGCTTCATATGGGAAGCAATTCTCTGACCGGCCCGGTACTGATAAATTCACTACCCTATCATTAGGGGTCTTCTGGTGGTCAATCAACATTTGTCCTTGGCATTTAATCTTCCGCCAATCAAACATTTGCACCATTAAGCAGTATTTTCCCAGTCAGTTCGATCTCCAGATCAGGTACGATTAGTTATATGTGGGAAATCCAAACCTATGCCTTTGCTTCATTGACAATCTGTATGAAGGGGCATGGGCATGGTATTTCAGTGTAGCAGAGGAACGAAGGTCAGATTCAACCTCTCACAGAAAGTACCAAATTCCTTCACCAGCCTCAGATTTTGTGCATGGTACATAATAGCAGAATCCGTCCCTGGTTGCAAGATAAATAGTACCTCCATCAAGAAGATCAAGGCCTTGTCGCAAGCCAAGAAGGGCTCCAAGACTACCCGTTCGAGGGGGACATGCACACTTCCCCAGGCTTGGCTCGAAGTTGACCCAACGGGAGCTGTTAGACAAGAAGCAAGATCGGCTGAAGTGTCTTAACAATAACGCTTGCAAGGAGTTGTGAAGCATACTCAAACTCCATCTGTCGAGGCCAGTTCGAGTAAAAAGAAGACTCAGCGAGAACTTGCGACTAAAATACTTTCTTAGAGAACTTCTTCATTGGGCGTAGACCCTGAGTCTGCTCAGGTAGGCTCGACAGATAAGGACTATGCGGTCCTTTCATTTTCAAGAAGCCATCCAACAAAGGGTCCTGCAGTCATCACGATGGAGGCAGGGCCGATGGGAGTCACAAAAATACAAACTTCTAGAGGGAAGTCTGTATCGGTATCCATTAAAGTAGTTCCCTCGATTTCATTTTAAGATCAAGAGACGAGAATCGAACCATTCGGCATTCGTATGGGCTCTTCGATGGAGATAATGCCCTCAGTAGAGGTTACAGAACCAAGCTCCTTTGCTAGATTTGCTGGGGCTGAGCTTCTCACTGCTGGCGTCTCGCCTATCCTGGTGTCATCCTCGTCTTCAAGCGAGAAGCTAGGTTACTCGGGAGATGATGATGTTGACTGTGAGGACGTGCATCCTACTCCTGATACCAGTAAGCATTCTTATTTGGCTGAAGAGGAGATGCAGATACCTACTTCAAGAATAGAGCCGCAGTCTGTAGGAGCTTTGACCGTTAAAGGTATTCTTTTCTTCCTCAATCATCATCATAGCTCCATTATTAATATCGTTTGGTTAAATTGACTGCATGAGAAACTGCACCAGCCCAAACTCAGGTACCTACTCAAGAAGCCATGGCAATTTTGACTTCTAAGATTCTTAAGATGACCACAGAAATGAGAGAATTAATGGTCCAGCTTGCTCCTGTTCTTCTTGGAGGGATGAATGCGCCACTTCCTCTTGACAAGGGTATTATTACCACCATTGTAGAAGCTGATCAGGAAGCGCCCTACCAGCACTGACACCCGTCATGGATATTATGGAGAAACTTACTCTTCAAATAGTTGGGCAATTCTTCGTGATGATGAGGTATTGCATCAAATTGATACTCTCTGGGCGAAGTTCTTTTGAATTTGTGTGATCTCTCCTCGAGAATTAAGTTGAAAATATTAGGTAAACTAGTGGTTCTGATCGCGTGGCAGTGTACCAGACACTAGTTGAGCAGCTAGGTACATAATCAAAGGATCTTAGGAATCTAGAGAAAGCCAATTCAGTTATTGATGCTTAGCAGGTGTCAGAGGACCTTCATATCAGGCAGGAGCAGGAACGAAGAGAGATTGAATCACATATAGCTGACTGCGCCCACTATAATGATACTTCCAAGGTAACCTATTAGGGCTTAATCGATGGCCTCCATCAATCTGAAGTTGTTTCCAAAACTATGCAAGATGTCATTACGAGTGCTCGCATGGCGATTACTAAAGCACAAGGTTTGATTCAAGATTGATCACACACGTGCATTACATATTTTCCATATGTGTCATATTTCTATATTTATATTTAAATAAATCTCTGTTATTTAATATATTTTCATGTTTAATGGCATACAGTGTAATTAAGGAGAAAAAGGGAGAGACTGATAGATTTATTCAAATTAAACCCAGAAATTCAAAAGAAAGGGAACGATTCTAATCCAGAGGTTTTAAAGGCCATTGTATCTAAAGACAAGATACATCAGATGAGATAATATCATCCAAATTCAAAGAAAAATAGATTAGAATAAGACCCTATCAGTTTTGTTGAGGATAAAGAGATAGATCGTCAAATCTAAAGCTAAAATTCAAATTCAAAAGGATAAATGGATAGAGAGAAGATCAACGGATGAGATGATGCAATTTAGACTCGAATTCAGATTAGATATATTTTAATATTTTAATAATAACTTTTGCCACAGAAAGTCAAATCTGATGATTCAAGATGATCTAAAAACAAGACTTAATGAGCTATAACTCTTACGTTGATCACTATTTTTAATTCTATAATTTGATAAGTCATATTTAGCAATCAACACAACAATAAGTTTCAGATCAGAATTAAATTTTTACATCAAATCAAGTTTAGAGATAAGGGGAGGATTTAAATTCAGAAATAGCCAGCTCCTCTGTCTCTCCACTCGTCTCCCCTATCCATTTCTTCCCTATAAATACTCCACACATCAGAGGCAGAGGAAGGAAGATGAGAATTAATTTCTTACTTTGTTTTTTAGGGTTTAGGATCATTATTTAGCTACAAATAACGAAGAAAGAATAAACAATGGAATGAATTAAAAACATAGACATGCCAGTAAGATTGAGTAGAGTCGAGCAAGATGAATCTCCTTTGATTGTCACTTCAACGGTCAATTACACACAATTTTTCTCTCTCTCACTAGTTGCTGACTGAAATAAAAATGAGATACATAGACTATTTATCTATTTTCTAGGCTCACTATTTTCCTTTTTTATGAGTTTTCTTCTTAATTGATTTCTATAAAAAAAAACTCAATGAATCATATAAATGCCTAGATTAAGTCTTTCCATTGGCGAGTATTCTTGAAGGCACATGGGGATGGGATTGGACTTTGAACTAACTCTAGAAGTTAATCTTAAAAAGAACTTGTTTTTATTCCATACATGCTTTATTGCTTTTTTGATGGTTTAACATTAAACTCAAAGAAAGATTTCAAAACTAAAGTTCGATTTCTAAAAACTATCTTATGTGTTTTACTTGATCTCTTTTATAAGACTAAAATCTTTGCCTATGATATCATTGAGGCATTTTAACTTTCAAGAGAACAACAACACATGGTTGAATAATAGAATAGTGTGCCCGGATCTCTCTTTATTAAACACAAACAAATATGCATCTTCAAGCTTCTTAAAAAATCACTTTTTCCAAAACCTATTCTAATGTTCAGTTTTTCTTTAAATCATTTCTTCACACTCCATCATTTTTTTCATCCAAAAAATAAACAACACCAAAACTTATTTTTCTTAAAATACCGAAAAGCTTGCATCACATCTGTCCTCATGGACATGATCTGTTAACCCTAAGCTGCACGAAAATTCTCTAATTTCTTGCAATCAATTGTTGGCTCCGTTGCTAGGGAGGGAACGGTATTCTTGTATTTTAACAAGTATGGTATTTTATTTCAGGGTTAAAGAAATCAGGTTGAGTTCTTAAGCATTGCAAAAGAAGACTTGTGATCCTGTGCCCTGCTCTAGAAAGTAGAAAACAAGATTCCAAGAGTTTGCAACAGAAAAGCAACTTCTTTTTGTGGGACTACAAAAAACTCTTTTTTGCAAGACATATTGCTCTGCAAAACAAGTTTTCTTAATTGCTAGTTTTTACACTTAATTATCTCACAATCCTATTTTTAATACAACAACAATTGGTTTATTGTAATTGTTTTAAAAATATATTTAGACTTGCATTCCTAGGCATTTGTCTAATTACGTTTCATTTCAAGTACTGTTGAAGAAAGTTGGAGACAAGATACATATGCATAACATATAGCTTAGAAAATATTCTTGAGTGATTACTTGCTTGTTGAATGCTACTTTTCTATATGATGCACACTTTGCACTAAAACGGTTTTAAAGGCAAAACCGAACAAAAGATAAGGTGGGAAATCATTACCCTTACTTAGCCCACATACTATCTCCAAGCTTGCATAATCTAAGTCTAATTTAAAATCAGATGACGTTACCCTTAGGGACATCTCGAACTCATTAGGAAGTTATCCTAAGGGGGAAGGTGTTGGTGTTAGAATTTTACTCCTGACAAATTAGGATCAAAGGACAAGGATTGAGGGACGAAACTCCGAAGGCTGGTGGTTTGGCTTAATTAGGCCCGTCGCTTTTGCGCAGATACCTCCCACCAATCATACCCTTACCTGGCTGATTAGCTTGTGGTCAGAGTCTGCATTATACCTCCTATGGACAATCAACTAGTTAGGAGTTTTCTAAGTCCAAGTTTCCTTTAGAATAAGCGTGGTCGAATTTTTATTTTTTTTTGCTGATTGGTAAGCTTGTTTGTGGTAGTAAGTTTGTATGCAAGTGTGGTTGAGAGACTCAAATTCATCTAGGTTAACTAGAAACTCTTTACCACCTAAACAAAAACCAAAACCAGATCTTGTTATGGCTAAACCAATATCTTTGCAGGATAGATTCTGCACCATGAGAACCTCACTTCCATCTTGCATCCAACTTTCATCGATTGGTGATAATAATTTGGAGCTTAAACCTCAGTTCATCAACACACTCCTTAAATTTCATGGCTTAGAGTCTGAAGAAGTGTATTTCTTCATAAGAGAATTTTAGAAAGTATACTTAATGATGAAAGTCCCTCACTTTGTAGACGATACTATTAGATTGAGATTTGTCCCATTTGCTCTTAAGGACTTTGCCATGAAATGGGTTTACAACTTAGCGGTTGATTCCATCACATCGTAGGATGATTTTATCAAGGTCTTCTTGAAGAAATTCTATCCAATTCATAAGACTGCTCTCATTAGGAAAAACATCATGCAGTTCAAGTAAGAACCTAGTGAACTATTTTGGAGGTATTTTGAACGCTTCAAAGACCTCCTTATTCAGTGTTCTCATCATGGCATAGAGAAGTGGCGACAATGCCAAATTCTCTATGACGATTTAGACTATCAAAACAAAACCCTCTTAGAAACCATGTGCCAAGGTGGGTTCTTAAAATTGATGAAAACCAAGGGTTGGATTTATTTGAGGACCTAGCTGAAAAAATCCTCCAATGGGAACCTATCCCCGAAAAGTATGGGAAAACAAATCCTATCTCTTCAAAAGGAGGCCTCCATTCAATAGAATCATCCATAGCTGTCATGGCCAAAATTTTCAGCCTAATGAGAAGAATGAAAGCTATAGAAACAAAGGAGCCAGTTTTAGTCAACTAAGTCAGGACAAATTAATTTTCAACTTCGGGTTGTACATATCATGTGTTTGAGGAGTGTCCTATTTTCAATGCTCAACAAATGTATCGTAGGACCATGAATGCGGCCTTTTCAAGGCCCCAAATTGATCCTTATGCTCAAACATACAATCCTAGCTGGAGAAATCACCCGAATTTCTCATGGAGCCAAAATAACAGTGACCACTCAAGGTTAAACCATTTTCAACTTTCCAATCATACTCAAAATTCTTCCTATCATCAACCCAATTACCATCACAATTCTTCCAATCATCAATCTAATTATCAACAAAACTTTCCTAACCATGCTCTACAATCTTCCTTCCAAAGTCCTCCACTTGAGAAAATAATGACTGATTTTGACAAGACTATACAAAGGCATATGAGGAACTAAGAGTTCCTCATACAAACATTGCATAACAACAATGCACAAGCCATAACAAGGTTAGAGTTTCATATGAGTCAAATAGCTAATTCACAAAGTGAGAGACCCAAGAGTACGTAACCTAATCAGCCGGTAACAATCCCTAAGAACTCTAGTCAAGTTCATCAATCTGAGGATTAACAGTTTAATCAAAATGCAATGCTGTTCATATATTGAGGTCAGGAAAGAAAGTTGATAATCAAGTGTCTATGCCACCCAGTTCCATTCAGCACAACAACACACAGGAATCCACTTTACTAGTTCCAATCCATCCAAATCTGACGAGTCTGAAGAGGACAAGTCAGCCAGTCAAGTGCACAAGACTATAGTACCATTCCCAAATAGGCTAAAGAACAACAAGCAGAATTCATACATGGATAAGATAATTGAGATCTTAAATTAAGTGAAGATAAATATGCCACTTCTTGATGCCATCCAACAAGTCCCGTCTTATGCAACATTTCTTAAGGGCATGTGCACCAAGAAGAGAAGGACTAATGTGCCCAATAAAGTCTTTCTAGCCACTAATATTAGTGAGCTACTGTCGGGTCCTATCCTTATCAAGTACAAGAATCCAGGTTGTCCCACCATTGTCTGCACTATAGGACAAACCGAGATTAGTCGTGCACTTCTTGACATGGGAGAAAGTATCAACTTGCTTCCTTTCTCAGTTTATAACAACTCGGGTTAGAAGATCTTAGTCCAACCCGAGTCACCATCCAACTGGCTGACCGGTCCGTGAAAGTTCCCAAGGAGAAAATTAATGATGTCCTTATCCGGATCAGGGAGTTTATCTACCCTATTGTCCAATCCTAGGGCTCAAACTCCAGTTATCCTAGGTCGTCCATTCCTTACTACTGCCAATGCTATTATCAACTGTAGGAATGGGTCCATGAGATTAACCTTTGGAGACATGACTAGAGAAGTCAATGTCTTCAATCTAGAAAAACAATCTCATAAGATAAGAGACCAAACATTTGACGTAAACTTCATTGAGAACAATTGTGAAGAAGAAAGTGCAGGTACAGAGAACGAGTCTCTATTTCGTGATGAATTATCTAAGGACCAGTGTGATTATATTAATGAGAAAACATATGTTAGAGATCCTAATTTTAGGGACCCGTTTAAAAAAAGAAAATTTGATCTGATTGTCTTCACTTTTGATGATCCAATCAATAAAATATCGCATGAGAATATAATTCAAAAACCTCCGATTGACCTAACCTTTGAAAACATCTTTGAAGAAGAACTCATGTGTTTAGATGAACCGATTAGGAATATTTTGGTTAATTACATACCTCTAGAGGAAAGCGTTGACTATGTTTTGAGGAGATGTATGGAACTGAGCTAGAATTCCTAAGCATTCATAGTGAGGAAGTTCCAACTGAGAGGTGTGATAGTAATCAATTTTTGAATAATGGATGTAGAATATGAGTAAGAAGAGCTTAAAGAAGGTAAGACTAAGAAGGAAGAGAGCTAAAATGACAAAAAGATTGGCCTCCCCACTGTGTCCTATAAAGAGAACCCATTGGAACGATGGGAAGCGAGCTAGAGGGGTGAGACCTAGAAAGATCTAGGTGTGGGAGAACATGATATTGTACATATTTTTGTATATTATTATTATTTTTTCTCCTCTTTTTACTTTTTATTTCATGCATTCATGCATTACAGTCATACATTGAGGACAATGCATGAGATAAGTGTGGGGAGGGCACTAGCAATCTAACATGACTAATATAACTAAAAAACGATTATTTGTTAGAAAAAACAATATTTTGATATAATTTTTGGAAAAAGAACAATATTTTGATATATTTTTGTAAGAAATTAAGTTAATTTTAAGGAATAGGAAAATCATAATTAAGATTTATTATACTTGGTCAAAATAAGATTATTTGTTTAATTTCTAGGGTTAGAAAGAAAACTTGAAAAAATAATTTAGTCTTGATTTTTACCTTGATAAAATATGCACACTTTATACACTTACACACCTGAGTTCAAAGACAAAGATTCTTATGCCTTACAAAAAGAAAATGATATATATATATATATATATATATATATATATATATATATATATATATATATATATATATATATATATATATATATATATATAACTACTCTTATTAACCTGGGCATTTGTGCCTCATAAAGCCTAAGTATTCACCCCTAAAAGCGGTCTATTTTATATATAAAATCCTTAATTTTGTGGTCTATTTGCTCGAGTCCTTATGTCCTTGGGGTATTTTTTCACCCGGTGTCTTAAGAGCGTCCGGTTTGGGTGTCACCAACTAAAGGCTCGTTACATTTACTTATTAAAAAGCCTAATAGAACTAAGGAATAATACCTCAAAAGAAATAAAAAAAAGAAAATGAGGCATAAGAGTTAGAGTTAAAGAACCCCCAGTCAAAATATTCACGGTCATGAAGGTGCATATGATTTAGGGTAAAGTAATAAATTAGATGAGAAATACAAGTTTAATCTCTTACATTGATTGATAACAAGTTTTTTTAATAGAGACTAAGTTTAAGAATGAAAATTATATTTTCTTATAACTTATAGATTACTTGAACTCTTACAATAATTCATCAAATATTTTCTATCCTTCTTTATTAATTTTGTGGGTATAATCCACTGAAAATCCTTACGAGATAAAACTCATCCTCTAGGGGTAACCCAGGGGTTTAACGGCTTTTTGCATGTGATAAGTGCAATAGTGATTCCTACGAAAGTGAGTTAGGCTAGTTTGGTTTTATTTTTTTATATGCTCGAGGACGAGCGAAAGATAGGTGTAGGAGTGTGATCGAACATGTGCATTACATATTTTTGTACCATATGTGTCATATTTTTGTATTTATATTTAAATAAATCTCTATTATTTAATGTATTTTCATGTTTAATGGCATACTGTGTAATTAAGGAACAAAAGGGAGAGATTGACAGATTTATCCAAATTAAATCAAGAAATTTAAAAGAGAGGGGATCGATTCTAATCCAGAGGTTATAAAGCCATCTTATCTGAAAACCGGGTATATCAGATGAGATAATATCATCCAAATTCAAAGGAAAAAAAGATTAGAATAATACCCTATCAGTTTCGCTAAAGATAATGAGATAGATCGTCAAATCTAAAGCTGAAATTTAAAATTGAAAAAGATAAATGGATAGAGAGAAGATAAATGGATGAGATAAGGCAATTTAGATTTAGATTCAGATTGGATATATTCGGCACCAAAGTCAAATCTGATGATTCAAGATGATTCAGAAAGAAGACTTAAAGAGCTATAACTCTCCTGTTGATCACTGTATCTAATTCTATTATTTGATAAGTTATATTCAACAATCAACACAACAATAAGTTATAGATCAAAATTGAATTTTCATATCAAATTAATTTTAGAGATAAGGGGAGGATTCAAATTCAGAAATAGCCAGCTTCCTCTATCTCTCCACTCGTCTCCCCTATCCAATTTCTTCCCTATAAATACCCCACACATCAGAGGTAGAGGAAGGAAGATGAGGATTAGTTTCTTACTTTATTTTTAAGATTTAGGATCATTGTTAAATAGTTTATAAAAAGTTGTATATCATTTTTATTTCAGTCCAGCAACAAGTGAGAGAGAGAGGAAAAGAGTGTGTAATTGACCATTAAAGTGACAATCAAAGGAGATTCACCTTACTTGACTCTGGCCAATCTTACTAGTATGTCTATATTTTTATTTCACTTCATTGTTTATTCTTTCTTCGTTATGAGTAGCTAAATCTGTTTTATGAGCTCACTATTCTCCTTCTTTTATAAGTTTTCTTCTTGATTGATTTCTATAAAAAAAACTCAATGAATTATATGAATGCCTAGATTAAGCCTTGCATATTGGCGAGTGTTCTTGAAGACACATGAGGATGGGATTGGACTTTAAACTAACTCTCGAAGCTGATTATAAAAGGAACTTGTTTTTATTCCATAATTGCTTTATTGCTTTGATGGTTTAACTTTCAACTAAAAGAAAGATTTTAAAACTGAAGTTCGATTTCTAAAAACTATCTTATATGTTTTACTTGATCTATTTTTGCAAGACTAAAATCTTTGCCTATGATCTAATTGAGGTATTTTAACTTTCAAGAGAACAACCCACGGTTGAATAATAGAATAGTGAGCCCAGATCTCTCTTTATTAAATACAAATAAACACACACTTCAAGGTTCTTAAAAATTCAGTTTTTCCAAACCTATTATAATCTTTAATTTTTCTTTAAATCATTTCTTCACACCATCTTTTTTCATCTAAAAACATAAACACTAAAACGTGCTTTTCTCAAAATATCGAATGCTTGCATCGCATCTCTTCTCGTGGACACGACTCGTAAGCCTTAAGCAACACGATAATTCTCTAATTTCTAGCAATCAAAGATCACGAGCTGAGGCTTGCCAGTGAGAAAAAAGAGGATGGAGAAACTTTAGACCACCAGACGTTGAGTGCTGAAAGAGCTCGATGACTAGTCTTCTGAACTGGAGACTCTTCGGGCATAATTAGTTACGAAGGAGCTTTTATCCGACGAGGAGTTGAGGGCCTGAACCCTGACTGAGGCTGAGGGGTGCACCAAAGGACAATTCAACGCCTCAGAGAATAATACTTTCTCTTGCTATGCAAGAGCGCCTTTTGTATCCCTTTTTTCTTCTTAATGCTCCATCTTATTGAATAAGAGAGTGTCTTGCATCACTTCTAATTTTTAATATAAAATAAAAGTGATAATTTTGCCTTCTTTTTGTCTTGACTTTGTGTTTTGAAAATTAGACAAATGAAAGCGATTACATTTGACTTGCTAGAGGTGACAATTAACATAGCAACTCAAAGTTTAAAAATACTATTTAGGAATTTGAATAGGATACTGTCAGAGGTGTGATGTTAATTTGATAGGAGTGAAATACGTGATTTGAACAAATTTTGTAGACTTGCTACTTTATTGATGAGAATAACAATGGAGTTAAATCCATTGTGAATTTGTGAAAATTTTTACCATCAAGGTGTAATATTAACATGACAGGGTAGGATTTGCAATTAAAAGCAAATTGATTTGTTAGAGGTGTGATATTGACCTGACAAGGAAATGAATGTTAGAGGTGTGATATTTAACTTAGCATCAAAGAGATCTCGTTTTCATTGAGAAAATTAGGAAGATTGCTGTCATATGTTTAATATTAACTTAACAGCGAGGTGAATGCTAGAGGTGTGATATTAACTTAGCATTTGGCATCTCGGCTTTGACAAAAAAGATCGAGGGAAGATCATTATCATATGTGTGATATTTAACTTAACAATGAAACGAATGCTAGAGTTGTGATATTAACTTAGCATTTCTGAGATCCTATTTTTGGTGGAAAAATAAAGAAAACCACTATATAGGTGTAGTATTAACTTAACAGGGATTTGTATTATGATATGAGCAATTTTGGTCTGAGGTGTAGTGTTAACTTGACCGAGAGATTTTGCGATTTGAGCAATTTAGTGGACTTGTTATTTCATTGATGAGAATTAACAAATAAAAATTTTATCCGCTAGGGATATTTAAAGAAGTCACTGTTAGAGGTATAATGTTAACTTAATAGTGGGGTATGTCAGAGGTATAATATTAACTTGACATGTTTGATTTGTTGGGAAGCAATTACAACTTCTTTTGGGGTCTTACCATTCCATGGACAGGAATTGGTAAGGGATTTTGGAGGGGAAAGCGGGATCAAGTCCCTTAGGATTTTTAGCAAACCCTTAATTATCAATAGATTTGATATGTCTTTATTAGCTACCGTTTGAGTTTGGCTAGCCATGCTATTTCCTCCAGCATGATGAGTTGTCCAGAATTTTTTGTTGGGCTTAAATTCCAACTACTTCCTCTAACCTTTAGCCGTCAGAGGCATAGGACGTAATAGAGCAGAGAGATAGTGCTAAAACGGAAGTTTTGTACTTTGTCTCTTCGATATTAGTATCATGCATTGTGATGTTAATGATGTTTTTTTGGCTCAGCATCAATTAACAGTGAATTGATCCGTAGAAGAAAGAAGCTCTTCTTTGGCGCTCTTCCAAACATTCTGGATCTGGATGATTTGATCAGAGGTAATATTAACGTGATCATGAGAAGAGTGACAAGGCTAAAACTAAAATTTCACACTTTATCTCTTCTATATTTACATCATTCATGATGATGTTAATGATGCTCGGTCAACTCGGCGTCGATCGACCTTGATGTGATCTGCTGAAGGAAGAACTCTTCTTTGGTGCTCTTCAAAGCATTCTGAATCTGGATGATTTGATCAGAGGTGTAATGTTAACCTGATCATGAGAAGAATCCTATTAAGGGTAATACTTCTTTATGAATCTGCTGTTAATCGGCATTATGAGTGTATCACCGTCTGGAGTTATGAGGCGGTATGCTCCATTCGAGTATACTGACTCTACTTGTCCTTCCCATTCAGGCTGGAACTTTCCTTTTGTCTTATGCATCATGACCATTTGTTTTCTGACTGCTAAGACAAGGTTGCCTTTCTTGAAAATCTGTTCTCTAACTTTCTTGTTAAAGGCTCTGGAAATCCAAGCTTGATAGAGCTCGATTTATTATTGGGTTTGAAGACATTTGCCGTCTAAAGTGTTCAACTCCTGGAGGCACGGTCGATGCTTCTCATCATCTACTATCCTTGTTGTCAGGGAAATACAAAGAGATGGGATCTGGATCTCCAGTGAGAGTACAACTTCACATCCGTACACTAAGGAAAATGGCGTGACTTTTGTTGGGGTTCTCACCATTGTGCGGTAAGCCCATAAGCCTTTGCCTAATTTGTTGTCCCAGTCCCGTTGACTCTTCTGGACAAATTTCTTGAAAAGCTTCCCATTAGTTATGTTGAAGGCTTCTGTGAGGTCTTTAGTGGCTGGATGGTATGTATTTGATGACACACTTTGAATTCTGAATTTGTTATAGAATCGCTTAAATGGTTGGTTGATGAATTGAGATCCATTATCATGGACACCGAATTGGTAAAGCACGTGATGCTTGATGAACTTGATCACGTTTGGTGTCTTTACTTCCTTCAGAGGAATAGTTCCACCGATTTAGAGAAGTAATCCATTATGACTAAGATAAAATGATGTCCTCTGGATGTTGGAGGGCTGATAGGCCCAATCACATCCATTCCCCACATCTCAAATGGCCATTGATCGGTCACCGATATTGCATATATATTGTTTGTCACATTCTCATATTTATTATCTAATAAATCCCATTATTAAGTCTTATTTTTATTTAATAATGTGCAGGCCCATTACTAATGGAGGTGGAAAAGAAATGAGTCTAAAAGTCCAATCTAATTCTAATTTAAATCTTAATTAAAGAGGAGATAAATATTCAAGAGGATAGAGATAATTTTAGCTGAAGATCAATATATATCAGGGAGAATCGTAACAATTAAAACTGGTTAATTCAGCTTTATATTAATCCATCAGTTAGCTTGAGGTTCACCAAAGATAAGATCAAAACCAAAGACCAAACAGAAAATCCAGCAGGACAACAGGGGACAAAATCAAACGATATCAAATCTCACCCTCGCGGCCAAAGCCGCATTTCCGCGACCATTTGGTTAAAATACTTGGAGCATTTTGCTCCCCCTATCTTCTCATACCCTCACCTCTCCATTTCACCTATAAATACTGCATTGTTCAGAGGAAAAATGGAGTGATTTGGCAGAGAAGGATTCTTAGGCTAGTTTCATTCCAGGTTAGTGTAGGTTTTTATTTTTCTTTTCATGTATCTTTTATTTCTTTGTAAGCATAGTTAGACTGAAATTCATGTAAGTAAGAGAGAGATTTATGTTGAGAGTGACACCGATGTAACCTCCTCTTCTCTTCCACCATTTCTGCAAGCATTAAAAAGGTAACTTTTTTATGTTTATCTTGTTTTTATATTCTTCTTCTCTTTTATACTTTTTCTCTTTTGGTTTTTAATAAGTATCCAAGCGATCTAGTAGCATCGGTATAGCCTTGTTGTGTGTTTGCCACTGATATTTTATGATGATGATCTCCTCCTTTAAATTCTGTACATTTCATTCTTGTTCATCTTGATGATGTAATATGAATGGAGACTGAGCTCGATCTTATGGATTATGCGTTGGTCGACTCCGAAGCAAGGTAAACATGCGAACGATCCATGGCAAGTGATCAACGGGAAGGGATAGGTAAGTTCTTTTAGTTTTTGTTGCTTTCTTTCCTTTAATCCTTTAGTTTAGATCATTACCATCTCCCAACTGTTTTATTCACTCTTTTTAATTTCTATAAAATCATTTCTTATTTTCTCCGCCGTCTCAATTGCCACTTTCTTCACAAATTAACATAACTTATTTTCCTTCTCTTTTCTAAAAGAAGAACTTTAACCATTTTTTGTGGACTAAAGAGAACTTACAAAAAGCTTCCATCGCTAGTCCCTCCTTATGGATCACGACCCGCATAGCCACTTGCAATAATGGTAGCGTTGAATACCTTGCAGTTCCATTATAAAGTTCTGAAATTCTGTATTCTGTGTGCAGGTTCCAACTCAATCAAGTTTTGGCACCGTTGCCGGGGAGGGACAGCAAATAATTCTTTTTTTTTTGTTTACTTTATTGATTAAATTTCTTCTCTGTTCTTAGTGTACAGATTTAACAACAAGAAATTTTTTGCTGCAATGGACATATAAGTGGCCTTAGACTTTACTTAAGAAAGCAAAGCTCAGAAGCCCTCAGATTTGCCACATTCTCGTGGCAATCTGAGTAAATTACTAACCTGTATTTTTTGCTGGTTGGCTAAATTACAAAGTTTAAATATCTGTAGTTATTTATTACCTTGTTTGACTTACTGTACATACATTTCTATTTCAACAGTAAAAGGTTGATTGTTAATGCTAAAAACGGTTTAGACTTTGCATTTAGGCACGTGTCTATTTCGTTACATTTTCTATTTATTGTTGAAGAGTGTTGGAGCCAAAGGTTGTGTGCATAGCATTTAGTAAAAGGTTCATTCTTATATGAAATATTGCTTGAGTGTTACTTTTTCTATATACTTGTACATTGCACTGAACTAAATTAAGGGCTTGTCCTTTAAACAAGATAAGGTGGGGAAGCCATTATTCTCTCTTAGCCCACGAGTAATCTCATCACATACTAACCCAAGCCCTAAAACATAGTAGACATTTGCCCTAGGGACATCTCAGACTCAAATAGGAGACTGACTTAAGGGAGAAGTTGATTAGAATTTGACTCTTTCCAAATCGGTGTCAAAGGTTGCGGATTGATGAGGCAAAACCTCAAAGAACACTGGTTTGGCATAATTAAGCCCGCTACTTAGTTACAGATATCTCCCACTGATCTTGCCCCTACCTGGCCGATTAACTTGTAGTCAAATTCAATAATATACCCCCCGGTGGATAGTCTAACCAATTAGGAGTCGTCTAGGTCTAAGGTCTACCCTAACTTAGGTTTGCTTTTTTCTTTCTATTTGTTTGTTTATTTGTTTGTTTTTCTTTGTTTGTTTTCGTAATTTCTTGTGTGATATGGGCTTATAATAATAATTTTCTAATTTTTGTGGTAATCCATCTTTTGACTCAGATATTACCAACCTGGCATATTATAACTTTAACCAACCTAGTGTATCAGATTGGTCTTATTTAAATCAATACATGCCCCAGTCCTAATACTATGAACAAGACTGGAATAATCATCACTACTCTTCATAGAGTCAATGAAGATACAACTCCCCTGAGTCACATTGTCAACCACTATTCCAACATTCAGCCTATAATTTTTCCAGTCATTATCAACCAATTGAAGAAAATCTGAGGCTATGAAAAATATAGAAGCCATGATTGGGTCCTAAGAACAAAAGTTGAAAATGATGGACTCAAATTCCCACAAGACTCCCAAATCCAAGATCATTAGTCCATGTTCCACGTCTCACAATAAGAAGAACCTATAGACTCAGATAGGAGTATGAAAGACCTGATTCAGTCCAAATATTTTTTCCCAATCTAGCAATAGGCTAGAAGCACAAATGAGTCGTTATATCAACATAGTGAAAGATAAGAATGAGGGAACTCTTCCTAACACATATTCAACCATTCCAGACTGCCCGAGCCATATTGATAGGAATGAAGAATTTTGGTGTCTTGGAGACTTTGATTAAGACTCAATTCATCACACAAATTTCAACTTGATCAATTTCAAACCTTTGACAAATTGGCAAGTTTTTCATTTAATGAGATTGAACTTGAATGTGAATGTGGCCTTGATCCCTAACCTTGTGATTCAATTTCCATTTTTGATTTTATGTTGACTCCGGTATTATTACCCAATTTGGACTAATTTTTGGAGCCAATATTTATTTCTGTACCCATAAGTCTAGAAATTGAGTCACCAAATTTGGATAGTCACATTCCATTGACCAGAGAAGAATGTGAATTTCAATCCTTTGATTTAGACTCAACTCTTGAACCAAAATCGACTCTCAAACCCAAAGTTATTTTTCTGAGTTAGTAATAGTTCACGAACCTATTACTCTTGAATCCAAGTCAATTATTCAACCAAGTCACATTTTTTTTGTTGGACAAAGGTATTGACCATAATGACTCAGTGATGATTTTCCAAGACTGGTTACGTAAAGGAAATAAGCTTCATGATAGGATCTTTCATGATCAAATTTATATTAGGGATTGTAATTATGTACATAGAAAAGAGGTCAATAAAGGTAGATTCCGTGAACCACAATATTATATTGATTGGGTAGCAACGATTGACCCAATCTGACCACCGCCGAACCACCACCTTAAGGTAATATTTTCTTTCCCTTTCTTCTCTTTCATGCATCTATGCATTCATTCATACATTTAGGACAATGCATGAGATTGGTGTGGGGAAGGGTTCTAACATAACATAGGTTTTCTTTCTATTTAAAATAAAAACATATTTAATATTTTCCTTTCTTAAAATTTTTTTGAAAAGAGAGCAATATTTTTACATATTTTTTGTAGGAAATTAAAACATTTTAAGGAACAGGAGAATCATATTTAGGATTTCTTATACTTGATCGAAATAAGATTATTTGCTTGATTTCTTTAGTTAGGAAGAAAATTTGAAAAAGTAATTTAGTCTTGATTTTTACCTTGATGAAATATGCATGCTTTATACACTTACACACTTAGGGTTCAAAAATAAAGATTATTATGCTTTATATAAAAAATGAAAAATATATATATATTTATATCAAAAATTCTCTGATTAAGCTGGGTAATTGTGCCTTATTAAGCATAAGTATTCACATCTAAATGTGATCCATATAATAAATCCTTAGTTTTGTGGCCATGTTTGCTCCAGTCTTTAAGTCCTTGAGGTGTTTTCTCACCTGGCGCCGTAAGACCATCCGGTTTGGAAGTCACTGATTAAAGGCTCGTTACATGAGAAGATTAGAAAGCCTAATAGAACTAAGAAATAATACCACCAAAAATAAAATACATAAATAAATAAGGCATATGAGTTAGAGTTTAAGAACCCTTAATCAAATTTTCCTGGTCACGAAGGTGCATATGACTTAGGGTAAAGCAATAGACTAGATAAGAAATACAATTTAACTCCTTCTTTGATTGATAACAAGTTTTTGAATAGAGACTAAATTTAGGAATGAAAAATTCGATTTTCCTATAACTTATAGATTACTTGAACTCTTACAATAATACTTCAAATATTTTCTCTCTTTCAAAATGCTATTCAAAAATACAACTCTTTATTTCATTTTTCTTTATGGATTTTATGGGTGCAATCTACTGAAAAATCTCACGAGACAAAACTCATCCTCTAGGGGTAACCTAGGGACTTAATGGCTTGTTGCACATGCTCAATGCAATCCAGTGACCGGCGAAAATGGTCCAATAATTTCTTAGAATTAGTTTTGATGTTTTGCTTGAGGATGAGCAAAAGATAAGTATGGGAGTGTAATCGGTCACTGATATTACATATATATTGTCATATTCCCATATTTATTATCTAATAATCCTGTTATTTAGTCTTATTTTTATTTAATAATGTGTAGGCCCATTACTAATGGAGGTGGAAAAGAAATTAGCTCAAAGCCCACTTTAATTTTGACTTAAATCTTTATTAAAGAGGAGATAAATATTCAGGAGGATAGAGATGATTTCAGCTGAAGATCAACGCATATCAAGGAGGATCACATTAAATAAAATTGGTTAATTTGGATTTATCTGAATCCAAATTTGTTAGCTTGAGGATCACCGAAAAACAGATCAAAACAAAAGACCAAATAGCAAATCCAACCAGTCAAAATGGGACAAAGTCAAACGATATCAAATCTCCCCCTGGATGTGACCATTTGGCCACATCCAAGCAGCAAAAATGCGGCCAAAGTTGCGTTGTTGCGGCCATTTGGTTAAGATACGGGGAGCGTTTTGCTCCCTTATTTTCTCACACCCTCACCTCTCTATTTCACCTATAAATACTGCATTGTTCAGAGGAAAAACAGAGTGATTAGGCAGAGAAGAATTCTTAGGCTTGTTTTATTCTAGGTTAGTTTTGGTTTTTTTTTTTTTCCTTTTCATGTAACTTTTATTTCTTTGTAAGCATATTTAGACTAAGATTCATGTAAGAGAGAGAGAGAGATTTATGTTGAGAGTGACATTGATGTAACCTCTTCCTTTCTTCCATCATTTCTGTAAGCAATAAAAAGGTAACTTGTTTATGTTTATCTTATTTTCATATTCTTCTTCTCTTTTTCACTTTTCCTCTTTTGGTTTTTATGAGTATCAAAGCGACCAAGTAGCATCGGTATAGCCTTATTGTGTGTTTGCACCGATATTTCATTATGATGATCTACTCCTTATGATTATGTATAATTTCATTCTTATTCATCTTGATGATGTGAGGACTGAGCTCGGTCTTATGGATTATGGGTTGATCGCCTCCGAAGTAAGGTACACGTGCCAACGATCCATGATAAGCAATGAACAGGAATAGGTAGGTAAGTTCTTCTAGTTTTTCTTTCTTTCTTTTAATCTATTTGTTTAGATCATGACCATCTCCCAACACTTTTATTCACACTTTTTAATTTGCATAAAATTATTTCCTATTTTCTCCACCTTCTCAATCTCCCACTTTCTTCACAAATTAATATAACTTATTTTCCTTTTTCTTTTCAAGAACTAAAAGAAGAATTTTAACTATTTTTTATGAACTAAAGAGAACTAGCAAAAAGCTTCCATCACTAGTCTCACCTTGTGGATCACAACCCGTATAGCAACTTGCTATAGTGGTAGCATTGAGTACCTTACACTTCTATTATAATGTTATGAAATTTTGTATTCTGTATGTAGGTTCCAACTCAATCAGCCATGAAGAGGATGTTGGGTGAAGACGTCTTGGTGATTGATGGAAAAATTCCCGTGGATCAGGCACGCATGACATCTCTTAGCATATGTGTGGCGTCAGGGATCATCTTCGGCGAATAATAGTCAAGTTTTCTTTGCCAGCCTTCCAGCTTGGGTTCGGGTTGGTAAACTCCACACATACCATCATGAGCTTCTTCGAGTGTCTCCTGTGCCTCTTGTGTGAAAGGAATCAGAATCGGATTTTATCATATGATTGGTGATATTGTAATAGAATCAAGGACCTTTCCTTCAGATGGCAGCTACTTCCTTGGGGTTGTCAGGCAATATGCTATATATGATGAAGTTGATGTTATGGAATCACCAGTCCCTAAGTTCGAGACTTGTCAAAATCTCAAGAACCTCTTTGACTCGATGGTCGTATCTTTGAGGTTTACTATCTTCAAGGGCGAATTTGTAGCAGTACAAGTCGTGACTGCAGACGAGTATTTTCTCGATGGCTCCAGCTGGAAGGTCCAATGCTGTGAGGGACGCTAGTGCATCTGCATGTGCATTTTGCTGATGCAACACATGGTTAATGTAGAAGTTGTGATAGGGCACCAAGTCTTCATGTCAGACTTCGTACTCCCCGCGAGCTTGGTTGATGATTAGCTTCGAATCACTTAATACCTCGAGATTTTTGACTCCAATCTCTTCAGCAAGTTGCATCTTGATCAAAAAGAGTGACGTATCCTGAGACGTTATTGGAACATGACTCCGTTAGTGAGAATGCACGAGGTATCACGTAGTTATGTTAGGAGATAAGTACTACCCCCACACCTGTGATGATATTTCCCTTAAGATTCATTCTCGATGCTCCGTCAAAGAATAGTTACCACACATGCTCTTCTAAGGAGGGTTGATCAAGTTGACTTTAGCGATCTCATCTAGGAGATCATCATAAAGTTTTGAAGTTCCTGGAACTTGATTATCGGCCAGGAAATCTACCACAGCTTGACCTTTGATTACCTTTTGTGGCATGAATTGCATCTCATATTATGAGAGCTTGGCCTATTTCGCTAGTCTCTGTGCAGTTAAGATGGGCTTGTTATTAACAGTCTCAAAGGATTGACTCTGAAGATGACTTGAATGTGTTGCCTCATGAGGTAGTGTCGCATCTTCTGGATAGTGAAGACCAATGCTAAGCTTTCCTTTTCGATTGGGTTATAACGGTGCTCCGCCCAAATCATTGTTCTACTTAAATAGTGGATTGCCTATTCATGGTTTTTATCATTGTCCTGGGCTAGTAACACTCCCAAGGAATGATCAATCGCTCGAACATATAATAGGAAAGGCTTTCCTTATACTAGAGATACCAGAATAGGCGAGTGTGTGACTTACTCCTTGAGCTTTTCAAATGCTTCTTGGCAAGCATTATCCCAGATGAATAAGACTCCCTTCTTTCTCAATTTGGTGAAGGTTGGAAACATCCTGAGAGATTTGGTATGAATTTCTGAATGTACGCAAATTGACTCTGTGGACCTCTGAGTTCTTTGAGATTTCTTTGAGGTTGCATCTCTTGGACAACACAAATCTTCTCAGGATCCAAGTGAATCCCCTTAGATGTAACAACAAACCCAAGGAATTTACCACTGGCTACCCCTAGGAAGGATTTGGTTGGGTTCTTCTTCAACTGGTTAGTGCGCATGATGTCAAACATTCCCTTCTGGTCCCCAAGATGATCGCCTTCATTGCGGCTCTTCACGGCTATGTCATCAACGTAGCATTCTACGGTCTTGCTTATATGCTCATGAAAGATCGCATTCATGCTGCGTCAGCATTCTTCAAGCCGAAGGGCATCACTGTGTAGCAGTATACTCCCACAGGCGTCCTGAAGGATGTGTGCTTTTCATCTTCAGGGTGCATCTTTATTTGATTATACCTTGTGAAGCCATCCATGAAAGACATCCTCTCAAAATCACGCGTATTGTCATTCATGACATCCTTGATCAGGAAAGGAAATTTGTCTTAAGGGTGGTGGCATTCAAATCTTCATTGTCGATGCAGATCCGAATCTTTCTATTCTTTCTGGGAACGGGAACAATATTTGCTATCTAATCAGGATGTTGCTCTTCCCTGATGAAACCATAGTTAATAAGCTTTTTAACTTCTAATTAGATTGCTTCCATAATCTCAAGACAGAACTGTGCGCTACTGTTATTTGACTACTTTAGCGTCCGAGTTGATGTTGAGACGATGCATAGCAATCTGGGGACCCCGCTTGTGCATTTCCTCATAATTTCAAGCGAAGACATCTATATACTCTTGTACAAGATGTATTGGGTCTTCTTTCTCGGAAGGTGACAAGCTCTCACTTATAAAGATGGACTTCGGGTTAGCTTCGTCTCCAAGATTTATTTGACTCACTTTATCCTCAGTGGGTGGTTCACTTTGTTGAAAATTCATATCCCAAAGAGTATTTAAGTATTTAATTCATGGTTTAGTGTCTGACTGGATTAATTCTTCAAATTCAAATGTATCTTCTCTGTCTTCTTCAAAATGACTGGTTGATACAATGTTCACTGAGAGACTTCTGAAGATATCGCTGATGCTGACGTCTGAGTCCCACAATAACGTTGCTGATGAGCTGTCATGATAGACCTCTTTTCAGATTCGAGATCTGTTGTGACTGGAGTAGATACATAACCAAGTACCCTTCAGGTCTTATGATAGTAATTGGTGTCTTTGCCTTTCGATACAAATAAATGAAGTAGTGCTCATCTTCCCTTGCTGAAATTAAGGCCTGATTCCTTGGTGAAATCGTATCCCATATTTTCCATCATGTGACGTGATTTTTATCCATAATGGAAGAATTGTGGAGACTCAGAATTACGCCCTAAGCTTTCGCAATATTCGGGCTCCATGTCAATCCACCTGAATCGCACTGACTTTTGACCTTTTCTCCTGGCTGGTACTTTGAAGAGGGCATCGTGTGCGCTTCCAATCTTTTTGCATACCAGGAGGGATGATTTTGTTCATGTATGCAATGATGTCAAGGCATTCAATGCTGACCAAGGATCACTATCCATGTCAGTGCTAGTGTCTGACCGTACAGAATCCAAAGCAAATGCGGAGAAGTAAGCCAAATATAAATCTTCATTGATGAACCACTCACCTTCAACATTAACGGTGGTATCGGAACAGAGCTTGCCAATGCTCATTACAAGAGAGTTTATTTTCCAAAGACATTCGTCTTCTTCTGGCTCCGCATCTCCTTCGTTGCCAAAGTCATTCTTCTGGGTGTAGATACTCATCAGCCTCAGGAGAATCCTAATAAAGGAGGGAATCAGTAAAATAATTCTCAAGTCCTTTGAATAGATACCTTTCGGCAATCAACGTTCTTACTTTTCTATCTTCACCAACGTATTTCATTACTTGATGAAGAGTGGACAGGATGATGGCATTGCGATGAATCCAAGGTGTCGTAGCAGTAGATTGTACAAGGTGTCAGTGTCGATGATATAGCACGTCACCTATGATTTCAGGCCCCCAATCTTACATGTGAGCTAGATTTTCCCATCAGACGCGTACCATTGAAAGCCATAGATGGTTGTCTGAGTGGCTCTCAATCGAGAGGTGGGTATCCCCAAATGTTGCATGACCCTGCGGGGTATAATGCTCAACACGGATCCTAGATCAATTTGAATATGGCTCACTTTAGATGATCCAATATACTTTGTGTGGTACAAGAGTCTGTCATGCTTCTCTTTGACTTGCATGTCTTCTGGGGTAAAGGTGATGTAGGGAACCTGCGTCGAGGCATGGTAGCATTGATTGCCATCTTCCTTCAAAGCTCTTTTGCTTTTCCATGGATGGCCTTGTGGACAGCTCGATTGCCTCATCAGCTGGCTGTAGGGAATTTGCTACCAATTCGCCATACTACTTCAGGTACTACTTGCTGGATTGAGTCTTTGATGTGGCAGGTGCGCCTGTGTTAGCAATAAGGGCAGACTCCTCGTCTCCAAAACTAGTAAGGGAAGCGACATCTACCTCGGTCTTACTTGTAGAGAAGCTACCACATTGCTGGAGGATATTTTAGCCATGCCTCTGGACTTCCTACTCGTGGCATTTGTCTACTGCTGGCTTTCAATGATGTTGGGATGGACCCACATCGTCCCTCCTTGGGGAGTAGGGACTAGAATAAGACCTTTCTCCCCCCGGTTATGAGGATCAGTGTTGATCACTCTAAGTTTCACTTTCGGGATGGTAACCACTCCGGTTGGTACTAGCAGATGATTTTTCATCCAAATTGAATTGGTGACGTAGCTGTCATGTTGGCGGTCACCTTCTTCTGTTCTGTATGAAGCTTTAATACCTCCGCATTGATCAGAGCCTGAATGATTTCTTTAAAGATGTAGCAGTTCTAGGTAGGGTGTCCGAGCATCATGTGATATAAACAGTAGTTGGGATTTTCAGTCTTCTCTTCCTCTTCAGGGCATCTGATCTCTGATTGAGTCTGTTACTCTTTTGGAGTAACTTGAATAAAGAGACCACGTGCTCATCCTTGAAGAAGTACATTTTATTTCCAAATGGATGACTAGAACCCATATCTCCTCTGACTGACTGGGCCTTCGGAGGTGACATGACTTCTGTTGTCAGAGTATCCCTTCTTCTCGATTGAGAAGACGGCTCTGGTGCATGTCGCATTGACTTATCGGGTCTCGACTTGCTGTCTTTTTCTTCATCCCTGATCTGAGCGATGATCTCTTTGGCTTGTTCACCTTGTAGCACCAACTGCTTCAAAGTGCGACATTACGCCATCCCATTTGAGCAAGTAGGGATGTTTGTAAATTGTGATGGCATGTCTTAATTAGTGTGGACTGGGTCACACCGCTAGGATAGCAGAGTGCCATGCTCCAAAATCTCTCGACAAATAGTTTGATAGACTCTCCTTTCTTCTGTTTGGCTGTGAGGAGAGTCAGCACTGAGATTTCTGAATCGTCTTCAAAAAATATGCTAGAAACAACTTCTCAAGGTAGGCTTATGTTTTAATTGAGCAGGCAGGAAGCTTTATGAAGCATTCAAAGGTGACTCCCTTAAGAGTGCTAATGAATAAACAAGCCAAAATGGCTTCATTTGATACTATGTTCCCAGTTTGGGATTTGAAGTAGTATATGTGTTGGTTCGGTGACCCTTTACCTTCGAAATTATGAAGAGTCAGTGCCTTGAATTTTGGAGGGTAAGGAGCCGTATCCCACTATACTGGATAGGGTCGGACTATCCCCACTTCCTGGAGTCCGTCTCGGTTGGCAAGAACCTCACGGCGTTGCTCCAATTTACTCATCCTTTTGGAATAAGTGCTCCCATTCTTTAAGTTATCCTCCTCTTAAGATGAAGACTTGGGTGGCTCAGATGTCAGAATGCTCTTCATTTTCGGTGTTCGCAGAGGACGAGCTCTCCTCTTCCTTTCATTTGCCCTTGGACTTCTTGGAAGGAGTCTTGGCTTTCAGGTTTTTTTGTTCTTAAGCAGTTGTGATTGCATCTTCTTAAGAGTGTCAATAGATTCTTATTGGGCTTGAATCATATCGAATTGCTCCTGTTGGACCCAGGCCTGCTCTTCATATCGCTTGGCCATCTCTTCGGGAGTCCCCGCCATGTAAGCAAAGGCGGTTGTCACCGAATTAGAATTTAGAGACTCGAATTCGATGATGGTGGAATGTTCATCATTCAATTTAACCCCCCTAGCTAACAAATTGTAGTCGAGTGGATCGACTGCTCCCGTGCGGGTTCGAGTGTGTCAGTAGACCCGTTAGGTTCGATGAAAACATCCTTCAAACATGGAGATCGATCGACATCTGACTCCTCTGAGCTGACAGAAAGTTGCTTCCCCTTGAACCCGCTTGGTGTGGAACTCAGCCCCACCATGCTCCCGATCACTTTTTGGTACTCGACTTTGGAGAATGATTACTTCTTCCAGGGTCCTCATCTTTTGGCTGACTCTTAAGCCGTGGACAATCGGCTAAACACCAAAGGTTTATTCGTCTGAAAGCCGCATTGGCAATCAGAGAGCACTGCTGAAATTAGTTGCTAGTAGTGGCATCGAGGGTCAATTTGATGTACGCTGCTCTTCTTTGTCAGGTAGTTCCTCAGGTCCATTGAGGGGACGTCTGAGGAACTAGCCTTGAACCCCTAGGGTGAGGGCGTTTTGGCAGAGCACGGGTCTCGCAATTTTTTGTTAAAACGCGGCCCTCGCGTTGGGTTAAAATGCAGCTGTCACGTTTAGTTGAAACGCGGGCCTTGCGTTAAGAGTTAGAAACGCTGACCTTGCATTCCGGATCAGATAGAATACGGGCCGCATATTTTGGAGCCATTAAAATGCTAGTCTCCCATTTGACGTGGATCTCACGTTGTTGAAGAACGCAGGACTCGCGTTCTTGGATAGAAACAGTCCTCACGTCGCTTGAGAGAAACGCGGGTATCAACCTCTCGTTCTGAATCTGAAGAACAGATTTTCCCTACAGAGTCTTCAAGCTGTTGTCGACATGCGTGGCGCCTTCAACAATGTTCAGTATTTCGGTTAAGCCGCATGGGTTGTTGGGAACCCTGGCAACCTGAAATTGTATATTTTGGAGAGGCAGAGAGCGACAGAATTGACCTTCATCGTTTCTTTGGTCATGCACTAAAACTTTTGCCCTGTGGGTTTCCTGAGAGACGTTGAAACGGGCAGCATGGACTGCACGTGAGGTTTTCAGAACCACTTGAGAAGTGGAACCTCTTGCTTTGTAAGCAGTAGTGCAGGCCACTTCCGAAGTTATCTTCAAAGAGATTTGAGCGCAAGTCTCAGAAGAGAAAATGTGATATTATCGCATTACCTTGAGGCTGGTAGAACATGAGGAAAGGAATTTCTCAAACTTCTCTTAGTCGAATTCATTGACGAGACACTCTACCATCCTCTCAAGGAGCAGGACATCAGCCTGGCCACAGCGTTCTCATCAGTAGAGAAAAAAGTCCCAAGAAGAGTCGCCATCTTTTGTTTGCCTCGGAAAAAAGTTGGAACCTGATTTTGATGATATATTTGTAAAGCCATTTCATTGGAGCTCTATCTTACAAGCTTATACAAGAGTTCTACTTGCTCAAGACTTCCCAAGTATTATGGCTATGGATGTGTATTGTAATGTTCATTAGAATATTAAAAGCCTTGAACATAAACACACATTATAAGCCATATAGTCGACTTTAGTCACCTCTAGTCGACTTACTCATAACTATAGTCGACTTAGCTTTTATCTCAGATGCATACGAACTCTCTGTTTCTTTCTGCATATCATAATTAGTCGACTTATACTTCCCCTAGTCGACTAAAGTAGTGGCAGTTGACTTATAAATACTGCTGGTCGACTACGTTCAGTTTCCAGAAACATGTCATTTGTATTAGTCATTCCCTAATCGACTTGCCCCCTTTATCAGTCGACTACTATAGGCAAAACTTGATACCCTAGTCGACTAACCCTCTTTCTCAAGTCGACTAATGGAAGTTTCTGACTGCTAGTCAATTTCTGAATTCTGGTATTTTATCCAACATTTTAATATTCAAATTCAAGTTTATAACTACCCTAACTGATCATAGATTTCATCTATAAATAGGGATGTTATTGTCCAGAGCTAAATCACCAATTAAAACAATAGTTTTTTCTGCCCAAAAACTCTGTTCAAAAATCTGTTTTTCAGAAAACTATTTCTACTTTCTATTCTTCACATAAATTCAAATCCTTTAGTGAAGAATTCTGAGAGTCCACCTATAAGAGTCCTTGCTCAGATCGCATACCGATTCAAGGCTTATAGTGTTAATTATAATTACTCAAAGAGAAAGATTGTACAAGAGCGTCTTATGGTTGAAGAGAAGTTGTACAAGGTGTTATTGTCTTCTTGGTGTAAGAAGAGTTGCATACATTTGGCAAAGGGGATTTGTCAAGTGGTGTACAAGGTGTGATTTTGGGTGTACAAAATTAAAGATAAGAAAAATCTCAAGCGGGTTGCTTGGGGACTGGATGTAAGTCAAGAGGACCGAACTAAGACAAAATTTCTTGAGTTTGCGTTTGTATTTCTGAGATTTATTTCCTTTACTGCAACTTATTTTATTTAATTCTAATATCTTTGTTCTAGTGTTGTGTTGACATAATATTTTAGATCCTACAAAAAGTGTTGTTGGGTCGATGTAAAGTTTCTTTGAGTGGCTAAAAATTACAATGGAACGATTCCAATTACAAAAGAGGTAAGAAGACTCGGTTCTCCTCTTTGTTTAAGGCTAGGTTCTTTGAGTGGTGATGAAGAGTGATTCTTGTTCTTCATTTACTAATCGACTGTCTAGCTTCTCTTCAGGACGCTCTCGAAGACTAATCAGAAGGGAGCTCTGTTTTTAACACTAAAAGTGTTTAGAGCCCACTGACTATTCGTCTCTCCTATTCTCTAGGAGAAGTCTTCTCTCATCGTCTTAGAAGCTCCTCAAGTCGTTCCTTATATCATAATAACTCAGACTATTTATAGGGAGTCCTAGAGGTTTTATCGTCCCCTAAAATTCATACATAATGTGGATTAACTCCCCCATAATGTGAGTGTTGGCCCAAAGGCCTTCCACCCTAGCTTTGATGATGATTAACTCATGTAGTTATGTTTACTAATTATCTTGTGATTTTAGTCTCAGATCTTATAACAAGAAATTAGTTGGTGATTGCTTCAAAAAGAGGAGTTTGGAAGCCTTCACTTGGTGATTCCCGTACCCGAGCATCAAGATCATACCTTTGCACTCGGTGAATCACGTTTGGGATCGAGTCGGCTTGAAGATTGAAGATCGTCAAGAAGACTTAGGTATCCTAGTTTAGTTAGTGTGTTTAGATCCATTTGTAAAGCTTAGTATAGTTGATATGCTCAAGTGCACAAAACACACACGTTTTATGTTTGGTTTTTGGTTTTCATGAATAGTTGATCAAAACAAGTTTAAATTGATATATGTATAGTTGTTTCATTCTATACATGCATACTTAACTTTTAAACAAACTTATTTTGACTTTTCTATTCATGTATTGAAAAATCAAGTTTGATAAAATACAAGTGTTGGTTTTTGATAAAATTTACAAGACACAAAAATGATTTGAATATGTTGATATATGTCTTGAAATTGTTATCACAAGTTTGTGTTTCAATACAAAATGTTAAAACAAGTTTTATGAAATTTTAGAAGAGATAAAAGAATTTTTAGAAATATTTTAACTTATGTTTTTCTGCCCTGAACTGTGACTGACAGGCCAGGTCGGTCGACCGCATGGGTCGACCGCACCAAGGGCCGGTCGACCCGTGAGGTCGACCGACGTGCACAGAGCCGTGTACGTCTGGCAGACACAAGGGCGGTCGACCCGGACGGTCGACTGTAACTGAGAGCAGTGCTCTCTGTTTATTTGGGTCGACCGGGCGGTCGACCGGGATGGCCCAACGGTCATATTTCTGACCGTTGGCGGTCGGCCGAGCCGGCTGACCGGTAGCCTGTCAGGCTGCCAGATCAGCCTAACGGCTAGTTTTGTTTTGGGGCTATAAATACCCTATCTCTTCATGTTTTTAACCAAGATTTCAAGAGCCAAAATTTTCCTGATATACAAGTGTTTTAAACAAGTTTTCAAAAGTGTTTTTGGGCTTTAAACTTTCAATCTTATTTGTTTTAGGTTTTTGGAAAAATCAAAGAAAAGAGAATTTTGGGAGATTTGTCTTGGCTTTCATTTTCTATCTTTTACAAGAGTTTTCCCAAGGATTTTTCTTTGAGTTTTTGTTTTCCAAACACCTAGTTTTCACACTTGAGCTATATCTTCTATCCTAATCTATTTAGGATCTTTTGTTTGTGGAAAAGAGAGTTTGTGGTCTTTGGAACCACTTGTTGTAAAAACCCTCATTTGTTGGTTGCTCCCTCTTTGGTAGAGGTTGAGGTTGTTGTATTGGGTTGGTGTTTGCTCCCTCTTTGGTAGAGGTTGAGGCTTGTGGTTTGCTCTCTCTAGTGAGAGGTGGAGTTTGGTTTGTAACCCTCTTCGGTAGAGGTGTTTGTTGGTTGTTGTCTTGACTTCGGGCCTACCCCTCGGTTGTGAGGTGGTGTTTGAGAGAGGAGTTTGGTACTCCTAGTGTTGTAACAAATCCTCTTCGGTAGAGGTTCCCTCGGTGGGAGATAGTGGATTGGAAATCCTACACGGTGGTATAGGCGGGGATGTAGAGCTAGGGGCTCGAACCTCGAAACATATCTTGGCCTTTGCGTTTGATCCATTGTCTCTCAACTCTCTCTCTTTTATTTGTGCAAAGCATCATTCATTATTCATATCATACATTGCTTGCATTGTGCCTTGCATATTTCATATTGCTATATCTTGTATATGCTTGGTTGTTTGTGTGTGCCTCACTTATACTTAACCACAAGAGCTTCACATAGCACCTCAACCCATTCAAGGGGAATCAAGAGGAGTTAGTGCAGAGCCCTTCACGGGGAATTTGGCTACACTTGTGAGTTGTATTAAGTGTGTTGCAAAATTTGCATTAGCTTCCGCATTTAGCGCATTTAGTTTCTAGATTAGCAAGTACACCTATTCACCCCCCCTCTAGGTGTTTTTCAATTGGTATCAGAGCCAACCTCCTGATACTTAGGCTTAACATCCTAGGAGTGAGATCCATTTGTTTGCTAATCTTGTTTGCATTTGCTTGTTTGCACACATATAGTTTGGACCCATGGACTTCATGACCCCACCTATGTTTGACCCTTCCAACATTCTTGTTTGGAAAACTAAGATGTCCATCTATTTACAAACCCTAGGCTTGCATGTTTATCTTGCCACCACCAAGAAATGCTATCTTGGTAATAGCAATCATATAGGGGCCAATGCACAAGCCCTTGAGGCCATTAGAAGCACGCTTTCAAAAGAATATCTTATGCATGTTTCTAACCTTGATTCCACTTTTGCAGTGTGGAACAAGTTGACAACAATCACCACCTCCAAGCTTCAAGTGCAAATCCAAGAGGAGGAGTCTAGTGGAGAATCCGAGTCACAATACTTGATGGTCCAAGGAATGACTCCCTTGAGGTACTTTCGGAATCTCAACTAGATAGTTTTGATGCTAGTTCTTCATGTGATGATTATGTTGATCCCCATGCTTTGAATGAAGAACTATCTATAGTTTGTGAAAAATTAATTGAAAAATATAATTTATTGAAAAAGAAGACTTTTGCTTTAACTAAAGAAAATGAAAAATTGTCTTCTAAACTTGATTGTGTTTTGCAAGAGAAGGTTGAGGTCTATAATGAAAGGGATTCATTGAGATCTCAACTAGACCTTGCATTAAAAGAAAATGATTTGTTGAAAAAAAAATGATTGTGAAAATATTTTGAAGAAAAATGAAAACTTGTCTTCAAAAGTTGATTTTGTTTTAAAAGAAAATAATTCTTTAAAAAGAGAAATTGATTTTATTTCAAAAGAATTAGAAATTTGTTTAAATAAAAATAAATCTTTGAAAAATGATATTGTTTCACATGTTTGCCATGCTAGGTTAGTTTCATACACACCTCCTATTGCATGTGCCACCTCTTCTTTAATTGATAATGATATAAATGTTTTAAAGAAGAGTATTGATTGTTTGGGCTCCACTTTGAGCCAATGTGTAGTGGGACATACACGTTTGGAATCTTTGTTTCGAAAGAATCAAATTCCATCTATTATGCATGCACACCCTCCACGGCATACACATGCTCCTCACGGACACCTTCACACCATGTATGCTCATGTGTACACTTGTACACATTGTGGACGTAAGGGCCACCTTGCTAAATTTTGCTATGATAGAATACATGTTGTAAATTTAGCAAATAAATTTTTTTGGGTTAGAGAAGGTACTAACCCCCATGGACCCAATAAGATATGGGTACCAAAGACCACCCCTCCTATTTTTGATGTAGGTGTGGGCTCTCACATGACGTGAGAGTTGCCGTACCTTGGAGTGGATGCGTTCCGAGATTCATGAAAATCTATTGGATGCATCACTTTCAAGGGAAGTTTGGTGGAGATGACCACCATATTTTGGAGACAAGGGAAGTTGCCTTCTAGGTTTTGGTAACGATTCCTAACTCCTAATTTTTATTTACAAGCTTTCCATGTTTATCTTTCATAGCATGTTTTGATGTTTGTTGATTACTATGAAAATGCCATGCTTATTAGATTAGTGATATACATGTTTAGTTATTTTGAGACAACCATGTTTAATATGGATAAATTCTTTTGTGTTCTCACTATATGGTTGCTATTGCGTATATCATATTTCTAATAACATGTGGACATTCATAATAATCATGTTTTTGTTTATCATGTTGATTTTTATCGTGTTTTGATGCTTCATGTTAAGATTACTTGTTTAGATGTTAGTTTTCATTAAAACTAGGTGTATATTTGTGCATATAGTGGGCCACAAGTAGATCTATACATGTTTGAGCTTGAATGCGTATTTGAACCCATTAGATGTGCTAGTATAGTCTAGTTTTGATGATCCATACATTTTAAACTTGTATTCTCTTTTTGGAATTGTTTTATGTTTATATGTTTAACTTCATGTATATGTCCATTTTATCCAAATTATTGTTATACATATACATCCTTTTGAGCCACGTGCCTTCATGCATATATCTTTGTGGACTCGTTGTGTTTGGATATGTATGTACACTTTAATTTGTATGGGACATACATATATCTTGAAGATTAAATAGTTTTTGATGATTTTCATGTTTTTCATGTTTCAAGGAATTTTGAGCTTAATTGGAAATTTCATAATGCCATGTCACACATTACTTGTACACTCACCATTTTTTTTAAGATATTTCTCATGAGTATGTTTTCATGAGCATGTATGGACTTTATTGAATATTGAGTGTTTTCAAGTGCTATGTGATTTACATGTGTTTCATGAAAAATAATTTTGTTTTATTCCTTACTTGAAGGAATTCGTACTAGTTTTAAAAGATTTTCTATTTAACTAGTTACGGTATTCTTCATTTTGGTAGAGTTTTTCAAACAAATCTTATTTTCAAATCTATTTTTGAAAACCCCTACCTTCCATGGGAGGTTGGATGGGAGATCATGTTCATGTATGCCTTATAATGAAAATCATTTAAATCTTGAACCATGATTGGGTGGTAGTTATATGATATATACACTTGATCTTATTGTTATTTCAATTGGTATCATTGAATTCTTTCAATTGGTATCAATTTTGACCCTTCTTGTATACTCATATATGTTTGTATGTATGTATGCTTTCTATTCCAAGAATATCAATTTCAATTGGTATCTATTTTTCATACATATATATGTTTGTGTTTATGCTAAGCTTGAGTTTCATTTTTGTTTCAATTGATTACTTTTAAATTGGTATCAAACCTATGCATTGTTTTAGTTTGTATTTCATAAAGGGGGAGAAAATTTGATTTTGTCTTTCAATTGGTATTTGTACTCCCATACTTTATGATTGAAAATTTAAATTTGGTATCATATGTTCAAAATGAAAGATATTTACAATTGGTATCAAAATTTTTGTTTAGACATTCAAATTTATTATGTTTAATTTCAATTGATATCAAGATTTTCATGTGTCTTGCTTAAAATTGGTATCAATATTTTTTGTTTGTTTCCTTTCAATTGGTATCAAGATGCTATTCATTGACAAATTTTCAATTGGTATCTTAATTGAATGTCACCCCTATTTGGTTTTGTTTTTGTTTTAGACAAAAAGGGGGAGAAAAATGTATTGATTTAGTTTTGCATTTAACCCTTTATTGATGATTGATTCTTTGTATTAAAAAGGGTGAGAAAATTTTGTTTTGTTTTAATTGTTTACCCCTTTGTTGATGATTGACAAAAAGGGGGAGAAAGATTTTGAGTTTGATTGGTTTATATATGCATGTTTATGTTTTGCATATATTAAGTTTAATTTAGTTTAATTTTAATTGGTTTCTAGAGCATGTTTTGTTTTTAAACATTTCATTGGTATCTAGAACCTTTTTATTGTTTATGCATTCATGTTTAAGAGCTTTCATTGCATATCTATTGTTTATTTGTTTATGCATGAGTTAAGGGGGAGCTTCTTTGAAGCTTAACTTTAATCCATGCATATATAACTCCATGAGTTTTGTCATCATCAAAAAGGGGGAGATTGTTGGCCCAAAGGCCTTCCACCCTAGTTTTGATGATGATTAACTCATGTAGTTATGTTTACTAATTATCTTGTGATTTTAGTCTCAGATCTTATAATAAGATATTAGTTGGTGATTGCTTCAAAAAGAGGAGTTTGGAAGCCTTCACTTGGTGATTCCCGTGCCCGAGCATCAAGATCATACCTTTGCACTCGGTGGATCACGTTTGGGATCGAGTCGGCTTGAAGATTGAAGATCGTCAAGAAGACTTAGGTATCCTAGTTTAGTTAGTGTGTTTAGATCCATTTGTAAAGCTTAGTATAGTTGATATGCTCAAGTGCACATAACACACACGTTTTATGTTTGATTTTTGGTTTTCATGAATAGTTGATCAAAACAAGTTTAAATTGATATATGTATAGTTGTTTCATTCTATACATGCATACTTAACTTTTAAACAAACTTATTTTGACTTTTCTATTCATGTATTGAAAAATCAAGTTTGATAAAATACAAGTGTTGGTTTTTGATAAATTTACAAGACACAAAAATGATTTGAATATGTTGATATATGTCTTGAAATTGTTATCACAAGTTTGTGTTTCAATACAAAATGTTAAAACAAGTTTTATGAAATTTTAGAAAAGATAAAAGAATTTTTAAAAATATTTTAACTTATGTTTTTCTGCCCTGAACTGTGACTGACAGGCCAGGTCGGTCGACCGCATGGGTCGACCGCACCAAGGGCCGGTCGACCCGTGAGGTCGACCGACGTGCACGTCAGGCAGACACAAGGGCGGTCGACCCGGACGGTCGACCGTAACTGAGAGCAGTGCTCTCTGTTTATTTGGGTCGACCGGGATGGCCCAACGGTCATATTTCTGACCGTTGGCGGTCGGCCGGGCTGGCCGACCGGTAGCCTGTCAGGCTGCCAGATCAGCCTAACAGCTAGTTTTATTTTGGGGCTATAAATACCCCATCTCTTCATGTTTTTAATCAAGATTTCAAGAGCCAAATTTCCCTGATATATAAGTGTTTTAAACAAGTTTTCAAAAGTGTTTTTGGGCTTTAAACTTCCAATCTTATTTGTTTTAGGTTTTTGGAAAAATCAAAGAAAAGAGAATTTTGGGAGATTTGTCTTGGCTTTCATTTTCTATCTTTTACAAGAGTTTTCCCAAGGATTTTTCTTTGAGTTTTTGTTTTCCAAACACCTAGTTTTCACACTTGAGCTATATCTTCTATCCTAATCTATTTAGGATCTTTTGTTTGTGGAAAAGAGAGTTTGTGGTCTTTGGAACCACTTGTTGTAAAATCCCTCATTTGTTGGTTGCTCCCTCTTTGGTAGAGGTTGAGGTTGTTGTATTGGGTTGGTGTTTGCTCCCTCTTTGGTAGAGGTTGAGGCTTGTGGTTTGCTCCCTCTAGTGAGATGTGGAGTTTGGTTTGTAACCTTCTTCGGTAGAGGTGTTTGTTGGTTGTTGTATTGACTTCGGGCCTACCCCTCGGTTGTGAGGCGGTGTTTGAGAGAGGAGTTCGGTACTCCTAGTGTTATAACAAATCCTCTTCGGTAGAGGTTCCCTCGGTGGGGATAGTGGATTGGAAATCCTACACGGTGGTGTAGGCGGGGATGTAGAGCTAGGGGCTCGAACCTCAAAACATATCTTGGCCTTTGCGTTTGATCCATTGTCTCTTAACTCTCTCTCTCTTTTATTTGTGCAAAGCATCATTCATTATTCATATCATACATTGCTTGCATTGTGCCTTGCATATTTCATATTGCTATATCTTGTATATGCTTGGTTGTTTGTGTGTGCCTCACTTATACTTAACCACAAGAGCTTCACATAGCACCTCAACCCATTCAAGGGGAATCAAGAGGAGTTAGTGCAGAGCCCTTCACGGGGAATTCGGCTACACTTATGAGTTGCATTAAGTGTGTTGCAAAATTTGCATTAGCTTCCGCATTTAGCGCATTGAGTTTCTAGATTAGCAAGTACACCTATTCACCCCCCCTCTAGGTGTTTTTCAGTGAGGAGTTAATTGACCCAGTAATTGGGTCAGTTACAATAGAAATGCGGGTCTCGCGCTGAACGCGGACCTCGCGTTGCTTGTTGTAGATGTGGGCGTTTCAAAATGCGGGGTTGCTCAGACTGTCGTTTGAAGTGAGATGCAGGGTTTCTCAGACCCGCGTCTGAAGTTGAGCATCTAGTTGATTAGACTCGTGCTTGACCTGAACGCGAAGTTACTCAGACTCGCGTTGGCTAGGATATGGAGTTGTTCAGTCCGCGTTGAACGCGAGTTTACTCATGCCCGCATCTGAAGTTTTCATGCTTCTCTGGACACGAAGTCCGCATTTTAGTTTAAAACGCGACTTACGCGTTGAAGTGAGGTTCGCGTCTGATGACTTGTCCTTGGTGAATTTTGGACAACTTACAATAGTTATCCTTCGATAACTTAGGCACGATTGATGAGATTGTTGGTGGAGGCCATAAGGAGAAGAAAAAATTGAAAGAAAAGATTGAACTGTCTCTGATACCATTTTTATTATATTAGTCTACGAACTAATATACTATAATCTAAAATTTTTAAAGTGGAGAATGAATCTAATTCAACTTTTTTCTTACTAGAAAAAAAGATACAATAACCCTTTTGTAGGCTTCAACAAAAAACATTCAAGAATATCAATCATCAATATTACTACCTATTTTAATGTCATAAACAAATGAAAATGAAGCATTGTGGCCCTTATTCTTCCAAAATCTTCATGACGACTATCCTACTTACCTAATTTATTATGACTCTTTTATTTCTCTAATTTATGTACACTCTTCTAATTCCTCAATTTTGACTCTTCCAATTCACAATTTATGTGGCTCTTTAACTTCTCCACTTTATGAAGAGTCTCACTTTATGATGATTTTTCTAGTTCTTAACTAATGCAATAAATACATTTTATGATAATTTTTCACTTCTTCACTAATGCCACAGCTGTGGGTAATTTTATAAGGAATTAATCCACGCACCAAAATAATAGTGATCAAATCGCAGAAAAGCCAACGCAAACATAGAGTATTACCTGGACACCCAGATGGAAGAAAACCACAGAGAAAGAGAAATTCCACTATGACAATGGTGATTACAGGCGGGGTTCTCTGGTGAGCTAGGGTTTTTAGATTCCAATCCTCTTTTCATATTAAAAAGGTTTTAATATATACAAATAATGTTAGTTGGATGAGGCTTAGGAGTCGTGCTCTGTTCGAATATTTAACTCCCTTATCTCGGAGGCAATTAAGTTGAACATCCAGATTTGAATGAGGTGGACGAGAGTCCATCTTCCTCTGAGTCTCTGTGTCCAACTATTGATATAGTTGATCTATTCCTGAGTTATAACTATCGAGTTCAAATAGGGATTTGGCTTACAGATAGTATTCTCACAACTGATTCTATCTCTTCGTTCTAACTATTTGAGATGCTCGGGGTTAAATAGAATGGTCACTCCCAGTCAGAAATTCTAGAAGTAGCGACGTGTCGCTCGCCTGTTTGGTGCCGGATGAATACGTGACTTGATCTCAAGGATATCGGAAACTGACCACTACAGCTACAAAATCACATTCATTTTGATTTGACATTCTAGCAGCACATGCATAGCCTTTGGTATGATAATCCTCTAGAAAATGAACTCAGGGTGAGGTCTGACCCCAATGACATATTACACATATAGGACAGGTACTTATTAAGGTTAACACGTGGTATTACGATGAAGAGGGTTGCAGGTTACTGAACTGCATATAGTACGCATATGTTGATGGATGATGGCAAGTTGATGCTTCCAACAAAGACCAACGAACGGACAACGAGGAGGAGAAAACATTTACTGGCAACTATTTCTCACATTTTCTTTTTGATATATCCTTATGGGCAGGTCTAGTATCTACATACGACCATGGAGCGAACAAGAGCTCTTTCTTCATGTCACCTGGACATGGACGTTAATGATGGTGCATCTTCCCTAGGTAGCACTTGATCTTCAAGGCGCTGCTGAGATCTTGTTACAAGAAAATTAATCCAAGTGATATTTTATTTTGGATTGTTGTCTTATTTTTGTATTTTATATCAAGACTCTTGAGATTGTTATTGTTTATCTTCATATTGTGACCTCTGCATTAAGGGAGTCTCTTCTTCTTTGTTGGACATCCTTTGCTGGATAGAAAAGACTTACATTTTAGATTGGCACTTTCAAAGATTTTTCATCTCATACTTTGTTTCATCATTTTCTCATTAATAAAACAGGTCATCACACTCCACCATTTCTCTTAAAAACAGAACAAATGTTTTAACCATTTGCCTTATAAACTAAGCGAAAAGATCATATTTACATTGTCATGGTTGCTCACCACAAAATAGCTAGAAATAGAAAATGATCATATGCAGACCATAATGCAGTACAAGAATCAGTTACATAATTGAAAGGAAAGATGGCTATGACCATCACAAGTTAATGGCTCATGCCATATCTAAAATATCAAAACTATCACAAAGTAAGCAATACCACATGACAACAATACTTGAACATTCTCAATCATACTTTCACAGATGCAGCCTCAGGTCGAGCTCCTCTTCTTCATCCTCCTCCGGCAGCCCACCAGCCCCTTGCATCTGCCTTGCCGATGATGTTCCATGCTGGTACCTATCGCAGTCATTTTGCCGCTTCATAAATATTTCATCTCTTTCCATATTGTTTAAACCTCTAGGGACATTTCGAGGCTGGTCAGTGCCTTGGCTCACTGGCAGCCCTCGCAAAGAGATTCCATACAACCTAGGGTTGGGACTAACCACAGCTGGAACTCTCTAATTAAACACAACATAGTTGTCAGGTCTAGTTGGAACAGTCCTATTAGGCCCAACATAGCAGTTTGGTGAGAAGCTGTCGTATGGATGATATCGGCGAGTTGGGGCATGGTTGGTAGGAGCAAAGATATTTGCATGTCGACTGTGGATTTGAGAACGGAGATCATAGGAGTTACTATAATTTGATGTACGAGGTATTGGGGGTCAATTATTAGGTGGATATATAGGAAAGGGGCAATGATGGTGGAGTAGTTAACAGACTGAAGGGATCAAAATTCATGGGCAAATGTTCATCTCTATGGGCGTTCTGATGACCGCCGAGGGCTTGTGGACAAGTGAACATCTTGTGACAGAAGTTGGATGGATACATCCTTTTAGCCACAATATTTTGATTTCCATTGCCGACTACTTCGTTATTGGATCCTTAGTTGCCTGAACTTGATCACCCATTCCTGCAGGAAAACTGAAACAAGAGGGAATAGAGTAGACCAATGATCAGTGTCTTATGGGTAGACGATTACCAATTTGATGTTATCATGATCAAAATGAGTTACAAAAAAGTTATCTCATTTCTTTCATATTTATGCTAGAATGTTTTGTTGGGATTTGAATGAATCTTTGAGCTGAATAAAGGTGAGATCTCTTGATAGAATCAACCGGATAATGGTTGGAGTGTGTTCTCCTTCCATTGGGGATGAACGTGGTTTATTCGCATGTTCAATTCTGTTTTCGAATGAATGAGATATTCAAATCAAAAGTTAGCCTACATCAATTGCTAAAGGGGACTAAAAGTAGCTAAAACATTTAGTCTCATATTCGATATAAAGTGGACTTTTGAAGTATTTAAATAGAGTAAAATGGGAATACTTAGAGTTTTTCTGCGCATTTGAGGGGAAATCATGCCACACGCGTGTGCTGCTGCCCGCCCGCCCCGGCTCAGAGGCCGGGTCTGGGTGTGGGCGCGAACCCACACTGGTCCGATTCTTTTTTAACCGGGCCACACGGGTGCTAAAGCGGGTCTTGGATCCACGATGTTCATACAGGAATTCTCAGAAGTGCTCACAACAGAAGTCTTTCCTCTTCCACTATTAAAGAATTCATAATTTTGAATAAAAACCTATTAAAGGATTCTATCTAAAAGAAGGATTCAACAAATTTTGAAATAGAATTGTTGTCTGAATTTATGCCTGCCTAAGACAAAAATTCTTCTCTCTCCCCCTTTTCCTTACAGTGAATAATCCTCCAAATTTAAGACAAATATTCTCTCTGAAATTTATCTTCGTCATACTGTGTTGAATTTCTTGTAAAGGTACTGATTAACTATGATTCGACTGTACGGTGATTTAATAGTGCTATCTAAATACCGTGAAGGAGTGTTGTATCTTGGGAGACCAGCGTCCAGTAACCTGTTAGCACCGTAGCAGGGGACATAATTGTCTTAAAGAGATTCGCTGTATGCGTACCTCACTCCAATTGCTGTATAATTGAACTAACGTTCTTTTTGTAAGGGTTATACTGAAATATTTATGTTCATAAAGGTAATTGAAAGATGGTTCTATAATTAAGTGACGTTCTACAGAACTAAAAACCTCCCACCTGAAATTCACCGACCTGGCTAATTAGATCGGTGACATTGATTAGTTGTCAGATTTATTCCTGTATCTAACAATCATAAGACAATTGTTATTCTTGAAGTTCTTATTTTTATTCTGCTTGAAATTGCAGAAAATGTCTGAGATTAATCAAGATAGTAACAGTAACACACTAAACATGCAAATTCAAGCACTGGCGCTTGCTCCACTTCCTAACCCAAAGCCAGAGAAGTCAAGAAATTTTGATAGTACTAAATTCAAGAGGTGGCAACAGAAGATGCTCTTCTATTTGACCGCTCTGCATTTGGCCAAATTTCTGCAAGAGGATCCACTGAAACCCGGAACTGATCCGGACTCTGTCCTTGCAGTTGATGCATGGACACAAGGTGACTTCCTTTGCCAAAATTACATTTTAAATAGACTGAATGACTCTCTTTACAATATCTACAGTCCTATCACAACGACAAAGAGTTATGGGCAAGTCTTGATAAGAAGTACAAATTGAGGATGCCGGTACTCAGAAATTCATCGTGGGATAATTCTAGAGTACATGATGGTGAACAACAAGATTGTAATCAGTCAGGTGCAAGAATTCAAAGTTATCTTTCACCAGATGAGGCTGAAGGTACGATTCAGCCTGAAACCTTTCAGGTTGCTACTATCATGAAGAAATACCCACCTGCGTGGAGAGATTTTAAGAACTACCTAAAGTGCAAGTGCAAGGAGCTGAAGTTGGAAGATCTCATTGTGAGGCTTCAGATTCAGGAGGACAACCGAAAGTCTGAGAAAAGGAACAATAAGAACTCCTATGAAGCAAAGGCCAATATAATCGAACACTCAATGAAAAAAACATCTACTTTCAAAGGTTTGAAGCAGAAGAAAACTGCCTCGGGGTACAAAGGTAAGGACCAAGAAGACAAGAATAAGCCCTTCAAGGAAACTTGCTACATCTGCAACAAAGAGGGACACAAGGAGAATGAATATCGTAGTCGTCCAAATGAACAAGAAGGATCATCCACAGGCAAATCTGACCGACCATGCATCACCACACCTATTAGCTGTGGTATCAGAAGTGAATTTGACAATCAACAACAAAGATTGGTTGGTAGACACTTGGACTGCTCGGTATATCTGCTCTGAGAAATATTATTTTCTAAATATAAAAAACTAGAGCATGATGAGCAACTCTTCATGGACAACTCAGCCGGCTTTAAGGTTAAGAAGAAGGGAAAGGCCATCCTTAAATGGACATCTAGGAAGGAGCTCACTCTGAACAATGTATTGCATGTTCCAGATATCCGCAAGAATTTAATCTCCGGTTCAATTTTTAGTAACAAAGGTCTGTAAATTTGATAAATCTATACTTAATAAGAATGGCATGTATGTGGGAAAGGGTTATCTTGTTGATGGTCTTTTCAAGGCCAATGTTGCTATAGTGGACGAATAGTCCGTGAATTTGTACCCAAGCTCATAAATAAAGGAAAATCTTCTTTTTATTTCTTAAGTCTTCTATATTATGGCATGTTACATTAGGGCATGTAAATTATAAGTCTTTACAAAACTTGTCTGACTTAGGATATATTCATAAACTCTACTTGGAAGAAATTCGCAAGTGTGAGATTTGTATTGAGGTCAAGTTCACGAAAAATTCATTTCACTGAAGTGATCGAAATACAGAACCTTTAGAGCTAACTCATAACGACTTGAGTGACTTGAAATTTGCACTAACAAGAGGCAGGAAAAAGTATTTCATTTCTTTTATTGATGACTGTACAAGATACTGCTGTGTGCATCTTTTAAACTGTAAAGATGAGATAATGAATATGTTTATAACATATAAAATCGAGATTGAGAATCAACTAAATAAAAATATAAAATTCTAAAATCCGATCGAGGTGGAGAATATGAATCAAATGAGTTTAGTGAGTTATTTCCTTAGTTTGCTATAATCCACCAAACCACAACACCATACACTCCTCAGCAGAATGAAATTGCTGAAAGAAAGAATAGAACTTAAAAGAGATGGCAAATTCCATGCTAGTAGTTCTGGTGCACCATAGAACTTGTAGGGGGAAGCTCATGAAACAGTATTTAGGGATGAAGGACCCAGTGGACCTACAGTTAATGCGAAAGTTGAACCAAGAAGAAGTTAAAGATCAAGAATCTCAAAATCTTTTGGTCCAAACTTCGTAGCATATGCCCTTGAAAGCGAGCCTCAAATATTTAAGGAGGCTATATCTACTCCAGAAGTACAAATATAGAAAGAAGTTGTAAACAGTGAAATAGAATCCATCCCAAGTAATCACACTTGAGAATTGGCAGACTTGCCTCCTAACAGTAAACTAATTGGGAGTAAGTGGATTTTCAAAAGAAAGTTAAAATCCGATGAATCTATCGATAAATACAAGGCTAGATTTGTAGCCAAAGGTAATCAATAAAAAGGAATTGACTATTTTGATGCTTACTCGCAAGTAACAAGAATAACATCCATTCAGATGCTAATTGTGATTGCAGTATTGCACAACTTAGATATTCATCAAAGAGATGCCAAGACTGTATTCCTAAACGGCGATTTAAATAAAGAAATATACATGAAGCAATCTGAAGGATTTATAGTCAAGAGCTAAGAACATAAAGGGCGTAAATTGATAAAATCCTTATATGATTTAAAACAGGCTCCAAAATAGTGACATGAGAAATTTGATAGTGTCATAATAAAAAACTGATTCACTATAAATGAATGTGATAAGTGTGTTTACACTAAAATAGTTGGAAATGCATGTATCATTATTTGTCTTTATGTAGACGACATGTTGATACTTGGGACTAATATTGAGGTGGTTATTAAGTCTACAAAACAAATGCTATCCAACAATTTTGATATAAAAGATCTGAGTGTTGCTGATATAATTTTAGGAATTAAAATTATAAGAACAGGATATGGAATCTATCTATCTTAATCTCATTACGTAGATAAGATGATAGAAAGATTTAAGGAATATGAGATAAAAGAGAATATAAATCTTTTTCTTCCACAGATCTACCTTCGTAAGAATACAGAAACTGCAATAAGACAGTTGGAATATCTCAGATTATCAGAAATCTAATATATTTAATGAATTCCATTAGACCAGATATTGCTTACGCTGTAAGCAAACTAAGCAGATACACTAGTAACCTTAAAAATGATCATTGGATTGCTCTATTATGAGTAGTAGGCTATGTATGTAAAACCAAAGAGTATGCCTTTAAATATAAGAAATACCCACATGTACTTGAAGGGTATATCGATGCTAATTGGATTGAAGATTCTGATGAATCAAGTCAACTAGTGGATATATTTTTACTCTTGGAGGCACAGCGATATCTTGAAAATCTTTCAAACTAACATGAATTACCCGTTTTACAATGGAATCGGAGTTTATAGCCTTAGATAAGGCTGGCGAAGAAGCAGAATGGCTTCGATAATTTTTGAAAGATATACCATTATGGCCTAAGCCAGTGTCTGCCATATGTATTCACTACGATAATGATTAGTCTACGATTCTGCAACATTATATCACATTTTTCTACCGATTTATGAATAATATAACGCTTCTCACTCATGTTTTGGTCTCTTTTGTAGATAATCAATACTAGAAGGGCAAAGGGGTAATAAAAGCCTAATTAAACTCATTTTCGGGGAATTAAATCAACATTGGATACCATGCAAGAAAGCTTCTAGAAGATCACATTGGATTCTCGTATTTGAAGACGTATCTGGAGAAATATACATCCAAACAATCCAAAACCAGATACATCCAGAAGCTTCTCGAGACTAGATGAAGCCATGACAAAAAGATTAGGGCCATTGTCCCTGATAATATCGCGGATTCATAAGGATCCTTCCGGATCCGCGACACTTTTGAGGAGTCACCTCCTTACGGATCTGCGGCACTTTTGAGGAGTCACATGTCAATTTTTGACGCGTAGCCTCATCTCGTTAAACCCTAACTCCTTTTGCCTATAAATACTGCATTTGAGGGCCAGAAATGGGGTGATGGAGAGGATTTCTCTCTTCTACCTGTAGAGTAGGATTTCTTCTCTTTTCTTTTATTTTTTCTTTCCTTTTAGATTTTATAATAGGGCTGAGTTGATGAGAGAGAGAGAGAGAGAGAGAGAGAGAGAGAGAGAGAGAGAGAGAGAGAGAGTTATTGATGTAATAGAGAGTGACAATTTATGTAAGGTGTCTTCTTTCTGCTCTATTGTAATTTTCTCCATCTTCTACATGGTGCTTAGCTAGTTTTCTTTTCATTGCAATTTAACTACTAACCGCTAACTAACTAACTAACCACTTACTTGATAATCCACATGAATCTAATAGCCTTTACAAGGTCTTGCTCTTGCAAGAGCCGTTGATGGCTCATGATGATGGATTCCTAACACTAACATTCTAAGATCTAACCACTGACAAGCTAACTTGCAATGTCTTCTTTATGTCATGCTCATCTCTATTTGGTTTTGATGATCTAATAATAACTTGCATCTTGTTGTGTGGAATGGATGTGTTTGAATGTGTAGAACAATTTCTTGTGCCATACTTTGTAATGCTCTTGGAACCAAGGACTAGTGATGCCAAGGATCCATGTGACGCTACATCACTCAAAGGTTAGCATGCTAGTGAAGCAATTAGTAGTTAGTAGACATGAGTTTTCTTTTATCGTTTTCCTTATTTTCTTTACTTTGTTTTAAAAGATATTTCCAAAACCATTTTTTTATTTTTCTATCGTTGTTTTCACCATCTTCTTAGTTCACCTTTGTTTTCATCTTCTTCACAGCAAGTTTCATCCTCTTTTCTATTTTTTTTTAAACCCACTTCTAAATCGCTTCACTTTTCATTCATTTCTATTTTCTTGTTTTTCTTTACCGACTCACAACTACTTCTCCATGGTTTTTACTTCGCCGATTTCATTCCCTTCTCCACCTATCACTTCTGGCTTTCTTTTCTTTTTCTTTTTTATCTTTCGTTAACAAATAAGAATTGTTAACACACAATGTGAATGGACTATTAATGCTTCTTTCGCCTCCGTCCCTATGATTCGACCCGTATAGCCATCATGCTATAACGGAAGTCTCGAGGAAGCCAAAGCAAACACATTTTTACACTGGTATCAAAATACATGTTTTCAAGTGCTGATTTTACCCCGATCAAAGACATAACACCGTGAAGCAATTGCTCTCAAATGAAATTATCTCTATTGACTTTGTATCGTCAAAAGAATATCTAGCAGATCTGTTTACTAAATGTTTAAATGGACAACATATAAACTGCACATCAAGGGGAATGAAACTAAAAGCCTAACCTTACCGAGTCAGCTTAATGGAAACCTCACTTAGCGCTGGAGATTTCACGGACTAAGTTCAAGAGGAAAAACTAATTATGATTGACTCTGCAAGTAAGCACTTAGGAGCTTGACTCTAACATATTCCTATGATGCATCCAAGTGCTTTCTACAAATGGATTCAGGATAAACTTCACGCTTTTAATTATGCCTATATCTTGTTATTGAAACAAGTGAGGAAGAGTAGACTACTCTTAATAGGATGATCATCTATGTGAGTATAGAGCTAGGTTGGCTCTTTGGGAGTCTCTATGGGGGCTGTAATTTCCTAAAGATAATCTCTGAAACTAAGAATGTCCAGGGTCAAAATGGCAACCGAGAACCAAAGTTGATTTCAGAAAGTTACTATGTGAAGCTTGTTGACTTGGCTTACACAAACGGCTGACAGTTCAAGACTTAGTTCACTGATTAGCTAGTAAGTCCAGTAACACGTTCGCTATGGAAGGTTCAAGACCTAGTTCACCTATCCTGATGCAGTTTCTTTTCTAAAGTATCTCTCATTATAGAGTCAGCCTCTTTGTGTGTCAATTTCTCAAAACTCCATTCATTGTAGGGGATTATTGAAAACATGATGAATTTAAGTTAATCTTTGAGTTGAATTAAGGTGAGATCCGTTAAAAGAATCAACTGGATAATGGCTGGAATGTGTTCTCCTTCCATTGGGGATGAACGTGATATATTCGCATGTTCAATTTTATTTTCGAATGAATGAGATATTTAAGTCAAAAGTTAGCCTAATTAAATAGTTAAAGGGGATTCAAGGTAGCTAAAATATTTAGTCCCACATTGGTTATAGAGTGGACATTTGAAGAATTTAAATAGAGAAAGATGGGAACAAAGGGTGTGCCCTTTTGGTACTTGGAGTTTTCACGCACGTTTGGGGGAAAACCATGCCCGTACATCCATCCCAACCCGGTGCCGGTGCCGGAGCTCGGGCCCGGGTCTGGGTATTGGTTTGGGTCTGGGTGCGGGCACGAACCCAACCTGGTCCGGTTCTTTTTGAACCGGGCTACACGGGTGCTAAAGTGGGTCTTGGATGCAGATCCACCAGCTCTGCTACCCAAATTCGTGACGGTTCGACAGAACCCTGCAACGATTCAGAAGGTTGGACAGAACCGCTGCAACGATTCACGCAACTGTTCCCACTGTCCTCCAATGGCTTCCCAAGAGCGCTGTAAATAGCACTTCTCCCCATGGATTCTAAACACGCAACAAAAGTCTTTCCTCTTCCTCTACTAAAGAATTCAGATTTTGGAATAAAAATCTGTTAAAGAATTATATCTGAAAGAAGGATTAAAAAATTTAACAGATTTTGGAATAAAATTGTTGTCTGAATCTGTGACTGCCTAAGACAAAAATTCTTCTCTCTCTTCCCTTTTCCTTACAGTGAATAATCCTCCAAATTTAAGACAAATATTTGTTGGCCCAAAGGCCTTTCACCCTAGTTTTGATGATGATCAACTCATGTAGTTATGTTTACTAATGATCTTGTGTTTAATTAGTGACAGATTCATTATCAAGATCTTAGTAGGTGCATAGCTCAACAAAGGATTAAAAGTCAAGATTTGGAGCTAGCACGGTGTGATCCAAGGAGTTTTTGGATCAAGCTTGGACCAAGTCAAGATGATGAGAAGACTTCAAGGGAAGACATCAAGATCAAGACTTGTGTCTAGGTATAAGATTTTATTTTGTTTTAGATAAAATGTAAAGGATAGATAGTTGGTGGATTGCTCAAGTATATCTTACACACACACTCTTGATAGAATTGCTTTCATAAAAGATTTTTATTTAGTAAAATATTTTCTTTGTGACAATTTATATACCTTGGTTTTTGATATTTCTATCATGTATATCTTTTCAACCATAACCAAGTTTAGAGCTTAATGCCAAAAACATAGATATTACATTATGATTGTGTAGTGGATCATATCCATACACACTATGCTTTAAAATGAAATCAAATATCTTGTTTTTATATTTTGTGAAGTTATGAAAACCAAGTTTGAAAAATACATGTTTTGATTTTTGATAAAATTTGCAAGACGCTGAAATGATATGAATATGTTGATATATGTCTTGAAAATTTTTATCACAAGTTTGGTTTTCAATTAGAATGTTAAAACAAGTTTATGGAATTTTTATAAGTGTTAAAAGATTTTAAAATAAATTTTTAAACTAGTTTTCCAGACCTGGAATTGGCTGATAGGCCAGTTCGGTCGACTGGCCGGTCGACCGAACCAAGGGCCGGTCGACCCACGGTCGACCGACGTGCAGAGACTTGTGCATGTCTGGCAGCACAATGGTCCGGTCGACCGGACGGTCGACCGCTGCAGAGAGTTCTGCTCTCTGGATTTCTGGGTCGACCGGGCGGTCGACCGGAGGCTCCAACGGTCGAATTTTTCACCGTTGGCGGTCGACCGGCAGCTCTGACAGACTCCAACGGCTAGTTTTCTGGCAGCCTATAAATTGGGGTTTGGTTATTGTTTTGAGCCAAGATTTTTGGAGATTTCTAAGCCAGTTTTTCCCATCCTTTTAACAGAGTTTTCTCCACATATTTGAGTGCAAATACTTCCAATCAAAAGGGAAGAATTTATCAAGAGTGATTTAAAGTGTGATTCTTTGAGTTTTTCCTCCACCTTTCTAATCCTTGTTTTTCTCACACTACACTTGAGCATCCATTGTTATATCTATCCTATAGGAGTGTGTTATTGTGAGAGGATTTTAGGTGATCAAGAGTTGTGATCACAAAAGTTCTACTTTGTTCATTTGAGGAGGCGGGCAAGTGTGCTCGCGGTGGTTTGAGTTCGTGTGTGAACTCGTTGGTTCGAGGTGCGGCCTCGGCAAGCTTGTGGGGCTTGCGTGTGTACGGGACTAGGGAGTCCGAGGGCTTGTAGGTGTTGCGGCACCAAGGAGAGATCCGTTGGGATCGTGCATAGTGGAAATCCTTCGTGTGTCGAAGGCGGGGATGTAGAGCAAGTGTGCTCGAACCTCGAAACATACCATTGTGTTTGCGATTGCTATTCTCTCTCTCTCACTCTCTTTGTCTCTTGTTATATCTTGCATGTTATTGTGTTCATCTTTATATGCATGATATATTCCTTGTGCTCATATTGATATATTGCTTGGGTTTGTGACTGACACTTGTATTCAACCAAGAGAGCCAACGCGGCACCTCAACCCATTCAAGGGAATCTAGAGGAGTTTGTCCAGAGCCCTTCACGGGGAATTCGGCAACACTCTTGTGTTATACATAGTGTATAGTGTAAAAGTTTTAATTTGGTCATAATTGTTTTTAGCTTCCGCATTATTTGCATTATTTGCATTAAGTGACCATTAGATTAGCCATCACCTATTCACCCCCCCTCTAGGTGAACTTACAATTGGTATCAGAGTTAGTGCTCTTGATATTGGGTCTAACAACCTAGAGTTAAAGATCCTCATTTTACGCTAATCACAAGATTTTGTACACACACCATAGACTTCATGTCACCACCCACCTTTGACATTCTTAACATCCAAATTTGGAAGGTTAAGATGTCTTTGTACCTCAAAGCCCTAGGTTTTCATGTATATCTTGCCACTACTAATAATGCATATTCTTTAGATGGTAAGAATTTTGAGGCTAACTCAAAAGCCCTTCATGCTTTAAAGTCTACCCTAGATGATGTTTATTTATCTAGAGTTGCTAATATTGATTCGGCTTTTGTAGTATGGAACACCCTCACCTCCCTTGGCGAAAAGGATCAATACTATGCGGGGAGCGATTCGGACGTTGGAAGCGACATCTCCAACGTATGCTATATGGTCCAAGGGGATAACCCCCTTGAGGTAAACTCCGAATCCGATGATGAGGACATGTCATATGATGAGCTCACTTCATTTTGCCAAACAATTCTTGAGAAATATGACATGATTAAAAGGGAAAATAAGAATTTGAAAAAGAACATTGCTTGCATGCATATAGAACAAGATTCATTTAAATCTAACATTACATGTTTAGAAAAAGAAAATAACAATTTGAAAAAGGATTTTGATGTCATGCTTAATGAAAAAGGTTCATTAGAAAATAAAATGGCATGCTTAGAAAAAGAAATAAAGATTTGAAAAATGAGAATGTTTCCTTGCTTTCTAAATGAATGATTTATGTGAAGGGAACACTACTTTGAAAAATAAAATTGATTTGGTGGAAAAACAAAGAGAAGTTGTTTTTCAAGAAAATAAATCTTTGAAAAGAAAATTTGTGAAAAAGAAAAAGATTTTGTTTCACAAAAGAAAAAGAAAAATGATCATATATCTCATCATGTTTTACATGCCACAACTAATGAGATTAAGAATTTGAAAAATAAAATGGATAATTTGAGTTCAACTTTGAACTCTTGTGCATTCAATCACACTAAATTGGAGTCTTTGTTTTCAAAGAAACAAACTCCACATGTTCATGCACATCCACATCATCATGCTTATGTTGCACAACATGATCACACTCCTACACATAAGCATACTAAGGTGTACGTATGTACACATTGTGGCCGCAAAGGCCATTTAGCAAAATATTGTTATGATAGATTAGATCATTATAATTTTGCTAAGAATAAAAGATTTTGGGTTCCTCAACACAAAGCTAACCCCCGTGAACCCAACAAGAAAATATGGGTACCAAAACCCTCACCTTTTGATTTTGATGTAGGTGAGGGCTCTCACAAGACGTGAGAGGATTGGTGCCTTGGTAGTGGATGCTCTTGGACATGATGGACATACTTTTGGGATGCATCACTATCAAGGAGCTTGGTGGGACAACCACCATATTTGGAGCTTTGGAGTTAGTAACACTCTCTAAACTCCTATTTTTATGTACATGCTTGTTTATACATAATATTCATAGCATGTTCATGTTTTTATGTTGTATGTGCTTCATGTGGTATTTACATGCTTAGATGTAGAATGTATCAAACTTGATTTTATACATGTACACTTAGTGAGTATCAAATTGATTCATTTACATTTGAACTTCATGCTCATTTGTATCCACTATATGCATATGTATAGACTAGTTTTGATGATTCTCTTTATCCATGTTTTGCCTTATTTTTATGCTTTACTTCATGTATATATATTCTTAATTCAAATCTAATAAATATACATGTATACCCGTAAGTCTCTTGCCTTCATGCAAATACCTTTGATAGACTCTTTTAGATTTGGGATATGTATGTGTATTGTTAGGATTGGATTAATCATACATATACCATGAAGATTCGTGTTTTGATGAAAAATGATTTTTCGTGTTTTGTTAAAATGTGAAGTATGATCTTTTTGAGCTTCATTGACTATTTTCATAAAAATGCTATTTACATGATAGTTTAACACTCACACTTTTGTTAAAAAATATTTTGAGCCATATAAACCATGAGTGCTTAAATTTTTGTGTATCTAGTTATGTTTATGAAAAACATAAGATTTGTTATATTTGAAGGATCTTTAACTAGTTTTTGAAAAAAAAAACAATTTATACTAGTTATTTATTCTTCAAATAGTTTTTTTGAGATTTACACATGACTCTATTTTTCTCAAAATTTATTTGTTGCTTCATGTATTGAGTATTAGTTTATAAATGTTAGTTTTATCAACACTAGGAGTTATACTTGAACATTTTGTGGGCCACAAATAATCCTATTTGTATTTGTGCTTGAATGCTTATTTGAACCTATGAAATGTGCTTGTATTGCTTAGTTTTGATGATACATACATCTTTAACCTTGTATTCACTTTTGGATTTGATTTATGATCATGTGTTTTTCATTTCATGTATATGTGTATTTTGCCAAACTTTAAGATATACATGTATACCTCTTGAGTCATTTGCCTTTAATGCAAATCTATTTACACGGACTCAATTGTGTTTAAGAGATATGTATGTATACTTATTGTGTTGTCAAAACATACATATATCTTGAAATATAAACTTTATTTTAAAAATAATAATAATAATAAAAACAAAAATGTGATGATTTTTGCTTGAAGGATTCCGTACTAGCTTTTAAAACATTTTCATATTAACTAGTGCAAATTCTTCATATGGTAGAGTATATGATAAGCTTACTCTTCAATTGGTATCATTGAATATTTTCAATTGGTATCAATATGATTTCTATATACTCATATTTTGATTGTATGTATGAATGCCTTCAAATTCTATTGGTATTCTCTTTTCATACATATATGATCTATTTGTGCTTAACTTACATTTGATTCACACTCTTCATGCACAATGTATATGCTAAGCTCAATTTAACTTTCAATTGTTCTTAAAGCTTATGCAATATGTTTTCAAAGATTGATATCAAAATTCAAAAAAAATATGTTGATTTGATATCTCAAAATGTGTTTTATTAAGAAAGTTCAAAATTTTGTTTTGATAAAGAAATATTCAAAAATTTTGATTTGTATTTCCTATATGCAAGGAGAGCTTAACATCTCTCTTACATATGGATTCATGTTGAGTATATTATAAATTGAAGAGCTTGACAACTCTTCTTTATATGATATACGTGTGTAGGGGGAGCTTCACATCTCCTCTTATGCATTACATAATATGTGTTATGTGAGTTAGGGCTTGTCATCCCTTCTTCATGTAATGCATATGTGTAGGGAAGCTAACTTAGCGTCTTCCTCTTCATGAATGTATATCGCATATAAATTTTAGTGATTGATTTGTATTTACCCTCCTTGATTTCTTTGTTTTTGACAAAAGGGGGAGAAAATTTGTTTGATGTATTTTACTTTGACCCCTTTGTTGATGATTGACAAAAAGGGGGAGAAGTATTTGAGATTATATGCATGTTTTCATTGCTTAAGGGGGAGAAGCATTTGTCTTCCTTGTTAGTTATGCATATATATTTTTGATTTGCAAATAGGAGATAAAGATTTGATTTAAGATTTGATTTTTGCTATGATTGCATCTCCTACATTTGCATACATGTTATGTGCTTTCCATGCTTATCTTATTATTTATGTCTATGCATGAGTTAAGGGGGAGCTTCTTTGAAGCTTTACTTTAATCCATGCATATATAACTCCATGAGTTTTGTCATCATCAAAAAGGGGGAGATTGTTGGCCCAAAGGCCTTTCACCCTAGTTTTGATGATGATCAACTCATGTAGTTATGTTTACTAATGATCTTGTGTTTAATTAGTGACAGATTCATTATCAAGATCTTAGTAGGTGCATAGCTCAACAAAGGATTAAAAGTCAAGATTTGGAGCTAGCACGGTGTGATCCAAGGAGTTTTTGGATCAAGCTTGGACCAAGTCAAGATGATGAGAAGACTTCAAGGGAAGACTTCAAGATCAAGACTTGTGTCTAGGTATAAGATTTTATTTTGTTTTAGATAAAATGTAAAGGATAGATAGTTGGTGGATTGCTCAAGTATATCTTACACACACACTCTTGATAGAATTGCTTTCATAAAAGATTTTTTATTTAGTAAAAGATTTTCTTTGTGACAATTTATATACCTTGGTTTTTGATATTTCTATCATGTATATCTTTTCAACCATAACCAAGTTTAGAGCTTAATGCCAAAAACATAGATATTACATTATGATTGTGTAGTGGATCATATCCATACACACTATGCTTTAAAATGAAATCAAATATCTTGTTTTTATATTTTGTGAAGTTATGAAAACCAAGTTTGAAAATACATGTTTTGATTTTTGATAAAATTTGCAAGACGCTGAAATGATATGAATATGTTGATATATGTCTTGAAAATTTTTATCACAAGTTTGGTTTTCAATATAGAATGTTAAAACAAGTTTATGGAATTTTTATAAGTGTTAAAAGATTTTAAAATAAATTTTTAAACTAGTTTTCCAGACCTGGAATTGGCTGACAGGCCAGTTCGGTCGACCGGCCGGTCGACCGAACCAAGGGCCGGTCAACCCACGGTCGACCGACGTGCACAGACTTGTGCATGTCTGGCAGCACAGTGGTCCGGTCGACCGGACGGTCGACCACTGCAGAGAGTTCTGCTCTCTGGATTTCTGGGTCGACCGGGCGGTCGACCGGAGGCTCCAACGATCGAATTTTTGACCGTTGGCGGTCGACCGGCCGGTCGACCGGCAGCTCTGACAGACTCCAACGGCTAGTTTTCTGGCAGCCTATAAATTGGGGTTTGGTCATTGTTTTGAGCCAAGATTTTTGGAGATTTCTAAGCCAGTTTTTCCCATCCTTTTAATAGAGTTTTCTCCACATATTTGAGTGCAAATACTTCCAATCAAAAGGGAAGAATTTATCAAGAGTGATTTAAAGTGTGATTCTTTGAGTTTTTCCTCCACCTTTCTAATCCTTGTTTTTCTCACACTACACTTGAGCATCCATTGTTATATCTATCCTATAGGAGAGTGTTATTGTGAGAGAATTTTAGGTGATCAAGAGTTGTGATCACCAAAGTTCTACTTTGTTCATTTGAGGAGGCGGGCAAGTGTGCTCGCGGTGGTTTGAGTTCGTGTGTGAACTCGTTGGTTCGAGGTGCGGCCTCGGCAAGCTTGTGGGGCTTGCGTGTGTACGGGACTAGAGAGTCCGAGGGCTTGTAGGTGTTGCGGCACCAAGGAGAGATCCGTTGGGATCGTGCATAGTGGAAATCCTTCGTGTGTCGAAGGCGGGGATGTAGAGCAAGTGTGCTCGAACCTCGAAACATACAATTGTGTTTGCGATTGCTATTCTCTCTCTCACTCTCTTTGTCTCTTGTTATATCTTGCATGTTATTGTGTTCATCTTTATATGCATGATATATTCCTTGTGCTCATATTGATATATTGCTTGGGATTGTGACTAACACTTGTATTCAACCAAGAGAGCCAACGCGACACCTCAACCCATTCAAGGGGAATCTAGAGGAGTTTGTCCAGAGCCCTTCACGGGAAATTCGGCAACACTCTTGTGTTATACATAGTGTATAGTGTAAAAGTTTTAATTTGGTCATAATTGTTTTTAGCTTCCGCATTATTTGCATTATTTGGCATTAAGTGACCATTAGATTAGCCATCACCTATTCACCCCCCCTCTAGGTGAACTTACAATATTCTCCCTGAAATTTGTCTTCGTCCTACTGCGCTGAATTCCTTGTGAAGGTACTGATCAACTATGGTTCGGTTGTACGGTGATTTGACAGTGTAATCTAAATACCATGAAGGAGTGTTGTATCTTGCGAGGTCAGCATCCAGTAACCCGTTAGCACCGTAGCGGGAGACATATTTGTCTTAAGGAGATTCGTTACATACATACTGTTGAACCTGCTCTGATACCAATTGTTGGTCCCGAGATGATGCCAATTGTGGATCTAAAATACCAATTCAAACATATAATTTTCTGACCAAAACTCTGAAAAATATTCTGGTTCTCTGAAAACTGTTTTTCCACTTTCCAGTTCTTCACCAATTCCTACTCTTTTGTGAAGATCTCTGAAAGTTAACCTATAATAGCCCTTGTCCACGATCACATACTAAATCAAGGCTTATAGGAAAGTTTGTAATCACTCAAAGGAAGCATTGTACAAGAGCGTCTTCTTGGTGTAGAAGAGAGTTTGTACAAGGTGTTGTGGTCTTCTTGGTTGTAAGAAGAGTTGTACACATTTGGCAAAGGGGATTTGTCAAGTGGGATACAAGATGTTGATTTTGGGTGTACAAAGTCAGAGGATAAAGGAAAATCTCAAGCGGGTGGCTTGGGGACTGGATGTAGGTCACAAGGACCGAACCAGGATAAATCTCTCGTGTTTGCGTTTGCTTAACTTTTCTGAGATTTAATTTCCTTTTATTGCAAGTTCTTTATTTATTTAACTCTAATCATCTTTTGTTTAGTATATGTGTTGACATTGTATTTTAGATCCACAATTGGCATCATCTAGGGAACAACACATACCTCACTCTAATTGCTGTATAATTGAAGTAACGTTCTTTTACTGGGGTTACACTGAAATATTTATGTTCATAAATATTACTGTATATTGAGACTGACTAATACCAGTCTAATTGGTATTTAACCAAGGAAGATAATTGACATTCTACCGAACGGAAAACCTCCCACCTGATATTCACCGACTAGCTAATTAGATTGGCGACATTGATTAATTGTCAAATCTATTCCTGCATCTAACAAGTTTCTTATTGCCTATAAATGTATTGCCCTGATCCCGCGGGTATGGAGACGTTACTGCGAGTATATACGCAGGTCAGAAATACCCTCATATATATGCGCTAAGCATCGGTACAGACAAGAACCAGAGTAAGGAAGCATGTGGTGTATTATATATTCCAACATATGAGTATAATTACAAAGTTATCATAGAATGTGACATAATATTACAAGAATATTACATCTCCGATAGGCGCAAATGCTAGAATACAAAGAGATGTACAAGTATGAATAATGCAAAAGGCGCTCATGAGTTTACAGAAGGAAAACTCGAGAGACACGCAGGAGGGCCTGGAAGGATAGGGCTCTAGACATTCTGTCGATGATCCACGCTGCCGCTGCGCATCTCTAATCAACATCCGGGAGAATCTACAAGCTCCAAGCTCCAAGACCTGAACATGAGAATTGAGGGGAGTCAGAACTCCCAAACGAGTGGTGATGCTAATGCCAAGTGGCATGCGAAGATTAGCACACGTAAATCGATAAATTTAAATCATAAATATGTATTGAAAACTATGTCGTGAGCACATGCATACAGGAGCAAATAGATATATAGCAAGTGATATCTTGCAGGGAATGCTCATGGTATGATAAGTTAAGAGTAGGAGACTGGTGGAATAGAACATAAGTGGTAAAGCAGGATGTAAGCAACTATAATATAGTAGTGATCATAACCCAAAAATCTAATGTAAAACCTGATGAAAGCAAACTCGGCAAAGCATGCAATGGATACATAGTTGGCCTCTTTTATTAATAATATTACTCGTCTTACCCAGATGTCTAGATATGTGAACTAGCGTCCTAGCACACATATATCTACATCTGAGTAAAACAAGGTTGTTATTGGAAACAAACGGGGGTATCAACGAACAATATTTACAATGGGTTGATCGGCAAAAAGCAAACACAAAAATAAGTAAAGGAACGTGGGTCGATGTTACTGCTTTTGCGATTCTTCCATAATAGCGAAGTGGTTATACGGGTCGTATCCACAAGGAGGGAGAGCGATAAAAGCTTTGATGGGGCTTCCTTGTTCAAGCTAAAGAGAAAGTTCTTTGTTTCAAAATAAAGAATCAAAAAGAAAACAAGTTGGTTTCAAGAATTGATTAGAATGATTTGATGATTTGTAAAGTGAAGTTTCTTAATGGTAAAAACGCATTGCTAACTTTCTACTAAGTGCTCCAACTAATCTCTAACTTCTTGAAGATATAGCCTCACAATGGATCATAGACAAGCATACCCCTTGCGCATATGAACTATTCACGTTTAAAATCGAATGAAAGTTCTTCCTTTAACTTAGCTTAACACAGAAAAAAAATTGAACATTCCCTTATCAAGATCCAATTGAAGGCGAGAATAAGGGAAGAAATAAGTGCACTAATGGTATCAGCAAAGATTAATAGGAATATCTCTAACTTACGAATATAAGTAAAGTTTACAATCTATAGATCATCAAAAACGTCAAGTATGAAATATAAGAAAGGGAATACTTGTAAGTAAGTTAGAATTAGAATCCTCGTCTTAAGATGTCATAGCTCTTGTTTGCACAAGGCTTGTTCGACACTATTGACTCATTTGGGCTATCAATCAAGTTGTTAGAGATTAGTGGGCTAGTAGTTAGTTAGCCATGCAATGAAAGAGTTAGTTAGACATGCTTAAGAAAAGAAACAATAAAATAGAAGAGGTAAAGAGAGGGAGTATTACACTAAAATAAGAAAGTAAAAGAAAATGAAAAACACAAGTAAATGGAAAGAAGAAAGAGAAGTATTACTTGTATAAGCTTGTCACCTTCAAATACAACTTGTACACACTCTCTCTCTCTTTCACTCTAATGGCTAAACTAACTAGAAGAAGAAGAAAACATAAAAACAACTACAACTCCTAGAACAAAGTAACAACAACACTTTAAACTCTGGATATCCCCCTCTGAAGAACCCCAGGGGGTATTTATAGGCACCAGGGGAAAGGAGGCCAAGAGGACAACCCTGACCCAAAGCACAGGCGCGGCCGCGCCCGTCGGCTGCGGAAACGCGGCCCGGGCCGCATTTCCGTAGCCCTGCCAGGGCGGCGCGCGCCTGGCCTCCTGCTGCGTGACGTCCCTTCTGTCTCCTGTCAGCTGGATCTTTTGGATTTTAGATTTGATCTCCTTGGACTAACAGAATCTCCTCCTAAAGTCATAATCACCCATTAAATGGTGATTTAGGGTCTTCTTCTTTATTGCACACCATGAATCGAGGATCAAGCAAGTAAAGCTTTATTAGTAGAGTTTAATATAAAATAAATATGCAGATGTGATAAAAATTATGCAATATTAGAGACTAATCACACCCCCACACTTATCTTTTTGATCGTCCCGAGCAAAATAAAAATAAGAGAATTATTACACCACTTTCGCAGGTGACGCTATTGCACTGAGCATGTGTAACAAGCCTTTAAACCTCTTGGTTTCCACTAGAGTAGGAGTGTTGTCTCCTGAGGGTTTTCAACGGATTGCACCCATAAAATCCAATAAATGAAGAAAAAAGTTAGTTGTAAGGAAAACCTCTTTAGAGAAAAAGAACTTTCAATCATCTAAGTAAAAATTACCGAATTATATGAGAATTAGGCTTAACCCTCTTAAGTCCTCCTATACTTAAGCCTTCATAAAAGAAGAAATTATGGCTTTTCTTTGAATTCAGAAAGGATCTTGTACTTCTAACTCTTTTTGTTTATTTTGCTTTAGATAGATATGCATAATGTGTAAGTGTGATGTGCTTGGGATTTTTTCAACTCAACTTTGAATGTAATTTTAATTTTATTAATGTTTATTTATATGTTTATTCTTGATTTCATTAGGCTTTCTACTTTACTCATGTAACACATATCAAACCGATGACTCCCAAAGCAGATGGTTTTAGGGCACCAGGTGGAAAAATACCCCTCAGGACAAATATGCAAGTATAGTAGGCCACAAAATCAAGATTTACTTATTTTTATATATATATATATATATATATATATTTCTTTTGTTTTGGCGTGAGTAATCATGCTTCTTGGGCACAATTATCTAGCTTTTTTTTTCAGTGTTGTGTCTCTAAATCCCAAGCATGTGTGAGTAGTTTATGCATATTCTACTAAGTCTAAATAAAAGATATGAGTTATTTTTCATGTTCCTCCCATCTCTCAGTCAAACCAATGTTTCATTTTTATTTAGGCTAAAATAAAGATTCCTTAATAAGGTTCCCTTAATTCTTTCAACCGTTTGGCATTTTTATAAAGAGTATAAAAGTTCTTTTTTGCGTTAAGGAGGTTTTTTTTAATTTATTTATTTAATACAAAGAACAGAAAGAATGTTAGCACCCCCCCACACCTATCTAATGCATTGTCCTTAATGCTTAGTCATGTAAATGCAAATGCAATAAATTGGGGAAGAAAAGAGATCACCGTCGCCGTCGACTCGGGCCGGCCAAGTGTGAATAGGCTAAGGGAGAGGGAGAAGAAGAAATTTCCAAAAAAATTATGTACAAGTATATAAGGGGTGAGTATAAAAAAAAAAGATTTTTCTTTTAATTACACTTTTTTTTGGGGGGTGTGGATGGCGATGGTCAAGTGTATGACGGAGCGAAAAGACTCAGCACAAGTTCAGCATGGGTGCAGGCTTAGTAGTCAAAAGGGCTTCAGTCTTTCCCCATTTACTTTGAATTCCGTGTTGTTCTTAGGATCGATAATAATCGCAGCACCGTGTGGAAAGACGGTGCGCACAATAAATGGTCCAGACCAACGAGTCTTCAGCTTCCCCGCGAAAATGTGATGCCTCGAGTTGTACAGCAGAACCCTGTCTCCCGGGCAAAGTTTTTCTGGTTTATGATCTGGTCATGAAAAGTTTAGGCCTGTTTTTGGTGATCCGAGCATTCTTGTAGGCTTCATTCCGTATCTCCTCTAATTCTGAAATCTGCAGTCTCCTTAGCTCACCCGCCTTAGTCAGATCAAAATTGAGTTGCTTAATGAAACATAGGGCATGGTGTTCTAACTCGACTAGCAAATGACAGGCTTTTTCAAATATGATTCTATAAGGAGACTTCCCCAGGACTTTATTAAAAGCAGTGCGGTAAGCCCACAATGCATCGTTGAGTTTGACCGACCAATCCTTTTAATTTTGTCCGACAGTCTTTTTCATAATGAGCTTGATCTGTTGATTGGTGACTTCAACCTGCCCATTTATCTGGGGATGATATAGAGTGAATAACTTGTGATTGATGGAATATTTCTGCATCAGAGCTTCAAATACTCTATTGCAGAAATGCGATCTATTATCACTAATTATTGCTCTGGGGTGCCAATCGGGAGAAGATATTTTCTTTGAGAAATTTGACAATCACTTTGTTGTCATTGGTCTTAGTTGTCATAGATTCTACCCATTTAGAAACATAATCTATAGCAACCAAAATGAACTGGTTGCCGAAGAATTAGGGAATGGTCCCTTCAAGTCGATACCCCCAACATCAAAAATTTTAACTTCAAGGATCGTGTTCAGGGCATCATGTCTCTTCTTGAAATTTTCCCAATCTTCTGACAATTTGCACATGTCTAGCAAAAGTGGAATGAGTCTTTGAACAAAGTGGGCCAGTAAAACCCACTTTGTAAAACTTTCTCTGTAGTCTCGCGGGGACCGAAGTGTCCTCCGCATGCAAGTTCCTGGCATAAGCTTAGCACACTCCTCTGTTCTTCCTCTGGTATGCACCGTCGAATAATCCGGTCGGGACAATACTTAAAAATATATGGCTTTTCCCAGAAGAAGTATTATACTTGGGCAAAGAAACGACACTGGTCTTGCTTTGTCCAGTCAGCGGGTAATTTTCCAATGGCTAGGTAATTGACTATTTCACACATAAGGTTCCTTGAAAATGGCTAGGATGTGCTCGTCTGGGAAATCCTCGTTGATCGGAGCTTGTATGAGAGGTGCGTTCAGAATTCGTGATAGATGATCAGCGATCACATTTTCTATACCTCGTTTATCCTGAATTTTCAGGTCAAATTCTTGAAAAAAAAAAAGGATCCACTGAATCAATCGGCCTTTTGCTTCCTTCTTGGTCATGAGGTATTTCAATGCCGAGTGATCCGTGAAAATCACCATCTTTAATCCTAACAAGTAGGGCCGAAATTTCTCTAACGCAAAGATAACGGTAAGGAATTCCTTCTCGGTCGTTGTATAATTCTGTTGGGCGTCATTCAAGGTCCTACTCGAGTAGTAAATCACGTGCTGCCTATTGTCGATGCGCTGTCCTAGAACAGCGCCAATAGCAAAATCAGAGGTATCACACATGATTTCAAACGGTTGTGCCCAATCAGGAGCAGAAATAATAGGCGCAGAAATAAGTTCTTGCTTAAGCTTCTCTCATGACTTGAAACATTCATCGTTAAAATCAAAGGGCACGTCCTTTGCGAGTAGGTTGGTTAAGGGCCTAGCGATCTTGCTAAAATCCTTAATGAACCGTCGGTAGAACCCAGCATGCCCCAGAAAGGATCTAATATCCTTGATGCTTTTGGGTGGTGGAAGCTTAGCAATCACTTTTACTTTTTCTCTGTCCACTTCAATGCCTCTCCTAGAAATCTCATGGCCTAAGACAATCCCCTGTCTCACCATGAAGTGACATTTCTCCAAGTTTAGAGTTAGGTTCTTTTCCTTACATCTTTGCAGAATCAACTCAAGATGATGAAGACATTGTTCAAATGAATCTCCGTAGATGGAGAAGTCATCCATGAAAATCTCAAGAAAATGTTCTACCGTGTCGGAGAACAAACTGAGCATGCACCGTTGGGATGTTGCGGGAGCATTGCACAATCCAAAGGGCATGCGTCGATATGTGAAGGTTTCAAACGGGTAGGTGAACGTGGTCTTTTCCTGGTCTTCTGCAGCAATGAGGATTTGATTGTATCCCGAGTACCCATCTAGGAAGCAATAGTACTCATGTCCAGCCAAGCGTTCAAGCATTTGGTCGATGAAGGGTAGGGGAAAGTGGTCTTTACGGGTGGCCGCATTCAACTTTCTATAGTCAATATAAACATGAACCTTGGTAGGCAGTCTTATTTGTACCAACTCTTTTTGCTCATTTTCAATCACCATAAAGCCAGCTTTCTTCGGGACCGCATGAACAGGGCTAACCCATTAGCTATCAGAAATGGGATAAATGATCCCAATATCTAATAGTTTCAAAATTTTCGTTTTTACTGCCTCTTGCATGAGTGGGTTAAGCCTGCATTGTGGGTCCCTCTTGGGAGTCGTTTCATCGGTTAAATGAATTCTATGTTGAACTATTGCTGGACTTATCCCTTTGATATCCTTCATCGTCCATCCAATGGTTTCCCTATGTCTCTTCAGAATAAACATTAAGTTGTCCTCTTATTGTTCAGTCAGGTGGGATGCTATGATGACTGACAGGGTTTCTCTTCCGCCTAGGTAGGCATACTTGAGGTGTTAGGTAAGGCTTTTAGCTCTAGGGAAGGTGTTGCTTGATTGGAGGTAATATCCAGACTTTCAATCCTGTGATGAGGTAACTTGGGCTTGACGCCCAGTCCACTGCCTAATCTACGATCTGATCTAGATTAAAATCCTCAGACTTTAGATCAGACTCTGGCTCTGTTTCTATGTCCATGCTTTCCTTACGCTCACTGGTCAGATTTTTAATGGAATTGACCTCAAAAGTCTGATCATTGATATCCCTGGGTTGTCTTCCAAGATTGAAGACATTGACCTCCTTCATCATGTCCCCAAAGGTCAATCGCATGGACCCGTTACTACAGTTGATTATGGCATTGGCTGTAGTAAGAAATGGACGCCCTAAGATGACTGGAGTTTAAGACCGTGGATTTGACACAGGTAGGGTCTCAAGCACAATGAAGTCAACGGGATAGATGAAATCCCCGACCTGGATAAGAACATCTGTGATTTTCCCCTTCGGGATTTTCACAGATCGGTCAGCTAACTGAATGATGACTCGAGTTGGACTCAGCTCGTCCAACCCAAGTTGCTGGTATACTGAGAGAGGTAGCAAATTGATACCTCCTCCCAGGCCAAGGAGTGCTCTGCTAATTTCTGTTTGTCCTATGGTGCAAGAAATTGTTGGACATCCGGGATCATTGTATTTCATCAGAATGGGACTAGACAGAATTTCGCTTATATTGGTTGCCAAGAACACTTTCTTGAGCACATTTGTCTTTCTCTTCTTCCTACACATATCCTTAAGAAATTTGGCATAGGCTAGGACTTGTTGGATAGCGTCAAGAAGAGGTGCATTCAGTTTGACCTGGTTAAACATCTCAAGTATCTTCTCCATGTGCATATTCTTGTTATTGTTCCTAAGCCTATTGGGAAAGGTGCTACAGGCTTATGAACTTGTTCAGCAGCTTTGTCCTCGTCAGATGTTTGTAGAGCAAATTGGGAGGAACTAGCAGAGGTGGAGGCTGTAGTAGGATCAATGTGGACTGAATTTTTCTGTTGGTAGACCTGGTTGTCCACCTTCTTTCCAGATCGAAGTGTGTGAACAACATTGCACTGGTTGATCGAAGGATCTTGAATTTCATACGCTTGATTGGAGTTTTTAGGGTTAACTAGCGGTTGAATAGGTAAAGTACCCTTTGGTCTTTCCCTCAGAAAGCTAGCTATCTGGCTCATCTGCATTTCCAATCTCGATATAGCCTGTGAATAGTTGCTTAGTGTTTGTCCCTGATTTTGCATGAAGGCGGCTTGGGACTTCATAAAAGCTTCCATGCTCTCCTCCAATTTGATGAATTTTCTTTTCCATTGGTGAACTTTGGGAGGAGGAAGATGGAGCTTTACTGGGAAAATTTGTTGGATGAGTGGGATGGTGAAAATTATTGGGAAAGTTTGGCCTGGGAGAATTTTCTGGGCCCAAGTGAAATTTGGGTGATTTCTCCAACCGGGATTGTATGTTTGGGAGTAAGGATTATGCGGTGGCCGTGAGTAGGCCACGTTCAGGTGTTATAGTGGCACTTGCTGAGTATGAAAAATAGGGCACTCTTTAAAGACATGGTTTGGTGCCTGACAGTATGAACAATCCGGATTGTGAATTGGTGGTGGGTTGATTTAGTTGACATTGGTTGGCTTTTTGTTTTAGAGCCTCTATTCTCCTCATTAGGGTTGCAATCTTAGCTTCTGCAGCTATGAATGATTCTAGAGATAGGGGCCCTCCTTTTGAAGCTATAGATGTGAATTCCTTGATTTTTTCGGGGCTGGCTTCCACTGCAGGGTTTTCTCAGCTAAATCCTCAAATAAATCCCAACCTTGATTCTCATTCTTTTTCAAGAACCCTCCCTGAGACATGGTTTCTAACAGGGTTTTCGTTTGATAATCCAAATGATTGGTCGCTAATGTTGCATATTTAGTATCATATTTTCATACTTATTATAGAATAAAATTTGCATTGTCCTAATTAAATGTTTAATTTATTTGCAGGCCCATTCCTAAAGGAGTATGAAGAGAAATGAGCCCAAAAGCCCACCAAATTCTGAATTAAATCAGAATTAATTCAAACTCAATGAATCAGGCAAAATCAGAGAGGTTGAAAACCGGTTGAGAAGAATCCTCCCAGAATCGATCGGTTGAAGCAAAAATCAAAGGCCATTTCGTCACAACCCCGGACTCAAACTGGAAATCCAACTGCAGATAAAGCCAGAAAGCGAAACCAGGGAGACTCATCAACAGGGTGTGGCCACCTGGCCACACCCTGGCCGCCGAAATGCGGCCAAAGCCGCGTTTCCGTGGCTGTTTGATGGTTGTTGGGGGAGCGTTTGCTCCCCCAATCTCCAGAGATTCGCCCCTTATGGGTTTTGCCTATAAATACTGGTTTCAGCTGAGCAAAATGGGACGACCATGCGGAGATAGGATTAGTCCAGTTTTCATTCTTTATAGTTTAAGTTTTTCTTTTCTTTTTATGTATTGTAATTTGTATGTAAGCTTAGGTTAGATTGAGATTCATGTAAGTAAGAGAGAGAGGCTTATGTTGAGAGTGACATCGATGTACCCTCCTCCTTTCTTTCATCGTTTCTGAAAGCAATAAAAGTAAATACTTTTTTATGTTCGTCTCTTTACTTTTGTTTCCTTTTGTTTTCTTCTTCCTCTTTCTACTTTATCTCTTTTGGTTTTGTTGAGCATGCAAGTGAATCCAGAAGTATAAGTATAACAACGTTTTTGTGAGTGCCAACGATACTTCATGAAGATGTTCTCCTCCTCAAGATCCGTATCACTTCATTCTTGCTCGGCTTGATGATATAATGCGAACGGGGACTGAGCTCGATCCTATGACTTATGCGTTGAACGCCTCCAAAGTAAGGTAGAACATGCAAGGGTTCCAGGTAAGTCATCAACCAAACTAGGTGAGTAATTCCTTAATCTTCTTTCTTTTCTTTTATTTTTAGTTTAGATCACCAACACGATTTCTTTCACCACATCTTCCAAATCCTTTTTCATTCTTTTTCAATTTATTTGTACATAGTCATTTTCTGATTTTCTCCACCTTCTCATTCTACCGTTTTCTTTCTAATTTTAACCTATAACTCTTTTTCATTTTCATGACTTAAAACAAAGAAGAACCTTCGTTTTTCTTCACAAAGATTTCAATAAAAAATCTTGAACGCTTCTATCGCAAACCCTCCTTGTGGATCACGACCCGCATAGCCACTTGCTATCGCGGTAAGAATTGAGCACTTGCACATGTTTATTCTTAAGTTCTAAAATTTTGTATTTTTTGTGCAGGTTCAAGCTCAATCAATTTTTGGCGCCGTTGCCGGGGAGGGTAACGGTTTTTATTGAAATCTGGTTTTTATTGAATTTTTTGAACTAAACGAATTTTTCTTCTATGTTGCAGGTTATAGGGCAAGAAAAGCAGGAAAAAAGATTGCAATAACATATAAGTGGTCTTGGGCCTCTGTTCCAGAAAACAGAGACCAAGTACCCTCTGAATTGTCGCGTTTGCTCGGCTTTGGTCGCGTTTCTGCTGCAAGGAAGAGTTCACTACTAACTGGCTTTTTGCATGGCTGCTTGCTTTGCAAAATGATAGTTTTATACAAACTTTATTTCTTATATGCCATCACATAAGCCTGCTAACAAATCAACAGTAAAACATTTTTTGAAAAAGTTAAAAATTGATTAGACGTTTGCATTTTTAGGCATGTGTCTTTTTAATTCATTTATTTTACTGTTGAAGAGTGCTGGAGCAAGGTACGTTCGCATTGCATCTAGAATAGGACTCATCTCTTGGTTGATTTACATCGCTTTCAGTGAATCTTGTTTACATATCTTGTACACTTGCACAAACTGATCTTAAGGGCACCACCCCATAACAAGATAAGGTGGGGATTTAATCACCCTTCCTTGGCCCAAAAATCAGATTCCAAGCACTCACTAACCCAAGCCTAACTAAAAATGAGTAGACGTTGGCCCTAAGGACATCTCGGACTCAATTAGGAGATTATCCTAAGGGGGAAAGGTTTTGGAATTTGACTCCTGCCAAATCAGTGTCTAGGAAGGGGATTAAGGGCCGAAAGCCCGAAGATTGGTGGTTATTTAATTAAGGAACGTCTTTGACGGATAACCTCCCACCATCTTGCCCTGACCTGGCTGATTAGCTTGTGGTCAAAGTCTACGTTATACCTCCCGTGGACAGTCTAACCAGTTAAGAGTCGTCTAGGTCATAGGTCTACCCTAACTTAGTTTAGAATTTTTTCTTTATTTTGTTTGCTTATCTGTTTGTTTTTTGTTTTCTTTGTTTGTATTCTATTGTGTGATATGACTTATAATAACAATTTTTTCAATTTTAATAGTAATGCATATTACACACCGACCTCTTTTTCGGATATTACCAACCCGGCATATCATAACTTTAACCAACCTAGTATGCCGGATTGGTCTTATCCGAATCAATATGACCCATGTCCCCAATCTTATAACCATAATTTTCATGATAATTTCAACTCTTCACAGAGTCAAAGGGGATTCACCTCCCCCGAGTCCAATTTTCAGCCACTTGTCCTCCTTCTCCACCTTGTCCACAATATTTCCAAGATTCATACTCAGTTCCACCAGTCCAAAATAGAAAACCATCAATTTGGAAATGAGTATTCGTGAGTCCAAACAAAAATCACAAAATCTGATGGACTCACAATTTCACCACCAATTCCAAAATAACACTTCATCTTTTCAACAAGACTATGAACCCATCAACTATGAAAAGATGCTTAAAGCCATGACTCAGGCTCAAAACGCTCATAATCATGACATAGATATGATGGTCCAATCTCTACGTCCCACCGTCTGACCAGTTCTGATGTCACTAACCATTCTGTTAGAGCCGAAGAGTCATGTTGTTTTGGAAATCAAAGTTCCATTTCAGAACAATCATTTCAACTTGCCCAAACTCCAAACATTGAAAATGATATTGACAGTTTGGCAAGTTATCCCTTTCCTGAATTGAACTTGAAAATGAATATGATCATGACCTCAACTTAGTGATTCAATCTACTTCCTGATTCAATTATGACTCCGGTGTCTTCAGCTGATTTCAATCTTTTTCCCGAGTCCACATTGGATCCTGTGCCAATTCATCATGAAATTGAATCACCCATCTTTGATGATCATCATGTTGAACTTGACCAATTTTATAATTTTGAAAATCCTATTGACAAATGGCAAGTTCTCATTTTTATGACATTGAACTCAATGAGAAATGTGACCTAGATTCTCAACTCTCTGATCCAGTTCAAATTCCTGAATCAATATTGACTCCTGTTTTGTTACCCGACTTGAGTAATATTTTAGAGTCAGTTTTAATTCCTACACCTATCATTCTTGAACTTGAATCACCAATATTAAGTCACATTCCATTGATAGAAAATACATGTGGACTTGAGTTTCAACTTCTTGACTTGGACACACTTCTTGAACCAATCTCGACTCCTGAACCTTTACTTGACTTAAGTCACCTTCCTGAGTCGGTATTAATTCCTGTATTTCCTGAGTCCAAGTCAATCATTCTATCTTTTCACACCCCATTTTGGGACAAGGCGGTTGACAAATTGACTCCGAAATTAATTATGGAATTTGAAAATTAGATGGGGTCAAATATTTAATAAAAATCATTCATGCAGATATCATTTTAGTGGGTTATATTAGAGAAATTTCTGGTGGGTTCCTCCGAACCCAACGAAAAGTCGATTGGGCCGCATTTCGTGGACCAATCAGACCACCACCGGAACCACCACCTTAAGGTAACATTTTCCTTCCCTTTCTTCTTTTTCATGCATCTATGCATTAATTCATGCATTGAGGACAATGCATGAGATAGGTGTGGGGGAGGGTTCTAACATAACTTAAGTTTTTCTTTTTATATAAAAAATAAAAAAATATTAACATTTTCTTACTTTTAAAAACTTTTTGAAAAATAGAAATAATATTTTGACATATTTTTTGTAAGAAATTAAGTTAATTTTAAGGAATAGGAAAAATCCAAATTAGGATTTCTTATACTTGGTCAAAATAAGATTATTTGTTTGATTTTTAGGGTTAGGAAGAAAATTTGTCAAAGTAATTTAGTCTTGATCTTTACCTTGATGAAATATGTACACTTCATACACTTACACACTTAGGGTTCAAAAACAAGATTCTTATGCCTTATATATAAAAAATAATAAAAAAAGAAAAAAATATGAACGAATCTAATTATTGATTAGCTAGGTAGTTTGGCCTAAGCAAGCCTTAGTATTTATGCGAAAGATGATTAGATAAGTTTGAGAAAAAATATATATAAAAATCCTCTGATTAAGCTGGGTATTTGTGCCTAATAAAGCATAAGTATTCACGCCTATCCTCTGATTAAGCTGGGTATTTGTGCCTAATAAAGCATAAGTATTCACGCCTAAAAGGAGTTCAAATAATAAAATCCTTAGTTTTGTGGCTTTATTTGCTCGAGTCCTTAAGTCCTTGGGTGTTTTCTCACCCGGTGCCTAAGACCGTTTGGTTTGGGAGTCATCGATTAAAGGCTCGTTACATGGGCAGATTAGAAAGCCTAATAGAACTAAGGAATAATACCCACAAGATATAGATATATAAATAAATAAGCATAAGAGTTAGAGTTAATGAACCCTTCGTCAAAATTTTCACGATCACA
>JAVJIF010007663.1:0-111987 GCA_038442645.1 Agave tequilana
GCAGTTCGTAGTCGCGATCCGTCTTCTCCGGCGAGGTTATATCCCTCAGTCGCAGGCTTTGTTTGGAGAACGAAGAGGAGAGATTAGATGGAAACAACTTTTGCCTTTACGAAATGTCTGTTACATGAATATATAGCCAGCGGCCTCAACCAACGGAGCAACAAGCTCCACTAATTTAGGAACTAATAATAGAAGGTTTATTCCTATCTTAACTACTCCACTAATTTAGGAACTAATAATAGAAGGTTTATTCTTATCTTAACTACTCCACTAAATTAGGAACTAATAATAGAAAGCTATTCCTATTTTTCATCTTTAGACACTGCAAGGTTTATTCCTATCTTAACTACTCCACTAATTTAGGAACTAATAATAGAAGGTTTATTCCTATCTTAACTACTCCACTAAATTAGGAACTAATAATAGAAAGCTATTCCTATTTTCCATCTTTAGCCACTGCAGGTGATCGCGCCCAGCGCGTCCTCGTGCGTGGCCCTCGCGCGCTCCGCGCGTTCCGCGTCGCGGCGCACGTCACGGGCCCGGCGGCGCTTGGAGTACGTGCGCCCGACCATGACATGAGACTCAAAATAAAAATATAGACTCGATTCAAATGCGAAGCATGGTATTGATGTCCTCATCATTCTCGCCGGGTGGGATGAACTCGACCCCATCAAGCATACATGAGGTGGCAGTGGCTTGACACTGGTCTGGATATGAAGCTATTGATTCTGTAACTGAACTTATTGATCTGTTAAGTCTGTTTGTGGTCATGTAACTGAACTTGTAATCGAACTTGAGTTGCTGAACTTGAAATGGTTATTGTTTACTATTGTTGCAAATTTAAATCTCAACTCAAAGTGGCTCGCTCTCGCAGGCGAGGCTCGGCATCCGAGGCACACAGGGAGTTCAAGTTGTTAACCAGTGATCCACGATTGCAAGAAGACCAAGGCACAAGAGAGAGCAGCACGCGCAGTCGCATTGGAAGAAGAGGAGGACGAGGCAAGGAGTGGTGGTTGTCTTGACGGCTGCGTGAATGGAGGTGATGGGGAGTTGTTGTCAGTGAGGAAGACAAAGAATGGAGGCGTCGTTGATCAGATAAGAAGGTGGCAGAACCGGTGGCAGGGTGATCGGGGCTTTGAAGGAAACAGTCGGGGTGATCATGAGGGAAAAGATAAGATTGTTGTGGTCGATGACTTATTTGTATGGGTTAAGAGGGGGGGGGGAGAGAGAGAGAGAGAGATAGAGAGAGAGAGAGAGAGAGAGAGAGAGAGAGATGAACAGTAGATGGAAGAGAGCACATGAGGGGGGGAATGAAACTGGTTACGTGAGATAACATGGAGGAAAGAGAAAAGATGAACAATTATTTTTTTTTTGGTTTTCTGTTTTGAGATTTGAGAGTAGGTTATGGCTAAGATAGGATTTGTGGGAAGATAAAAAGCTTAGGGATTGAGATAAGTGGGAGGATTTGAAATGTGATTGGGATTTGAGAGATCGGGGGTTTGGATTGGAACAAAGGAGATTGAACAATATACATTTTGTATTTTTTTTAAATTTATGAAAAAGAAACGAATGAGATTATTTGACAAAAGAGATGAAAAGAAAGAAACAATGAATAATTCAAAAAAACTGTACCGACTTTACATCGGGAATCTTTTTACGAGAAACTTGTATTACAATTTTAATTTCATTACTCATTATTTTTTTCCTTATCATGCTCTAAAACCAAGTGAGCTGAAACAAAAAAGAGTCTACGAATTTTGGGAAAAGATGAGAGATAAAAGAAAATAATAGGTTATTTAAGAGATAAATGAAAGGTCTTCCACCTTCTCGGACCTCATGCCGCTTCATGTCAGATGCTCGATTTTGGCCTCACGCCACTTCACGCCGCACACTCGATCTTAGCTTCACAACTAAGGTTTCACACCCTGCCATGGGGGCATGCCTCTCAAGAAAAAATAACCCAAATAATTTTTTTCTAAAATTATAGTCTCCTTTATTGAACGCAATGAGACCTATAAATAAGCTTACAACTATTCACTTTTCTCCACATACCAGATGAAGGACTAAAAAGAAAACAAAAATAAAATACAATAAAATAAAAAGAAATATACTAGACTCAAAACAAAATACAGACTCGATTCAAATGAGAAGCATGACATTGATGTCCCCGTCACATACTTCAATCATTTCCTTTTTCATCAAAGTATGTTTCAGTCACTATAATATGATTATGTATAAAGAGAATTCTTCACAAGTGATTATTGCAGAAAGTAATCGGATGCTAAGAATATAACTACTAGCATATTAAACACTCAACAAATATAGATTGAGATTTTGCAAAGACATATAAAAATCACAATACAATTACGACAATATTAATTTAAGATATGATCCATGCTAGAGTCTGGCACATTGCAACACATCCAAATATTCAATTGTAAAGGTACAGAAACAGAATGAAAAGAGGGCTTGCACTCTATTATCAATTAATTCAAATAGATAAACACAACAACAAGAAAATCACACACCTTCAAGCTATCATGATCTCTACATCAAATTGTAAAAGAAAGCCCTGAATTGGGGTAGCTAATATGGGTTTTAGAAAAGATATTTATAATATCAAACCGTAAAAAAGCCACCCAATAAATTACCTAATATCTAATTACATTAAACTTTAAAGTTTAATATAAAATAAAATATATCAAAGTTTATTCATTTAGAAGTATTATAAATCCATTTTAATAAATTGCATGCAGGTAAATAAGCATACACACAAGATCTTACCAATCATACTTTCAAATTCTAAATGTGGTGAGAAAGTAGCATAATAAGGGCTATTCTAATTCAATTGGAGAAAAGAAAATGAAATAAAAATGTATTAATTTCAAGATTGAGTTTGAATAAACTTCTCACAAACATGAAACTATTTGCACGGTTTTGGTGCATAATTTCCATAAAGAATCATTTGATTCATCTATGATTCAGTGTGAAACAACTATCATGTAGAGACTTTAAAGCAACATTGTGCTTTATATGGTGAACAATGATGAAACACCAGCATAAAATGCCATGAAAAATTATTTACTTGCGTCCATAATCCACAAATAATTTCAAGATGCCATCACTGATGGTCTATGGATAATTGGCTAATCTAGGATTAGGTAATTGGTCAATCAAGGATCTAGGATAAAATAATCCCCCGATTAAGAATTTAAGGGGATAATTAGATTAAGGGCTACGACAAACATCTTGATGAGACAATCTGTCCTTATGGTAAGTTGATAAAAGAATATTAGGGATGGACAATCGTACAAGGGTTGGAGAATAATTATAATACAACTTCAAGAAGGTTAGTACTTGCTTGACAACCCCGAGAGAGTTTGAGGAATTGACCTCAAGAACTGAGCGAGATGGGTGTAACCATGGGTCCCACCTCAACTTTTTCTTGATAATGGGAGATGGCATCAAAATGCAGTGTCCAATTGCTCAATGTTCTCACATTATAGTGGTAGATAAATTTACCTGCTGGCTAGAGGTGAAAAATAATAGTGCATATCAATAATATCTTTCCATATTTCCAATGACAATAGTAATTACACATATTACTTTAAAAGGACCACATTTTCATTAGCTAAGGTAATTGAGGATCTGTTTCTAAAAAGTTCAGATAATTATTGATAGAGTTTAAGAAGCATTCAGGGTGAAACCACAGAGCTAAATTTCCAAAGGGGCATGAGGCTTCAATGGTAGGACTTCTCATTTTTTAATCATGACTCTTTTTTTATCCTGACCGTGTTGTAACAGTAATAACTGAAAACTTTATTGTTTCCTGTAGAAATAAACATTTCACGAGATAAACCCTTTAACCAAACTTTATAGACTTTAATGATGTTTGGTGCCTAAAATTTAATACGGATAAATATAAACCACCAAGGAGACTATTGTAACACTTGACATGAATAGATTAATAAAAAGAATCAACACAAAAGCATGATTGTATTACAACCTATAATCAAATCATGCCTAGCAAAAAAAAGTTCTACAAGGAGGACCACGAAATCTCTCATTTCTTCTAAAATCAAATAATGATATAAGTGGAGAAGTGCTTCTACAGTACCATGTGACCACAGGAGACCAACGACGTTGAAGTTCCATGAGATGTCTATAGGGCCGCATGTCTTTTGGGGAAGGTTCTAAACATCTATAACAGGTCGATATCAGACTGTATTTTACTGAATATGTAGTGATATATTACCATAAAATTAGGGTCAGCATCATGCACAAATATTGGGCATTCTAGATATATTTCATACATACAACTATTCATAAACCCTAAATTATCATCTATCAAATAAAAACACCATACCACAGATTCACATCAACGAATCATCTCAATCCCAAAACTTTGAAACAAATGCAGCACACAATCACAATCAGGGTCGGAGCCAGGGGCACATGCCCCCACCCTTTAAAAAAATACAGGGGTTGTATAATTTGTGCCCCCCAGCCCAGTGGGCCCAAGCTCAGCTCTCTCTCCCTCCAAAGACTGAGCCCAATCGTTCTCTCCCACCCCGAGGTTGACCTCATCCCTCTCTCCTCAGGGTTTCAACTGGCGGCTCGACGGCGGCGATTCGCTCTTTCTCCCTCCGCCCCTGCTGCTACTGCCATAGCGATGGTGGTGGTGCCGCTTTCTGATGATCTTGTTGTTGTGGTAGTGGTGCAGCTTCACCACCATTGGCGCCCGCCGCCATTGTTGTTTACCTTCTTGACTTTCTTCTTTCCGGTGGGCTTATCCAGCACGTCGCCGCCTCCGCGGCCTTCACCGGTGAGTCTTTACCAGAATTCTTCGCAGATTCAAAGGGGTTCGGTCTTGTTCTCTGCTGGTAGTGGAGGGCTATCTACCTCTCCTCCTTCGGGCTCAGGGTTATCGTTGTTGGGTTGATTTTGTTCTTGTCCTTGTTCTTCTTGCCGCCACCTCCGTTGCCGTTGGAGTTGGGGTTGGGCTGCCCAGGACAGAGCTCGGCGTGCTTCCCGGACTTGATCAACTTCTTGATGAGGGCCTCGGGCTCGATGTTTTCAATCACCATCACCTTCTGCTGTTGCGAGTCTATAATGGTCATGTACAGTCGCAACCCTTCACAGCGTCGTCGATCTCCTCCCCACTTTCATTGGTGTTGTTTCTTCCCCAATTCAACAGTCGAGTGGAAAGGCGCCTACTTCTACAAGAACGGGGCCTAGATGGAGCACCACAACAAGAGCAAGTCCCAATTTAGAGGCGAAACTCTCCACATCAAGGTATGTGTTTTATGATGATTTATTGTTTGGTTATTGGTTTTGGGTGGCGGGTCTCGATCAAGTTGCTTGCTTGATGGGGATTTTAGATGTTTTGAGAGAAGTGGGAATTTGGGTAATGGTTCAAAGTCGCGATCTCGGCAGCCGACTCGGCGGGCACCGTTCCACATCGGGCGCGGCGTTGCAACCCCGACTCAAACGAGACGCGCGAAACGCTACATAAAGGGCTCAAAAAAATCTGAAAAAATCATGACAAATCTTTAAAAAAAATGTAAACATCAAAATTAACATATAACATGTCCAAAACATATCACCTAGCACATTAAATATGAAGATAATGCATAAATACATGTGTCGCAATATTAAAATATTAAAATAAATGCATAATTTAGCAAATTATATGGAATTAATTAAATTTAAAATGACTACTATTTTCACAAAAGTAAAGATTAGCTCCACCTTTCTAGTAAAAATTTAAATTAGATGAAATTAATTATATGAAATTTTGGTTTGACTCGACCTTGACTCGGCTGACTCGATCTCGACTCGGCTGACTCGACCGAGTCAGCCTCGACTCGGGGCCGATTGGTCTCGACTCGGGTGACTCGGCCTCTAGTCAAGCAAAACAATGTAATAGTTTAAGTCGTGGACAGGACTCGAAATAGGGAGGGTCGTTCCGATTCCGTCTCGGCCGAGTCGGAACCAGAACGGCGGAGTTATTGAACCTTGATTTGGGTTGCTTAATCTATGGAAAATTAGGGACTTGGTAATATAAATTATGAAAATTTAGCATCGATTTTAGGTCCTGGATTTAAGCTTTGGACCAAGAGATCGAGTTAATTAGATTAGATTGTTGAGAGAATTTGAGCGGCTTAACAGCTGCAGTGTATTGACTGATAAATTTCAAAGCATTTGATAGAAGTTTTACCTATGGTTCATGATTTACTTTTAAATTTGAGAATTTTAGATTTTTTTTTTTTGAGTCCTAATTAAATCTGAGCTATAGATCTGGAATCGGTTTTGATCTAGTGTTTTTCTAATAAATAATTCTATTATTGTATATATTTTTTTAGCTCGAAGATCAAGTTGATTTGCTTCGATGTTTGAGAATTGAGCAGTTTATCAATTGCAATGGAATTGATGGATAGACTTTGATGCATTTGATTGAAGTTCTCTTTTGATTTAAAGCTGATTCAATTTAAAGTTCGAATTTTGAAACCTAAGCCAGCTTTTGTAGTTCACAATTCAAAGAAGATTTCAAGTCCCTTTGGTTCGGATGTGGACGATTCTATAGAATGTGCAGCTTGTTTCCACTTGTGATTAATTTTCTAAGCTAGCTTTTGTGCCCCCTCTTTGAAATCCTGGTTCCGCCACTGATCACAATCACAAACCCTAACGTTGATATTCACAGATTAACATTTGCGCCGCATCAAATCAATCCCTTCAATTAACTCACTAAACTGCACTCAAAGATCACTCAAACAAGAAACAACAATTAAAATGAAATATTAAAAAGAACTTAGAGAGATATAGAAAACAAGATGATCACCTGTAGAAAGCTAGGGTTTTGGGTCGTCCTTGTCGCTGGCCGTCATCGTTGTCAAAGAAATCGATTAGGGCAGCGTAGAGAGGGGGACGGGGAGTTAAAAAGACCACGCCTATTGGGTTTAATCAATAGGGTTCGGGTTATCGGGTTAATACCCAAAAAGAAAGTAGAGAGCAACGGTCCCTCTAGGCCATATTATTGGGTTAATTCCTGGGTCAGCCCATTCCAAGCCAAGCCCAATAACATCTAACTCTCGGTTTGGAGTTGGGCTGACCTCTACTGTCAAAATTGTACCCATTGGAATATAATATTTGTTGTTGTTTTTTTTTTTTTTTTAAGGGAAATATAATATTTGTTGTTGTGTTTGAATATTCGTTTAAAGGCGGATCCACTGTCTAATAATTTGATTTTATCTTCATTTATTTACATCTTTTGGAATATGAAGTGTATCAACGAAATTTTGAGTTACGATTCTTTCTTTTGGCGGGAAGGGGGGAGGAAAGAAAAAGATGATATTATGATATTTTGGGGAGGAAATTTCACTACAGTCACCTACTTTGCATCATAATTAGAAAAAAAAAACTCACTTCAATATTTTTATTCGTCATGGCTGCATCCACATCAGCAAACTGTCATTTAGGATCTTTTTTAAAATTTCTATTTTATCCTCCTTCATATTTAGACTCTTCTTCTCGTTGATCTTCGTTTTCATCTCTCCAATCTTTCATTTATTGGCCCTCTTCTCTTTAATCTATTGTTGTTCTTTATCTTCATTGTTTCGCTTTTCATCAACATCTCGCAAATCTGTTTGAATTGTTCCTTGAGCATGTCGTCTTCTTCGAGTCAGGTGAAATTTTTCTTTCTTTTATTTTTTCCCCTTCTTATCTGTGAAGATCTGTGATCGTTCTTTTTTTCCTTCTTATCTGTGAAGATCTGTGATCATTTTTTGCCTCTTGTTATATGTGAAGATCAGTGATTGTGGTGTCAATTTTTTGGTGAATTAGGTTTAATTTTATGTTACGATCTTTATTAAACTTTATCAGTTCAGTTTCAGTTATTTAGATTTAATCTTAGACTTTTCATAAACACACACAAAAGGTTCTATGTCTATGAGGACTGCTATCAACAGAGTCGCAGTCCCCCAATAAAGCACACACAAGATGAGTTTTATTTTCACAGCATACTGCAAGTATGATCGCAGTTCTCAGAAATCATAAAAACGTATGTTTATTAGGACTGCGATCAGTCCTCAGAAAAAACACAAAAGTTGTGTTTATGAGGACCGTGACCTTGGTCGCAGTTCTCATATAGATTTTTACATGCATGTGTACCCACAATACGTGAATTTAGTTGTTCTAAACTTGAGTTTTTATTTTCATAAAATGCGGATATTGGTATTCTTGTTGTTCTTTTATATGGTGGCAACTCTATTGTACAGCGTGTCTTAATGAATTACAAAGTGGATGGGATGAAGAAACTAGTGTATGATAGATGGGAGATTTTGTAACGCCCCGATCTCAAGGGTACGGGGACGCAACGGCGACGCACATACGCAGAGCGAAAATACCCTCACATATGTACGCTAAGCCTCAGTAAAGGGAATAAACACAATATACACAACAGTTCCAGTATTAAATAAGTACAAGAATACTTATAAAAAGGGGTCAGTGATCATGATAGATATAGAAAATATGAATAAATAAGAAAAGAAAGACTAAATAATAAAGATACCTATGAATAGTAACGATGAAAGTATCTCATGTGTATCCAGTGAAATATATGATATTAAGATATCTCAGATCTCCAACCTGGGCACGCAAACCCAGGGTCGTCAGAAAGCGACCTAGTGAGTGGTAAAATGAAGGAAGCAGTAATATATATTATAATAATATAATCACGATAATAATATCTAATACATGTTTAAATACCAATGATACAGTATAATAATGATAACGATCATGAACAATACACAAGTGTCGTATTTAATATTATCAATACCTAGCATATTATAATAATGTTGTTACCATAATAATATCCAGTGTTGTGTAATTAATATCAGCTTATATGTTTGGCCTGTGCTACCACAAATAATAAGTAAGTCATTTTGAGGGACTATGTTTCTATATCGTTTATATATTAGTCTAAATATATGTAATATGATACAGTATTGAGTGATTTTCTAATCAAATCAATGTGTTTAAATGACAGGTAGCAGTGATACAGGTACCTAATAGTAATAGTAATAAGACGTTGTCGTGATGAAGACGAACGCATAGATATGAAGTATGTGAGTAATCATACTACAGTGTTGTATTTATACAATAATAGTGTGTCTACTCAGTATACATGAAATAGATAATATCTAAAATGCAAAATATCCGTGTACATGAATAGTATGTCTGTAAAAAATATAGGAAGTGCAAAATATACATGTGACATAATAATGGATAAGATGTCAGGAAATATATAACAAGTATAACCATACAATAATATGCATGTATCGGTGCACAATATTCATGTAACGTGATGGTGGATAAGATATCAGAAAGTGTAACAAGTATAAATGAAATAATAATATACATGTATCAAGCAGGTCATGTTAGTTATACAATAATAATAATCAGTACTGCTTGGAATTTTAATCAATCTCTTCCAGTGTCCCATACCACTGGCAGTTCATACTGGAGCCCATACTCCAGACGAACCCATCCAGATATGGCATACGGGTACCATAATTCGAACGAGAGAGTGACCAAATAACAAGCGTTCCCGATATCACTATTATTTATACCATTTTATTAGGTTAATTGGAAACCCAATGGTCAAGGAGCTTTTACCGGTGAGTGTATCCCGTGCATACCCAGACCACGGCCTTAAACGGACCCCTGGCTGTTGAGACCAGGGCCCTCCACTAAGAGGGGAGCAGGAAACGAAAAACAGGAGCTCAAGGAGTTATATATGATCGATAGCCAACACTACCATCCCCTGCAGTGGGATAAATATGGATCATGTACATCCACCTGATAAGATCTAATTGAAATACACCTAGGGGGTAAATAGGTGTACAAGCTAATCTAATGCAAATAATGCAGAATTAAAAACTATTCATTCAAACTAAAGCTATTAAGCTAAATACACAAAGTATAACACAAGAGTGTAGCCGAATTCCCGGTGAAGGGCTCTGAACTATCTCCTCAAGATTCCTCTAGATTAAGAGTTGAGGTGCCACTATGACTCTCTTGGTTGACTACAAGTGTGAGCAAACAATCCCAAAAATATATCAATTGAGCACAAGATATATCAAGCACATAAAGAGACAAACAATGTAAGCATGCAAGATATATAAAACACAAGTAAGAGAGAGATGAGCAATCGCAAACACGGGAGAATTGTTTCGAGATTCGAGTATCCTTGCTCTACGTTCCCGCCTTCAACACTATGAAGAATTTCCACTAGAATCGATCCCGCAAGATCACTCGGTACCGCAACACCTACAACGAGTTCACACTAGAACTCTTAGACTCACAAGTCCCTCTCTTGTTCCCGCAAGAACAACACACGCAAGCACATTAGCTTGCCGAGGCCGCACCTCTACACCGAGCTCCCACAAGAACTCGTCACAATAAGAACTGCAAGTTCGCCTTCTCAAAGATAAGATGAACACTTGGTGATGTCTACACTTTGATCACCTAAAAATATTCTCACAACAAGGCTCCCATAGGATAGATATGACAATGAAAAGCTCAAAGTTGTGGTGAATAACTCAAGAAATCTCTTTTGAAAACACTCTTGAAAACTCTCCTTTTGATATGGAAATATTAGCCCTAAAATAAGTGGAGAAAAACTCTAAGAGAGATAGAAAAACTGGCTTTGAAACCCTCTTGAAATCTTGTGTAAAGCAGTCCCCCTATAAATAGACTTCAAAATATAACTGTTGGGGTCAAACTGCAGCCAGGATGACCTGTCAGTTGACCGGCCCTTGACCGGCCAACTGTCATATTTTTCACCGTTGGGGCCTACCGATCGACCGCCTGGTCGACCGCACCCTGCACTTGACCTGTCGGTCGACCGCTCGGTCGACCGAGGCAAGTCCAGAGAGCAAAGCTCTCTGGACGGTCAATCGCCCGCTCGACCGGGGCTAGAACGGTCGATCGCCCAATCAACCGGGGCCAGAACGGTTGACCGCTCGGTCGACCGATCAAGCCAAAGGCCCGTGCACGTTTTTGTGCACATCGATCGACCGACTTTTGGATCGGTCGACCGCCAGAAGGCCAGGTCTAAATTTTTGGGGATTAAAACTTGGTCTAATAAATCTTATAAATTCTCATAAAATCACATAAAATCTACAAAAATAAGTTCATTGAAATAATTTGAAGTACAAACATGTGTGATAAAAAATCAACATATATTGCAAACGTTTTGAACTATTTTTGTAATATAGAAATTTTGCCTTAAACAAAAATCTATATTTTTCAAAATCAATCTTTAATTTGATAAACGATTTTTTCAAAACTTCTTCAAATACTAAAACATGATATTTTAAACACTTTTGAAGCTTAGTGTGTATGGATATGATCCAATACACATATAAGATGAAATATCTATGTTTTTGACAATAAGCTCTAAAATAAGTTTTGATAAATGCAAAACTCAAACACATGATATAGAAATATCAAATAAGTTTTTCTAAACATTTGAACCAACAATGTGCGCGGATGAAATCCAAAACACATATAAATCATATAAACTTGTTTTAATAAAATCTAATCATGAAACATAAGGATGTATAATTTGAAGCTCAAAACCAAAACGATATTTTCTAAAATCAAAACTGTTTTATGAAAATACTTATAAATTTGTGTGTGTGTGTATGAGCTTGAGCAATCCACAACTAATCTATCCTTTACATTTTATCTAAAACACAAAATCTTGTCACTTACAATACTAGACTAAAGTCTTGAAAATCTTCTTCTCCTTCTTGACTTAGTCCAAACCTTGATCCAATGAGTTAGACTCATCTTGAGTACATGATGCAATCTTGATGCGCGAGCTCTTGAATCAACACGGGCTAGCTTCAAAACTTGACTTTGAATATTTTGTTGAAGCTAAACACTGACTAAGATCTTGATCAAATATCTGAAACTAAATAAGCACAAGATCATTAGTACTATAACTACATGAGTAAATCATCATCAAAACTAGAGTGATGGGCCTTTAGGCCAACAATCTCCTCCTTTTTGATGATGACAAAACTCATAGAGTTATATATGCATAGATTAAAGATAAGCTTCATAAAAGCTCCCCCTTAACTCATGCATAGCAATAAACAAATAGATATTCAATAAAATGCATAAACTATGCATAAATAGAGATATAAACATGCATATATAAACTCTCAAAATCTTCTCCCCCTTTTTATTAATTTATCAACAAAGGGGTGAGGACATCAAATAATAAAGATGTATATGCGATATACATTCATGAAGAGGAGAGACGTAAAGTTAGCTCCCCCTACATACATGCATTACATAGAGAAGGGATGACTAGACCCTAACCCACATAAAATATAACATACAATGTATAAGCGGAGATGTTAAGCCCCCCTACACATGTGTACCACATAAAGATGAGAGGTCAAGCTCTTCAATATGTAAACTACACTCAATATGAATCTATATATAGAGAAGATGTTAAGCTCCCCTTACATGTAGGCACTACATATCAACAAATTTTGAAACCACTTTTTAAAACAATTTTTTTGAAATTTCTTGAAGTCAACAGAATGAATTATGATACCAATGAAATCAAACTGTAGTTGACAAAAAAATAAATGTTGATACCATTTGGAAAAAAATTAAGATACCAATAGTAGATTTTGATATCAATTGAAGGTGAAACATGAAGTACATTTTGATATCAAATAAATACCAATTAAAATCAATTTATAAGCTTATAAAGATACCAATTAACATTTGGAATAAATCAAACTTAACATAAATATAATTTGTGCTTTGAGAATGTAAAGATATTGTGAAACAAGCATAATCAAATCATATATATGTATGTATGAAATTTGAAATACCAATTGAGATTGATACTAATTGAAATTTGAAGCATACATATATAAGAAAACAAATATGAATATACAAAAATAAAATTCCATGAAGATCATGTGTATAACTCATACCTACCACCCTATTCATGCACATGATAAAAGATATTCAATAAGGGTATATAAGGCATGAACGCCTATCCAACCGCCCTTAAAGGGTATGAGTTTTCAAAAATAAGATTTGAAAATAGTTGTATATTGAAAGCGCTACCAATGAAGAATAAGTAACCAGTTTAAAGTAATTTTTGAAAAAATAGTTAAAAATCTTTCAAACATGAAAACAAATCATATATCCAATGAAGCATGCTAAATACACAATAGTTGACACTCGAAATTTATAAAACTCATAAATGCTTATGAAAATAAGGTCATGAGTAAACAAAAAAATGTGAGTGCATAAGAATCATGTGAATAGCATATTTATGAAAATAAATAATAAAGCTCAAAATATCAAAACATATGAAAATCATAAAAATTATTTTTTATCAAAATTAAACAAACTTCAAGGTATATGTATGTTCTATCAAAACTAAAAATATACATACATATCCCAAATACAAACGAGTCCAATATAGAATTTTGCATAAAAGCAGATGACTCAAGGGTATACATGTATATTTATTAGTTTTAGACAAAAATAATATATACATGAAGCAAAACATGTACAAAAATAGAGAAAACAAGTATAAATGAAAGAATCATCAAAGTTAGGTTATACATGAACATGTAATGAGTACAAATGAGCAATGAAGAAAAAACACATAATAATCAAGTGTATCTCACTACTTGTATAAGTATAAACATAAGTTTTAATGAAAATTACATCTAAACAAGTAATCACCACATGAAGTACAAAACAAGATCATTTAAGATAATGAGCATTGAAACCAAAACATGCTAAAAATATTTATATGAAAGCATGTAAACTAAAATAGGAGTTTAGAGATAGTTACCAAACCATATGAACTATTCTCTAAATCTCCAAACCATGGTGGTCCTCTCCACCAAACATCCTTGAAGGTGATGCAATAATATGTCCATCTAGCTCATGCGTCCACCATCAAGGCACCATACTGCATCATGTCCATGGGGGTTAGCATCATAAGGAACCCAAATATTTTTATTTGTAAAATTTATATGATTTATCTTATTAAAATAAAACTTTGCTAAATGGCCTTTGCGGCCACAATGTGTACATTTGTACACTCTAGCATGCATATGAGTAGTGTGTGTGTGTGAACATGGTGTGCATATGTATGCCGTGGGGTTTGTGCAAGAACATGTGAAATTTGTTTTTTGCGAAACATGGATTCCAATTTATTATGATTAAATGCACAATTGCTTAAATTTGAGCATAAACAATCAATTCTCTATTTCAAAATATGAATCTCATTTTTATCAAAAAAAGATGCAACATTATTAGCATGGTAAGAATGAGAATCAACTATCTTTTTCCTTTTAGAAATGTTTTCTTTTTCTTTTGAAACAAATTTTCTTTTCAAAGAGTTATTTTCTTCCAAAATAATCTCTTTTTCTTTTTTCACTAAAATAATTTTATTTTTCAAAGAATTGTTTCCTTCACAAATGTCATTTAATTTTAAAGAAAAGAAAATATTCTCCTTATTCAAAGATTCATTTTCTTTTGAAACGCATTCAAATTTATTTTTAAAAGAGTCATTTTCTTTTAACAAAGAAGTGTTTTTCTTCTTTAACTTATTATTTTTAATTTTTAATAAATCATATTTTTCAAGAAATTTTTGACAAAAGATGCAAGCTCATCATAAGGCATGTCAATATCTTCTTCTAGCTCGGAATTAGAGTTTACCTCAAGGAGGTCATCCCCTTGGACCATGTAGCACATGTTGAAAGCATCACTTCCATCATCCGAGCCACTCTCCAAATAGTATTGCTTTTGTTCACCAAGAGAGACAAGTGTGTTCTATACTACAAAAGCCGAATCAAAGTTAGCAACTCTAGATAAATATTTATTATTTTGGGTAGATTTTAAAGCATGGATGACTTTTGCATTAGCCTGAAGGTTTTTGCCATTTAAACAATAAGAATCTTTAATAGTGGTAAAATAAATACGAATTCCTAGGGCTTTTAGGTACTTGGACATCTTAACTTTCCAAGTTTGGGTGTTAAGAGTATCAAACATAGGAGGTGTCATTAAATTCATGTGTATGTGTACAAATATTATGATTAACTAAAATGAGGATCTTTAACTCAAAATTGATAGACCCAAATCAAGAGTACCAAACTCTGATACCAATTGAAATATACCTAGAGGGGGGTGAATAGGTGTATAAGCTAATCTAATGCAAATGATGCGGAATTAAAAACTATTTATTTAAACTAAAGCTATTAAGCTAAACACACAAAGTATAACACAAGAGTGTAGCCGAATTTTCGATGAAGGGCTCTGGATTATCTCCTCAAGATTCCTCTAGATTAAGAGTTGAGGTACCACTATGGCTCTCTTGGTTGAATACAAGTGTGACAAACAATCTCAAGCATATATCAATTGAGAACAAGATATATTAAACATATAAAGAGATAAACAATATAAGCATGCAAGATATATAAACACAAGTGAGAGAGATAGATGAGCAATTGCAAACACGGGAGAATTATTTCAAGGTTCGAGTATCCTTGCTTTACGTCCCCGCCTTCAACACTATGAAGGATTTCCACTAGAATCAATCCTACAAGATCACTCGGTACCGCAACACCTACAACGAGTTCACACTAGAACTCTTGGACTCAAAATTCCCTCTCTTGTTCCCGCAAGAACAACACACGTAAGCACACTAGCTTGTCGAGATCGCACCTCTACACTGAGCTCCCACAAGAACTCATCACAACACGAACCCGCAAGTTCGCCTCCTCAAATACAAGATGAACACTTGGTAATCTCTACTTTGATCACCTAAAAACACTCACAAACAAAGCTCCTATAGGATAGATATGACAATGGAAAGCTCAAGTTTGTGTGAGAAAAACAAGATAGAATTGTGGTGAAAAACTCAAGAAATCTCTTTTGAAAACACTCTTGAAAACTCTCCTTTTGATATGAAAACATTAGCCCTAAAGCAAGTGGAGAAAAACTCTAAGAGAGATGGGAAAAACTGACTTTGAAACCCTCTTGTAATCTTATGTAAAACAGCTTAAAACAGCCCCCTCTAAATGGACTTCAAAATATAGTCGTTAAGGTCAAACTGCAGCCAGGATGACCGGCCCGTCGACCGGCCAATGGTCATATTTTTGATCGTTGGGGCCTACCAGTCGACCGCCCGATCGACCGCACCGTGCATTTAACCTGTCGGTCGACCGCCCGGTCGACCGAGGTAAGATCCAGATAGCAAAGCCCTCTGGAGGTCGACCGCCCGGTCAACCGGGGCCAGAACGGTCAACCGCCCGGTCGATCGACCCTCAAGCCTTGGCTCGTGCACGTTTCTATGCATATCAGTCGACCGACTTCTGGATTGGTCGACCGGTCAATCGACCGCCAGAAGGCCAGGTCTAAAATTTTGGGGATTAAAACTTGGTCTAATAAATTCTTATAAATTCCCATAAAATCACATAAAATCTACAAAAATAAATTCATTGAAATACTTTGAAGTACAAATATGTGTGATAAAAAATCAACACATATTACAAACGTTTTGAACAATTTTTATAATACAGAAATTTTGTCTTAAACAAAAATCCGTATTTAAAAATCAATCTTTAATTTGATAAATGATTTTTTCAAAACTTCTTCAAATACTAAAACAAGATATTTTAAAAACTTTTGAAGCTTAGTGTGTATGGATATGATCCAATACACATATAAGATGAAATATCTATATTTTGACAATAAGCTCTAAAATAAGTTTTGATAAATACAAAACTCAAGCAAATGATGTTGAAACATCAAATAAGTTTTTCTAAACATTTGAACCAACAACGTGCATATATGAAATCCAAAACACATATAAACCATATAAACTTGTTTTGATGAAATCTAATCATGAAACATAAGGATGTATAATTTGAAGCTCAAAACCAAAACGTATTTTCTAAAATCAAAACTGTTTTATGAAGACACATATAAATTTTGTGTGTGTGTATATGAGGTTGAGCAATCCACAACTAATCTATCCTTTACATTTTATCTAAAGCACAAAATCTTGTCACTTATAAAACTAGACTCAAGTCTTGAAAATCTTCTTCTCCTTCTTGACTTGGTCCAAACCTTAATCCAATGAGCTAGACTCCTCTTGAGTACATGATGCAATCTTGATGCGCGAGCTCTTGAATCAACACGTGCTAGCTTCAAAATTTGACTTTGAATGTTTTGTTGAAGCTAAACACCACAAGATCTTGATCAAATATCTGAAACTAAATAAGTACAAGATCATTAGTACTATAACTACATGAGTTAATCATCATCAAAACTAGAGTAATGGGCCTTTAGGCCAACACTAATCAACTATCAAGTCTCTCCCATCTCCAAATTATATTTATTATATTTAAACTACACAGTGTATCAAGAACAAATACATAGCATGGTACATGTAACACGATAACAGGACATAAGCTCTATTGATAGCATAAAATAAGATAACGGAAAAAATTAAAAATAAGAGATGTGAGATTCTAGAGGCGGCCCGTGGCTTGGATCCACGTGGTGCTTAGTTTCACACAGCGAATATCAACAGCTCATATGTCCAGTAACGGGAATATCAATATCAGTGATAGGAAACAATCATGTTATGGGAATATAGAAATAGCCATATAACAATAATTCTGTAATATAAACAGTGATCCATGCAACAAGAATACAGAGACAATAAATGCATGTATACCTGTGAATCTATGTAACCGTGATTGTAGGCTGTCTAAAAATCAAGTCATCAAAAAGTAGAGTCCAAACTCCAGACGCGTGGCTAATCATAGTCACTACCACAACACCAAGACGCAAGGGGCGAAACCCGCGTCTCAGCATTACTGCAGTAGCATCACTACAGTACCAAGACGCGAGGGTCGAAACCCGCGTCTCTACTTTATCACAACGACCAAGACGCAGAGCCCAGAGCCCGCATCTCACACAAAGCTTGACACAGAACTTGAAGCTCACATTTCAACCAAAGGCAAAGTTTAAGTGTTACCTCAATGGTTAAACGCCAGGCTCGAAGCCTGTGTTTCAACTACAGAGGAACCCTGCGTCTCGATTGTAACTGCCCTCATTACTGGGTCAATTATTGCCCTCGTAATGAGGGAGTTAACCCCATTATATAGTATTTTTAGGGGACACTTTTACCCCCTGAAGCCTCTATAAATAGCCCAGTTTGCTATGGAAGAGGGGTCGGAAAAAATCTGGTCAGAAGAACTTCGGTTGTAAGCCGTAAAAGGACCAAGATCTCCAGCTAAAAGAAAGAGAGTTCAACTCTTCTAACAACTTGCTGTGTAAGAATTTATTCTTGCCTAAAGTCTCTTTGAAATTCTTGTTGGACAAAAGCTATGTTACTTCGTTCACCATCCAAAGAGAAGATTCTCAAGAAGTCTTGACGTTCACCCAGTCAACGGAAAACAAGATTCACTTTCCATCGTCACATCAAGAACCCGGCATTAAACAAAGGGAAGATTTGAGCTTGAATATCTCCCCTCTTTTGTAAAAGGATTATTGATCCGTTGTAATTTTCTTTACCATCAAATAAAGAATTTACACTTTGATCTTTGATTTTCCCACCAAATAAGAGATGGCAACTCCGCTACGGACTACTTTCTCTACCGAAGAGCAAGTTGTGGCGTAAGGTGACATCACCTACATGAGAAAAATGGTCGAATCACTCATTGTCGAGTTCGTCCAGGCAAAATATGAAGAGTTCCTCTCTTTCGGCTCCAAGAGTCCTAGAGCACGGCGGTACCGCAAGATCTCCTCGGGCACCCGCTCTCCAGTTCACTCTGAGATCCCATCAGATACGACTGACAAGAAGAGTGTCATGGCTAAACATATCACACGTAACACCCGCGTCAACGTCTCCCATGAGACCCGCGAGGTTAGCGTTGCTGATATTCAGCCCGTTCATGCCCGTCCTCTTCCTCAGTCCCATGTCACCGGGGGTTCCCAGCAACCCGTATAGGCGTAATCGGAACGCTGAACGACGACAGAGACGACGTGCGCGTCAACTATAGGCGCGAGAAGCTGGAACAATTACCTGTCCAGCAGATGCAGAACGCGAGGCTCAAGCCCGCGTCTCTCCTGAACCACATCAAACGCGCGAAGTCCGCGTTTGGAGACCTAAACGCGAAGCCCAAAAAGGAGAAAGCTCATCTTCTGTACATTTTGAGGAAAAGGAGCAATCTAATTCTGAGTCGTCTAAATTCTCGTCTAAAGAGAAAGGCAGCCCGGAGAATGGGGGCATTCATTCCAAAAGAATGAGTCAATTAGAGCAGCGCCTGGAAGCCCTTACCAACCGGAAAGGCCTCCAAGAAGCATGAGTGATCCGACCATATCCGGCCGAGTGGGACCTTGTCCCATACCCTCCTAAGTTCAAAACTCTGACCCTACAGGCTTTCGACAGCAATGGGTCACCGAACCAACACATCTACTACTTCAAGTCTCAGATAGGAAATATGGTAGATAATGATGCCATCTTGGCACGTTTGTTCATCGGCACTCTAAAAGGGCTTGCCTTTGAATGGTTCATGAAACTCCCAGAAGGCTCCATTAAAAACTGGGGTGATTTGGAGAAGCTCTTCCTGACATGTTTTTTTGAAGATGACTCGGAGATTACAATGCCCATCTCCTCGCCATGAAGCAACGAAAGGGAGAGTCAATCAAAACATTTGTGAAAAGATTTCAGAATATGGCACTCCGATGTCCCAGCGGTATAACCCAGGCCACCCTGGTAGAAACAAGCCGCCACAATCTACAAACTCACTCCTAGTTCAAATAGGAGTTACTGAAAGCCGCACCTGAAAGCAATTGGTCCAGCAAGGTGAACAGGCTGAAAAAATTATCGCCAGGGTTTGGGCAAAAGAAAACAAACCCAGACTCGAAAAGTCGACAAGGCGCATGCCATAAACATCTTTTCAATCAAAAAGAAAAGATAATTTGGCGACGGAGACAAAATCCCCCGTCAAACCTCAGCCGGTTAGGGGAGGTGGTTCTTCAAGTCAGCCACGCGCCAACAAGCAGTATTCCTTCAAAGACGAGCATGTCGATTCGTTGTTCAAATTACTCAATAAGAGTAACAGATTGAAGCTTCCTGAAACTTGACGTCCTGAAGAAGTCGGCAAGTCCGATAATCCTAACCACTGCCTGTATCATAGGATGCTGGTGCACTCCATCAAGAGCTGTTACGTCTTCAAAGACATCCTTCAAGCTCTGATCGATGCTGAAGTGCTAAAGCTTCGTTCAGAGCAGAAGAAAGTGACGACTAATATGACATCATTTCTTCAATTTGAAAAATAACCTCCAGCACCGTCCGGAGTAGTTCCCCATCCAAAAGGAGAACTAAGAATGATCAATACAGACCTGCATCACCAACAGAGAAGGGTCTTGTACCTATCCCATGCCTCAGGGAGAAATTACGTGGGTTCATCCCGACCTTATGGAAGGCCAACAGTGGACTACTGTTACCAACAGAAAGTCCAAAGGCAAAGCGAAAGCTTCATCCTGCAACGTGGTGTGTGCTTCTTCCCGGGAAGTAGAAATCGATGTTCCCTCACTAACTGATTCGGAAGAGGAGACAATCGTCCTTGCCGCAGAGCTCAATAAATCGCTCGTGGCAGAAACTCGTTCGGTCAGTCATATTTAAAGAAGTATGATGAGATGGTTGTTGAAACTCGAAATAGACAGAGCTCCCCATTCATCTTCAGCCGGTCTGAACAACTTCTAACTTATTGACATCTACAAAAGATAAGTCGAAGACAAACTGATGACCAGAGGTAAGGCAGCAACATAGACATTACTAATCCAGTAAAGCAGATAGTAAGTCAAAGTTGCATTTGAAGAAGACCTGAGCAGGCCTAGAGACACTAAGTTAGCTCAATACTTAGTCTCATATGAGCCCAAGAGATGAGCAATCTTGCTTAGCTTCGCAAGAATTCCACATAGCTCTACCATGGGCTAACTTATAGCTTCGCCTTGGGGTTTTCCATAACTCTGCAAAAAGCTAGCTAACAGCTTCGCTAGACGCTCTGCGGAGCCACGCGAAAAAAACAAGCTAACTTATAGCTTCGCTAAGAGTTTACTTCTCGCTTCGCCAGAAGCTCCCTTAGCTTCGCTACGAGCTTATTGGATTAGCCCCGCTGCGGGTCTTTTTATGGTTACCTTTGACCAATCAAATCTCCAGATGAGATCATGTTGATTGAAATTAAATTTGGCAGTTGCTCGCCATGATCTTTGACTCTCCCAATCAGGTGAGAAGATCAGGGGAGATCTCTCAATTAACTAGAGAGGATCAAGGAAGTATCCCTTAGTTAGCGAAGCGAATCAAGGGATTAGTGCTACATGCTATTCCTAGCTTCGCAGAAGCTGTTTCTAGCCTCGCAACAAGGCTACTTTCCAGATGCAAAATAGATTGATTCAATCTGTTTCCAGATTTTTAGGGCGATTATACCCATGTTCTCCCTATAAATAACCTACCAGGAGCACACGAAGGCAAAATAGGAGGAGGAGAGAGGAGATGGGCAAGGATAGAGAGAAGATTGGTTCGAGAAGCAGCAAGAAGGCTCTACCGATCCTCTGTTCTCCGATTCCCTGAACCAAGCGAGAAGGGAGTCCTATTAGGAGGCAGTTCGATCATTTGACCGATCGCATCGTCAAAGGGATAAAGTGATCGCGCACTGATCAGATTCCTACCGGCACATTTTCTCAGAAATCTCAGAGGAGATCTACCTGTAATTTTCTTTTCAATTACTTGTAATTTAGCTCTCGATCTCTTTTATAAGTTTTTCCCTTTACAAAATCAATAGAAAACAAGATGGCGACTCCGCTGGGAATTAAAGTCTTCTGGCGCAACAAGGAGATTGTGTCGGAATGCGAAGGTCAGAATTCTGAGCCCGTTACTTTCAAAAACTTGATCGTTCATTTTGATCAAGGAAAATTTGAAGAGCTGCTCTCTGAAGGTGGTCCAGTGTTCCACACACGGAAGCATAGGAAGGTCTCAATGGCCATGGTTCAGAGCAGAAACCAGCCCTAGCCGGGCAAGTAACAGAACGGGCCTCCTCCCAACTCCTCTCAGCCTCGCGCGAGGCTAGCCAGGTTCCCTACAAATCTAAATCTCCAAAGCAGATGTGGAGACAAAAACAGAAAGCTCCGTGTGAAGCTTCAGGCACAGCTACACCACAGGCTCGCCTATCACGCGAAGACAAAGGCAAAATGCCTGCCTGCTTCGCCTAGACTATTAGCCGTGAGGCTAGGGCGGCAACTCTGTCTTCGCCCAATACAGGAGCAGTAACTCCTTGTGCCAACCTCGCTCCCACGAGCGAAGCTACTGATGGCATAGCAAGCACAACACCAGTACCTCAGGGTACGCACGGAATGCCCAATCGCCAGGATGAAGCACCTAGCAGTGCTAACCACCTTCGCAACAAGGTGGCGAACAAAGCACCATAGCGTGCTTCGCTCCCCAACCCCTCTAGCGTTAAGTTCGCGCTTCGCAGCGGAGCTAAGGGATCATCCCTGGGTACTGATAGCGGTGCTTATGCAACTTCAGCGCCTAAGGGTGCTCCCAAAGTTCTTAGCCGCGAAGCTAGAACTAAAGCACTGTCTAGTGCCAATCACCTCTGCGGTGATGAGAAGAACGAGGCATTATCCTGTGTTTCGCTTTCAAAGCTTGCAGATACCAAGTCTACCCCTCACAGAGTTATGAGCAAGAAGATGGTGTCGAAATTATCTGAACACATCAATGAACGATCTACCCGAGTCTCTGCGCTGAGTCGCTTAAGCTCGGCCAGGCCCGACTTGCGAAAGTTCTTAGCAAGCAAATGGAAGTCGGAATTGTTGGCCCAAGAGGTTACCCTCTCCAATTGTTTTGTGTTTTGATGATGACAAACCAAATAAGAGCTATTTGGTACTAATGAATTTGCTTAAGATAAGTTTCAGGATAAGTACCATGTTTGGAGGGCATTGCTTGCTATTGCAACAACTTCTAGGTTCATAAAGCTATGAAGGCATATTGCACATCAAGGAAGGATCATAGAAGAAGAAGGCTCTAGTAAGGATAGCATGGCTCAAAGACTTGAAGATTGCTCAAGAAGTCTTTAATTATTTTGTTTTTAGTTTTATAGTTTGTTAAAGAATAGTGGATAGGTTTGAAGCTCTATCACACACGTTTTTGCGCACATACTTAATCCAAAATAATTTCTTATAAATTATACAAAAATATTTTGCATACAAGATTTTGCCTACAGATATATATTTATGTTTTATGCTAATCCCTATTCAAAAGTATTTTTGTCAAAATCAAAATCCCTTTTAATTTTCTGTCCAAAACCTGGTTTTTGACCTAAGCCAGTCGACCGGACAGTCGACCGGACCTATGACAGGTTTGGCCGGTCGACCGGCCCAGTCGACTGTAGTTCTGGGTGTACATGTATCAGTGTGCACGTTTTTGCGGTCGACCGCACGGTCGACCGACTGTAACTCAGTCTGCTCTCGGATAGATTGGGTCGACCGGGCGGTTGACCGCTGGCCTGCAACGGTCATAATTTTGGACGTACGGTCGACCGGCCAGTCGACCGAACTATCCGTTGAACAGTAACGGGCAGTTTTAATGAGCTGTTTTATTTTGTCTTCTTGTGTTTAAAATTTGATTTAGGGATATATTTCAAATGTAATATGACTTAATTAACCTTAAGTTTGTATTATCCCTAAACCCTAGCCCTCTCCTATAAATAGGGGTGTTTGGGGAGAGTTTGTTAACAACAATTTTTGCTAGAAAAATTTAAAAGTTTAAGGCATTCAAAAGAGATTTGTTTCTTGGTTTTTGTGCTGAAATTCTCTCTCATTTTCTGAAGTGGTTTTTGAAATACTCTCTGATTTAATTTTCTTTCTTCACTTACAACAAGAGCTTCATTCCTACTCATTGTTCTCTAAGGACCTTTTGTAAGGGAAGAGACATTTGAAAGAGAGAGTTTGTGGTCTTTTGACTACTCAGAAATTGCTTGTAATCGAGATTGTAGAGTTGGGTACTCCGGTGTAATTGTGATTTCTTTGTGATAGTGGAAGTAGCTAGAATCCTTCTGGGGAAGGCGAGGAGTAGAGCTGGGTGCTCGACCTCGATAACATATCCTTGTGTTTGCGATTGGTTTACATTCTTGCACTCCTTTACATTACTTTACTTGCACTTATTACTTGCTTATCATCATCATTGCTATATTTACTTGCTTTCATTCATCTTGTGAATCTTGTGTGGTGATTGTTACTTCTTAATTTTTAATTTGTCCATTGATTAGCATTATCACCTATTCACCCCCCTCTAGGTGATTTTCAGGAATTACTCAAGACTTCTCCCTCCTATTGTCAACAAGTGGGATGTTAGTTGGTGACGGTCCACTCAGTCCATTGCCGGTTAGGACCAATCCCCGCCACTCCTCCAAACCGACCGTCAGTCTTTGATCGACTATCAGTGCAAGCTCCTATGAAGCATCGCAAAAGGAGCGTATCGCGAGATCTTCCAGATCTGCCCTCTGCATCCGTCAATATGATCAGAAGGGGACGGGAACCGCATAGGGGCAGACGAGCGTCGCGTAGTGCTAATCTCCTCCCTTCAGTTCTACAGATCCGGACTATAGCCCGGGCTTAGACCAAGTCTTGGTGCACGAACAAGGTGTCTTCTGAAACACCAGATCTAGGGTCGCAATGCCCTACAGTTATGAGCAGCCATCCTCCTCAACTACAGTAATCTCACCAGAACCAATGAGAGGATTATTCTAATGGTCTGATGCGGAGGACCAAGATAGTGGGTATGCCTCTTCGGCAACAGTCAGCTCGATACGAACAGATAGAGTGTCGGTGCATATGGCTGATAACGGTAATGATGAACTCCGTAGATAGTTGGAAGCTCAAGAGCAAACCTCCAAGGCTCAGCAAGAAGCCTTGGACAACATTCAACAGATGCTCGCCCAACTCCTCACTAACCGGAGTAACATTGATACTGGGAGTAATCATAATGAGGAAGAACATCATAACAATGAACAACCCAAGACTGAGAAGTTAAAGGAAAGTTTTTCTATGGATGCTAAAGTTCTTAAAGGTATCCAAGCTCAGACCGCATCTCTAACCCAGAGGGATGAACTAAAGAAAGTAGGGGCAGTTGATTGTTACACATATTTGCATTTTATACCACCTTCATACCATGCATATTGTATATTAAATGTGATTTTTAATCCCTATTTTCTCTATTTTTGCAGATCCACACCTTAAAGAGAAGAAGTCATTAATCACTTTAATTAGTGATAATTAAAGGGGTTAAATCAAAAAGAGCCAAGATTTCAAATCAGATTTCACCAAGATCCGCGCGCCAATTGGAGAATCCAGATAGTCCACGTGGCTAACTACCCAACTACCAAATCCCACCAGAAAATCTGGGCTCAACGGCCCAGATTCTGCCGCCGGATCTGGGAGATCCTGAGGATCTGCGGCCGTTTTGAAACGGTTGGGCCTCGGATTTTGCGCCAACGGTTATGGCTCCAGAAGCTTCTCAGAAATGCCTATAAATAGGTGGCCAAGGGTCTGTGCGAGATCTAGTGAAGAGAGAGAAGAAAATAGGGAATTGTTGTAATTTTGTTTAGCTTTCTTCTAGTTTTTTTTTAGACTTCATCTCCTTCCTCCTTGAGTTCTAGACAAAGAGAGAGAGAGTTCAGTTTGAGAGCTTGTACCAAAGGAGTGACACTCTTGTGTCAAGGATTAATCAATGGAGCTTTCATCATCTCTTTGCAAGACTTGAGTATGCTTTTCTTTCATTTGCTTTAATTCCTTGCATTTGATTCTAGTTTTAGTTGAATTGCTTTAGATCTTTGCTTTCTATGAAGAATTGTAGCTTTGTTATTAGTTTAATGGAGGGCTAAGTTCTTGTTTCATGGCTAGCTAAGACTCACCTAGCTACTACTATCTCTTTTGGTGATTGTCTATTTCAATTCTTGCATAATTCTAGTTTCTTGTGAATTCCAAGAAAGTATAGTTGTCTCCTTTGGTAATGGCTTGTTAGAACTCCACATGAATTATGTGTGCCTCTAATAAGAGCCTTGTCAAGAACAAGAGCTTTTGATGGAACATAAGGATGGATCACCAAGGATGTGTTACTTGTATAACAAGATCAACTCATTTACTTCAAGCTAACTTTGTAGTTAAGCTTTGAATGTTCAAAAGAGTTTTGATTCTTCTAAACTTAGCACTAATTGAGTACTAATCCTAAAGTTCCTCAATGAACATCTATTAAGAGAGCCTATGATTCAAGATGAGGCTTCAAGTTAACAACAAAGGAACACTAGTCTTCAAAAGGGAAACAACACTTGAACATGCAAGTTATCTTTAAATTGCCTATGATTCAATATGAGGCAATCTTGCAATCAACATAGAGTTAGTAAGTTAGCAATGAGGTGAAGTTAGGCTAGCCATGCATCTTCTTATCAAAAGTTTTTACAACACTTTCTTTTAGCATTCTTTTCCTTACAACACACTTCATTCTTTTAATTTCTTTTCCCACAATGCACCAATCCACCATCTCTTCTACATTTCTTGCACTTGTGTAATTAACAAAGAAGAAATCTCGTTTCCTTTTCTCACTCATATCGTAACGCTTCTAACGCTAGCTCTCCTTGTGGTTCGACTCGGTATAGCTATATGCTATAGCGAAGATTGGACAAGGTATATCAAATACATATTTGAAGTGAACAAGAACCAAAGGTTAACTCTAAACCTTATCTTTTCTACCTAATTCTTGTGCAAGAACTTCATATACCTTGTTTTTATCAATCAGCAGTCCGTCCTTACCCCTTGGAATGGGATTCAGTACCATACCCGCCAAAGTTCAAGCCACCAATATTACATACGTATGATGGTAAGAGCATGCCAAACCAGCACATCTACTACTTCCGGTCTCAGACCGGTAACGTTATAGATAACGATGTTATTATGGCCAGACTGTTCATCGGCACCTGAAGGGGGTAGCATTCGACTGGTTCCAAAGCCTTCCTCCGGGTTCTATCAATTCTTGGATCGACTTAAAAACTCAATTTCTTTCTCGTTTTTACGAGGATGACACTAAGATAACCATGGACAAACTCCTCTCTACCGTACAGAGGAAGGACGAATCTGTCCGTGACTACATTGAGCGGTTCAGAAACTTGTCTCTGTGTGCCCAACAGGGATGTCATTATCCATGCTCTTGCAGACGTGCAGACATAACTTCCTGGACTAAGTGGAGATTCGTATGGGGGCTGTCAAAGCCCATACCTGGAAGGAACTAGTCGAACAAGCTGAGATAGCCAAATGTCGGCTAAGAAGTTCGAACCATCTACCCCTAAAGGCAAATGGGGTATGAATAATAAGGGGCGCAGCGACATAGAGCAGTCTTTCCAAGCCAAAGGGAAGAGATTATGTCCGTTGAATTGTCAGGGGACCTTCATTCGAAGTCCAAGAAGAGCGGCTTCAATAATCAGGAGTCTAAGTTTCCTCCAAAACAGTACTCTTTCAAAGACGAGCAGGTGGTCGCAATATTCTATTTACTCCACAAAAGGAATAAATTGAAGCTGTCGGATGCTCGACGCCCTAATGAAGTGGGACGCACGAACGATCCTAACTATTGCCTCTTTCATAGAATGGTTCATCATCCTACTGATAAGTGCTTTGTCCTCAAGGACAAAATTCAAGTTTTAGTCGACGCGGAGTTCTGACTCTGAAATCAGAACTAAAAAAGTCACTACAAACATGGTGACCCTCAAGTTCAGCAAAAACTCAAAAGTCACAGTACTTGATGGGACCTTCCCAATCCCTGAAGCACGGCTAGAAGTAAAGTATCCTTCAGCCAAAACTCAAGAGATTAAGGGTCTTATTTCCTTGACATTGAAAGTAGGGGAAATCATGTGGATACACCCAGACCTTACCCAAGACGAACAATGGGATTCGAAGAAATCCAAGTCAAAGGGCAAATCTTGCAATGTTATCTTTATCTTGCCAGATGATGGCAATCTCACATCAGCTTTTCTTAGCGATTCTGAAGGAAAAAAGCACGCTTGCACAGACAGGCTGATGTACCTTAGCCGATAGGTACTCAATCCAGAAAATCATACTTAAAATAGTATGAGAAAGTTACTAACGAGACACAACAGCAGACGACATCAGTAAAAATACCCACACCGGCTCCGCTCCCGACAACGGGAAAAGAGAAGTAGAAAGAAGTCCGGTTTGACCATGTCCTGAAGAAGGCTTCAGGCCCAGGACTTAATATGCCTTTTCGCTTTGACATATTGGCCCAGCTGGCTAATATCCCAGCTCGTATCACCATACACGAGCTCCTTCGTTTCTCGAAAGAGACAAGAGAAGCACTTAGGGATGCACTGGCTAACTCAGAATCATTTCTGACATATATGTCAGAAATCCCTAGGGGTGACACTCAGCCCTCTTGCTCTGAATGCCATCATGTACAATCAAAAGTACCTACTATTACTTTCACAGCTGAGGATATGCTTCTCAAGGATAATAAGCACGATCGACCTTTGTACTACAGCGGGTACATCGGTTCAACATGTATTGAAAGGTACAAGTTGATCCAAGGTCTGCACTCAGAATCATACCCAAAATGCTCCTCTACTTCCTTGGCATACCACTATATCGGTTGTCTACAACCACTACAATAATATACGATTTTAATGTAGGGAGTAGTGATCCACTTGGAAAGATTCGACTCCGTTGCCGAATCGAGAGCCTGAAATCAGAAGTGACGTGCTACGTCATTGACGCTGACACGTCATACAACTTGTTACTAGGATGACCTTGCACACTAATTGGATTGTTCCCTCCACTCTGCACCAGTGCTTCAAATATGTTGAAGATGATACAACAGTACGAAATGTCTTCGCTGAGAAGTAACCATTTAAAGGGGTGGAAAACTACTTTACTGATGCTCTCCTATATCAAGAAGTCATGAAACGTCAAAAGATTCATTGCCTGACAACGATGATAGTGGCAATGAGACAGATTCAGAGTCCGAAGGTGACACGCCAGCCACGTTGGTCAGCGAACCGATTATAGCATGTTTCAATAATCCTCAATGTAATACTCTTTCTGAGGATGATGACGAGTGGGTAATTAATGACAATATTTCCTTTGGTTATCCTGCGAGTTTCGAACTGTTTGAATCTGTTACGAATAGCTCTCTACACGTGCCCTTGCATAAACTAAGTACATCAAGTACGTCTGTGGAATATATAGAAGGGTCCGTTTTAGTGGTCTCTCCGTCAAAAAGGGTCGATCACCGATAATATTCGGTAAAGCCCAATTGCAGAAGTCTACAGTCATAGATTCGAGTTCAGACTCAGAGACCCCGCAATTTTTCCATTATGCACAATCAACACAGCATATGATGAGGAAAATGGGATACAGTCTACAACGTGGAAATGGCCTGAATTTCAAAAAAGGAAGACGTGATTTTCTGCGTAATTTTATGCCAAAAGGGAAACCGACAAATTACTATGATAACACACGCAGGGGGTTGGGATACGTTACACCTCCACCGCCTACAACGGTTCAATCCAAAGATAACAAATCAATCCCATCACGCTCTGCCTCTTCCTCCGAATGGGACTCGGATGTCAGTGTGGGAACGTTGTTCGAGAATCTCACCGTTAATATGACTTCAAGTAGCCAATTGGAGCCAGCAGAAGCTACTGATGTTGAACCATGGGCTCAGCAATTGGATTTCCAGTGGGAAAGGTGATTCGAGGAAAACGAGCCACCTACTGAAGACAAGGTGATTCAGGTTAACTTGGTAGTCGAGATCACCCTAAACCCATCTTTATAAGCGAAAGCTTATCACCTACGGAAGAGGAAGAATTGATAGTACTCGTAAGAGAGTATATCGATGTCTTCGCATGGAACTACCAGGATATGCCCAGACTTAATCCACAGGTAGCTATGCATCATCTGAACATCAAGCCAGACGCCAAGCCAATTAAGCAACAACAAAGCCGATTTCGCCCGAACATTATGGAAGCTATTAAAGCCGAAGTCCATAAACTCATTGCATGTGGCTTCATACGGGAGGAACAACATCCAGATTGGATTGCTAACATCATTCCCGTTCTCAAGAAGAATGGGAAAATATGAATCTGTATTGACTACCGCGATCTCAATACAGCCTGTCCCAAAGACGAATTCCCATTGCCCATCACTGATGTCATGATTGACAATACCTACGGATTCGAAACAACGTCTTTCATGGACGACTTCTCAGGGTATAATGAAATTAAGATGTATCCAGGGGATGAAAAACATACTTCATTCCGGACACTATTGGGGGTATATTGCTATACCGTGATGCCCTTTGGTTAAAGAATTTGGGAGCAACTTATCAGCGGGCGATGAGTGTAATTTTCCGTGACCATCTCCGAAAGACGGTAGAATGTTATGTCAACGACATTGCTATCAAAAGCCACGATAAGAACGACCATCTTCACGACTTGAGAACGATGTTCAACATAATGCGGGCCATCGATTGAAGATGAATCCGACAAAATCCTTCTTGGGGGTTTCGAGTGGCAAGTTCTTGGGATTCATTGTTACATCAAAAGGAATTCATCTTGACCCAGACAAAGTCAAAGCCATTCAGAGCATGCATCCACCTAAGAATCTCAAAGAACTTAGGGGCCTGCAATGTAGACTGGCTTATATCAGAAGATTCATTGTAAATCTCTCAGGCCGCTGTCAACCGTTCACCCGACTCATGAAAAAGGGTGTCTCTTTTGTATGGGATCAAGCCTGTCAAGAAGCTTATAAGGATATCAAAAGATACCTCACTAAACCTCCAGTCTTAGTGGCTCCCACATCAGGAAAACCTTTTCTACTTTATGTGAAAGCTATGGACCATTCTCTCGGTGCTTTGCTTGCTCAAAAAGATGATAATGGTCATGAACAGGCTATTTATTATCTGAGCAGGACTCTGATAGGGGCAGAATCTCGCTATAACCCTATTGAGAAGGAATGCTTAGCTCTTGTCTTTGCTATTCAGAAGACACAACATTATTTGGTCGGCCAAATCATACATGTCATTTCCAGAGTGAACCTTTTGCGTCTCCTCATGACGAAACCAGGATCACTAAATTCAAGATTAGCTAAGTGAGCCCTCCTTTTATCTCAGTACGACATGCTCTTTGTTCCTCAGAAGGCGGTTAAAAGTTTGGCGCTTGCAGATTTCTTGACTGCTCATCCGGTCCGGAAAACTCAAAACTTCACGAAGATATTCCATATGAGATCTTCAAATTCAATATAACTTCAGAGGATGAAGTATGGCAGATGTTCTTCGATGAAGCATCACGAATAGGCTCTAACGGCAAGATCATTGCTGGTGTGGGGTTGTATTTATATCACCACAAAATCATGTCCTTCCTAGGGCATTTTCATTGACGGAATCATGTTCCAATAATGTGGTAGAATACAATACTCTACTCATTGATCTTCAGCTCGCCCATAAAATGGGGGTACACTACCTTGAGGCTTATGGTGATTCAAAACTGATTGTCAGTCAGGTTAAATATGAATATGAGGTCCGTCACGGAGACTTGGTACCTTATTATCATGCAGTCATCAAAATGGCTAATTTATTTGATGGCTTTTACGTCGGTCACGTGTCTCGATCCCGGAATACTGGCCGATGCTCTAGTTGCACTAGCGGCAACGTTAGCCTTACCAATCGACACAAAATATCACCTTACAGTGGCTACTCGACACCTTGTTTGTCCCAAACATGTGTTGAAAATCAAGGAAGTCCATAGCATCTCGACAGATTTTGAACCGAGAGATTGGCGATTTCCCCCTCATTGACTATGCTTTGCATGATATATTGCCGGATGACCCTAAAGAAGCGGCATCTATCAGACGAAGGTCTCTTCATTTTATTATGACCCAATAGTAAAAACATTCTATCGTCGCTCATATGACGGTATCCTCCTACGTTGCCTTTCTAATTCAGAGGCATAAGAAGTGCTTAAAGAAGCGCATGACGGCATATGCGGAGCTCATCACCAGGTCTGAAACTCAAGGACCGATTGCACATGCTTGGATATTATTGGCCGACCATGATAGCCGATGTCATCCAGTATGCACGAAGGTGTAAAGCCTGCCAAATCCATGCGGACTTCGTACATCAGCCTCCAGAGTTGCTCCATCCAACCGTTGCTTCGTGGCCATTTGAAGCATGGGGAATTGATGTCATAGGTCCGATCAACCCTCTTCAACAAAAGGTCACCAGTTTATCTTGGCAATAACTGATTACTTTTCAAAGTGGGCAGAGGCCATACCAATTGTGGAAGTTAAAACTTCTAATGTGGTTAATTTTATTAAACACCATGTCATCCATCGATTTGGTGTTCCTAGGCGGATCATCCAAGATAACGGTCCCCCATTCGTGAGCCATGTATTTTACTGGTTTTGTGACAAGTATCGGATTCAGAATGTGACATCAACTGCTTATAACCCTGCCGCTAATGGCTTGGCGGAAGCATTCAACAAGATAATTATGAAGTCTTTCGACGGCAAAGGGTCACCGAACCAATACATCTACTAAGTCTCAGACAGGAAATGTGGTAGATAATGATGCCATTTTGGCACATTTATTCATCGGCACTCTAAAAGGGCTTACCTTTGAATGATTCATGAAACTCCCAGAAGGCTCTATTAAAAACTGGGGTGATTTGGAGAAGCTCTTCCTGACACGCTTCTTTGAAGATGACTCAGAGATTACAATGCCCACTCTCCTGGCCACGAAGCAGCGAAAGGGAGAGTCAGTCAAAATGTTTGTCGAAAGATTTCAGAATATGGCACTCCGATGTCCTAGCGGTATGACCCAGGCCACCCTGGTAGAAACATGCCGCCACAATCTACAAACTTCACTCCAAGTTCAAATAGGAGTTACTGAAAGCCGCATCTGAAAGCAATTGGTCCAGCAAGGTGAACAGGCTGAAGAAATTGTCGCCAGGGTTAGGACAGAAGAAAACAAACCCATGACCCGAAAAGTCGACAAGACGCATGCCAGAAACATCTTTTCAATCAAAAAGAAAAGATAATTTAGCGATGGAGACAAAATCCCCTGTCAAACCTCAGCCAGTTAGGGGAGGTGGTTCTTCAAGTCAGCCACGCGCCAACAAGCAGTATTCCTTCAAAGACGAGCACATCGATTCGTTGTTCTAATTACTCAACAAGAGCAACATATTGAAGCTTCCTGAAGCTAGACGTCCTGAAGAAGTCGGCAAGTCCAATAATCCTAACTACTGCCTGTATCATAGGATGTTAGGGTACTCCACCAAGACCTGTTACGTCTTCAAAGACATCCTTTAAGCTCTGATCGATGCAGAAGTGATAAAGTTCCATCCAGAGCAGAAGAAAGTGACGGCTAACATGACATCATTTCTTCAGTTTGGAAAACAGCCTCCAGCACCGTCCGAAGCAGTTTCCCATCCCAAGAGGAGAACTAAGAATGATCAATACAGACCCGCATCACAAATAAGATAAGGGTCTTGTACCTATCCCCACACCTCAGGGAGAAATTATGTGAGTTCATTCTGACCTTGTGGAAGGCCAACAGTGGACTACTGTTACCAACAGAAAGTCCAAAGGCAAAGCGAAAGCTTCGTCCTGCAACGTGGTGTGCGCTTCTTCCCGGGAAGCAGAAATTGATGTTCCTTCACTAACTGATTCGGAAGAGGAGACAATCGACCACATAGCAGATCTGAAGACAGTTTTTAAAATCATGCGAGCACATCAGTTGAAGATGAACCCGACCAAACCTTTCTTGGGGGTAGCCAGCAGTAAATTCATAGGGTTTATGGTGACATCCAAAGGAATTCATTTAGACCCAGAAAAAATCCGCGCTGTCTAGGAAATGCAACCTCTAAGGAATTTCAGGGAGGTTAGAGGATTGCAAGGGCGACTAGCGTACATCCGGAGGTTTATCTCAAATCTCGCCGGAAGATGCCAACCCTTCACCAGATTGATGAAGAAGGGTGTTTCGTTCATCTGGGATGATGCTTGCCAACAAGCTTTCGAGGAAATCAAACGATACCTCACGCAACCACCTGTACTTACAGCTCCGATTTCAGGAAAACTTTTCCTGCTATATGTCCGAATGATGGATCATTCCTTCGGAGCTTTACTAGCCAGAATAATGATCAGAGATATGAGCAGGCAATCTACTATCTGAGCAGAACTATGATCAGAGCCGAGCATCGGTACAACCCGATCGAAAAGGAATGTTTGGCGTTGGTATTCGCTATCCAGAAAATGCGACACTACTTGGTGGGCCAGACACTAAATGTCATATCAAAAGTCAACCCTTTGTGGTTGCTCATGACGAAGCCATCATCACTAAATGGTCGACTGGCAAAATGGGCCATACTGCTATCCTAATATGAGATGTGTTTTCAACCACAAAAAGCCGTGAAGGGACAAGCGGTGGCTGATTTCCTGGCTGAGCATCCAGATCCGAGAGCAACCGAACTTTATGAGGTTCTCCCAGACGAAGTCGCTGAAGTTTGTACGACCCAGACATCTTTTGAAAGACAGGTATGGCAACTCTTCTTTGACGGGGCATCGAGAACAGGTCCGCAAGGGCATGTCATAGTAGGAGTGGGGGTAGTACTGGTCTCCCCACAGGACTATGTGATCCCTCGAGCGTTCTGATTAACCGAGCCCTGTTCTAACAATATAGAGGAATACAATGCCCTCTTGATTGGGATGCAAATCATCGATGAGATTGGCATTAAAAATCTCGAAGCATACGGTGACTCTAAACTCATCGTTAACCAAGTTCGCGGGGAGTACGAAGTCAGACATGAAGACTTAGTACCCTATTACAATGCAACTATTCACATGGCCGTGATGTTCAAAAACTTTTACATTGACCATGTACCACGCCAGCAAAATGCACAGACAGATCCACTGGCATCTCTCGCTGCCTCTTTAGCCCTTTCAGCTGGGGTAGTAGAGAAAATACTTGTCTATAGCCACGACTTGTATTGCCCAAGAGTCATTTTTGAAGATCACCAAAAGCCGACAGGAGACTGTCAAGCCTAAGAAGCTCTAGAAACTTCAACAAGAGCAGAGCCTAGGGATTAGCGATTCTCCTACATCGACTATGCATTATACGGCATCCTGCCTGATGATCCCAAAGAGGTGGTTGCCATTAGAAGGAAAGCCCATAAATTTTACTATAATACGATCACGCGAACACTGTATCGCCGATCACAGGATAGGACCTGATCAGTCACATATTTTGCATATACATTGTCACCTTACCATACTTTTCAGCTAATAAATCTTATTAATAAGTCTTCTTCTTCTTTGTTTAATGTAGGCCCAATTGCTAAAAGAAAGGAAAGAGAAACAAGCCCAAAAGCCCACCAAATTCTGATTTAATTCAGAATAAATTCGAAATCAAGGAATCAGGGCAAAATCTTGGCATATCAGAGAGGTTAAAAACCGGTTGAAAAGAATCCTCTAAAATCAAACAGTTGAAGCCAACAATCAAAGGCTGTTTCGTCAAATCCTGGAGTAGAAACGAGAAAACTAGAAGAAGATACAGGAGAATCACCAAACCAGGAGCTCCCACCAATTGGGTGTGCCACATGGCCACACAGGGCCGCGGAAACGCGGCCCTAGCCGCATTTTCGCGGCTTTGTAGTGGCAGTTGGGGGAGCGTTTGCTCCCCCAATCTTCCCGGGATCTTCCCTCTTTGGTTTTTTCGTATAAATACCAGTTTCAACAGGGCAAAAAGGAGAGAAGACTAGAATTAGAATTTTGTTTATACTTTAAAGATTTAGGCTCTTTGTTAGATAGTAAAAGTTGTATTTTGTTTTACAATTTATAGTTCAGTACAAATACTTGTGAGAGAGAGGAATTGAGTGCTTGTAATTTGAAAATTGAAGTGACATCAATACAAGAGTCGAGCTACATTCTCTTCTACTCGTTTTACGGTATGTTTTACTTTAATTACTTGCATTGTTTCTTGTTTACCATGAGTAGCTAAATCGATTTTCTGGGCTCACTATTGTAACTCTCTCCAACTCTTCTTCTCTTTTGATTTTAATGAAAAAAGACCCAATGAATCATTTGCATGCCTAACTTAAAGCCTTTCTTCTTGAAAGTGTTCTTGAAGGCACATGAGGATGGGTTTGGATTTGTAAACTCTTACTTCTTTTAAGAACGTTTCTTGAACTGTTTTTATTTCATACTTGTTTCTTCGCGCTTGATTATTTAACATTTAATTCAAAACGATTTCTTAAAGAAAAGAGTGAACTCTTCCAACCATCTTATGTACTTTACTTCAAACTTTCTAAAGTCAACCTTAAGTTTTGCCTATGATCAAGTTGAGGCACTTAGGATTTCAATAGAAGAATAAACTATTGAGTAGTGAGATAGTGAGCCCAGATTCTCTTCTTTATTAAAATCAACCAAACAATTTTCAAGCTTTTTAAATCACCTTCTCCAAAGCCTTCTCCAAAGTTGCAAATTTTCTTTTAATCATCTCCTTTTTTCCATTCTCTTTTCCATTAAAAAACGAGCACAATTCTTTGTCATTAAACGAAACACCGAAAAGCTTTCATCGCATTCCTCCTCGTGGACACGACCCGTTAGCCACAAGCTACACGGTAATTTCTTAACTCTTTGATTGTTCTTGATTTTACAATCAATTTTTGGCGCCGTTGTCGGGGAGGGAACGGTGTATTTGTTTTTTAACAAGTTTGGTGTGTTGTTTCAGGGACTTGAAGATTAAGATCTAGCATTCAAACTTTCCAAGAGAAGACTTGCAAATTTTGTGCCCCTACTCTTGAAAGTAGGAACAGAATTTCAAGAAATTGCGTTGCAAAAGTTGAAGATTTTGTTGGACTACTAAAATTCTTTTTTGCAGGACACATATTGCTCGCAAAAAATTAAGTTTTTGTACATTATATTCTTGCTATTTCTGCTATCCACCATCCCTGTTTTAATCCAACAGTAATTTGAGTGATTGTTAATTGCTTAAAAAAACGTTTAGACTTGCATTCTAGGCATTTGTCTAATTACGTTTATTTTACAATTACTGTTGAAGAGAGCAGGAGACAAGGTACGTATGCATAGCATATAGTTTAGGAAATATTCTTGGGTGATATTTGCTTTTGAATGCTACTTTTCTATATCTTGCACACTTTGCACAATTAACTTTAAGAGCAAAACCCAATTCAAGATAAAGTGGGGAAGTCATTACCCTTCCTTAGCCCATAAACCATCTCCAAGCACGCACAACCTAAGTCTAAGTAAAATCTAATAGACGTTGGCCTTAGGGACATCTCGAACTCAATAGGAGATTATCCTAAGAGGGAAGGTGTTGGAATTTGACTCCTGCCAAATCAGTGTCTAGGAAGGGGATTGAGGGCCGAAAGCCCGAAGATTAGTAGTTACTTAATTAAGGAACGTCTTTGACGGATAACCTCCCACCAATCTTGCCCTGACCTGACTGATTAGCTTGTGGTCAAAGTCTACATTATACCTCCAGTGGACAATCAACCAGTTAAGAGTTGTCTAGGTCAAGGTTACCTTGGACTAGGCTTGGTTGATTACTCTTGTTGACTGTTGGTAAACTTGTTTGTGATTGTGATAGTGTTTGTGTATGCAAGTGTGGTTAAGAGACCCTAACTCATCTAGGTTGACTAGAAACACATCACCACCCAAGTTTGGACCAAGACCTGATCCGATTATGGCTCAACCAACATCCTTACAGGATAGGTTCTATCCCATTCGAACCTCACTTCCATCTTGTATTCTACTTCCATCGGTTGGTGAATATAATTTTGAGCTCAAGCCTCAATTCATCAACACACTCCCCAAGTTTCATGGCTTAGAGTCCGAAGATGCTTACTTCTTCATAAGAGAATTTGAGGAAGTATGTCTAATGATGAAAATCCCATACCTATTAGACGATGCTATTAGGTTGAGATTTGTCCCTCTCGCTCTTAAGGACCTAGCAAAGAAATGGCTTAACAGCTTAGCGGTCGGTTCTATCACATCTTGGGATGGTTTCATCAAGGTCTTCTTGAAGAAATTCTGTCCAATTCATAAGACTGTTGACACTTAAAAAGACAAGATTCTTATTGGTCCGAACAATGTCTAAACTTGTTGACATTTATAAAAGACAAGTGACAGACGAGCTAAAGACCAGTTTTTTCCCATCTCCGAGGGACAAGGAAGCAACTTGGACTCCACTGATCCAGCAAGCAGACAGTGAACCCGGATTGTTTCTAAACAGACCTCAGCAGGTCTAAGATGCTGGCACTTAGCATCGCATGAGCCCAAAGGGATAGCCTCGCTTGAGAGGCTAATATCACCCAACTTCGTCTTGAAGTCATCCAAAGCCTCGCCAAGAAGCCAACTCGCAAACTTCGCCACAGAGGACTTCCAGCTCCGCCAAAGGGTTTCTTTCGGACTTCGCCAGAAATCGTCTCCAGCTCCGCTACGAGCTCAAAGCGGGCAGCGCCGCTATTGGTCTGCTATGATCAACCTTTGACCAATCAAATCTCCGGATGAGACCGGATCCAATCAGATCAAATCCAATCAAGATCAAATCAGAGATCAAATTTGGCAGTTGATTGGCACAATCTCTTGACTCTTCTAAAACGAGTAAGAAGATCAGGGAAAATCCTCCAACGATATGGAAAGGATCAAAACAGATCGAGAAGGTCCACCGACCTGCCAATTCTAGCTTCGCAGAAGCTGATCCTAGCCTCGCAGCAAGGCTACTTTCTAGATTTAAACAGATTTGATTCAATCTGTTTCCATATCTTCAAAGGACGATTATACCCTTGCTCTCCCTATAAATAGCCCACCAGGGGTACAAGGAGAGGGGGATCGATCGAAGAAAAAGAGGACTCCACAAGCAGAGCTTCTTCACAAAGCACCGTGCGCTCTCGAATTCAGAGACCTTTTAGAGAATTGCTTTCTCTAGCCAGGGTGTTGATACCCTAACATCGTCCTTCTTCTCAAGGAATCTCCGGAACCAGGCGAGAAGGAATTCCTTATTGAAGGCGATTTTGAGAAGCAGTAAGAGGGTTCTACCAACCTTCTGTTCTCTGATTCCCCGAACCAGGCGAGAAGGGAATCTCATCGCTCGCATCGTCAAAGGGACAAAGTGGTCGCGCGCTGACCAGACTCCTATCGGCACACTTCTCCAGAATCTCTGAGGAGATCTACTTGTAATCTTTTTAAGAATACTTGTAATTTAGCTCCTCAAACTCTTTATTGTAAGTTTTCCCCCTTTGCAAACATAATGGAAAACAAGATGGCGACTCTGCTGGGAAGAAATTCTCCACTGCCGAGAATCAAGTGTCGCAATGCGACGAACAGACCTTCGGGTCTAACTCTGAATTCAGAAAAGCCGGTGCAGCCAGAGCCCCTCTGGCTAAATCTTCAAGGAAAGTCTCTGCGGAGACAGAAAAGGTTCTCTGTGAACCTACTGCGGTTATTTGGCGCAACAAGGAAGTATGTCCGCAGTCTGATTCCTTCACTTGTGAGAACTTGGTGGTTCAGTTCGATCAAGGAAGATTTGAAGAAGTCCTCTCTGGGGGTGGCCCAATGCTTCGAGCACGGAAGCATAGGAGGGTTTCCACGACCAAGGTTTCAAATCAGAAACCGAAAGCAGAATTCTGCCAATACCCCTCAGCCTCGTGTGTGGCTAATCAGGTTCCTTGTGGACCTAAGTCTCCTCTGCCAAGGCGGATATGGAAGCCTAAACAGAAGTCTCCGACCGAAGCTTCAGGCGTAGCTACGCCTAAACCGCGCCTCTCTCGCGAAGAAAAAGGCAAGATGCCTGCCTGCTCCAATCATAAAATCAAGACAGCAATCATACCGTCACCCAATTCAAGAGCAGCAATGCCTCGCGCCGGCCTCGTTCTCATGAGTGAAGCTACTGTACCACAGCGTACGCACAGGGTCCATGACCGCGAAGCTGAAGCCAAAGTACTATCTAAGGCCAATTGCCTTCGCAGCAGCATAGCGGATAAAGCACCGCAGCGTGCTCCGCTCACCAGTTCGTCAAGCGCTAAGCCCGCGCTTTATGGCGAAGCTGGAACCAAAGCACTATTCAGTGCTAATCCCTTCTGCAGGGATAAAAGAAACAGGACATCGCCCTATGTGCGACCCAAAAGAGCCTTTGCGCTCAATTGCAGAGACCCAACCGGGTCCGATCTGAGGGAATTGTTGACGGATAAACAAACCTCTCTCCCCTGTTGTCGACAAGTGGGATGTCAGCTGCTGACACTCCACTCGGTCCATTGCCGGCTGGGACCAATCCCCGCCACGCCTCCAAGACGACGGTCAGTTTTTGATGGACTATCGGTACAAGTCCCGATGAAGCATCGCAGAAGGAGTATCTTGCGAGATCTCCCCTCCGCATCCGTCAACATGACTGGGAGAGGGCGAGAGCTGTGCAGGGGAAGACAAACATCTGATGACACCCCCTACAGCTCCCCAGATCCAGATTACAGCCCAGGCTTAGGCGAAGTCTTGGTGCATGAAGAAGGTGTTTTCCGAAACACCAGATCCAGGGGGCGATACCCTACACTTATGAACAGCCTTCTTCCTCGACGGCCCTAGCCTCGTCACAGCCCAGGAGATCACTCCAATCATCGGACGAAGAAGATGAAGATAGTGGGTATGCCTCTTCGGCGACAGTTAGCTCGGTGCGAACAAACAGAGCATCAGTCAATATGGCTGATAACGTCAACGACGATCTTCGTCGGCGCCTGGAAGCTCAGGAGCAAACTTCCAAGACTCAGCAAGAGGCTCTGGACAATATTCAACAGATGCTCGCACAACTCCTCAGTGACCGGAACAACAATGATGCCGGGAGCAATCACGACGAGGAGGAACACTTCAGCAATGAGCAGCCAAAGATGGAGAAATCTAAGGAGGGTTCTTCCTTAGACGCCGAAGTCCTTAAGGGCCTCCAGGCTCAAATTGCATCCCTAGCTCAGAGGGATGAATTAAAGAAGGTAGGGGCAGTCCGTCCTTATCCGTCGGAGTGGGATTCGGTGCCATATCCACCGAAGTTCAAACCACCAACATTGCATACCTATGACGGAAAGAGCTCACCAAATCAGCACATCTACTATTTCCGGTCTCAGACTGGTAATGTTATAAGCAATGACGCCATCATGGCTAGGCTTTTCATTGGCACCTTAAAGGGGGTGGCATTTGACTGGTTTCGCAGTCTTCCCCCGGGTTCTATCAACTCCTGGATCGACCTGGAAACTCGGTTCCTCTCTCGTTTCTATGAGGATGATACCGAAGTAACCATGGATAAGCTCCTCTCCACTGTGCAGAGGAAGGGCGAATCTGTCCGTGACTACATTGAACGGTTCAGAAACTTATCCTTGATGTGCCCAGCAGGGATGCCATTACCCATGCTCTTGCAGACATGGAGACACAACTTCCTAGACCAAGTAGAAGTTCGCATGGGGGCTGTTAAAGCCCACACTTGGAAAGAATTGGTCGAACAAGCTGAGATAGCCGAGAAGTCGGCTAAAAAGTTCGAACCATCCGCCCCTAGAGGCAAGTGGGGGATGAACAGTAAAGGGCGTAGCGACCTACCGCAATCTTCTCAAGCTAAAGGCAAAGAGATTATGTCTGTGGAGTTATCCGGAGATGTGCAGTCGAAGGCCAAGAAGAGTGTCTTCAACAATCAAGAGCCTAAATTCCCTCCAAAGCAGTATTCGTTTAAAGACGATCAGGTGGTCACGATATTCCATCTGCTCCACAAAGGGAACAAAATGAAGCTGCCAGATGCTCGGCGTCCCAATGAGATAGGGCGCACAAACGACCCTAAATATTGTCTCTACCACAGGATGATCCACCATCCTACTGACAAGTGTTATGTCCTCAAGGACAGGATACAAGCCCTGGTCGATGCCGGAGTTCTGACGTTGAAGACGGAGCAAAAGAAGGTTACTGCCAATATGGTGACCCTCGAGTTTGGCAAAGCTCCAAAGATTACAGTTCCTGAGGGGACTTATTCCATCCCTGCACCACGGTTGGAAGTCAAGCATCTTCCAGCTACAGCTCAAAATAATAAGGGCCTTGTCCCCTTAACGTTGGAGACAGGAGAAGTCATGTGGATACATCCAGACCTCGTCCAAGACGTACAGCGGGATCCAAAGCAGCCCAACTCAAAGGCAAGTCTTGCAATGTCATCTCCATCTTGCCAGACGACGGCAATCTTACATCGGCCTCCCTCAGTGATTCCGAAGGAGAAGGGCATGCTTGCGCAGCGCAAGCCAATGCGCCTCAACAGACAGGCACCCGATCCGGAAAATCATACTTGAGGCAGTATGAAAAGCCTACTGACGAGACACGACAGCAAACGACGTCAGTACAAGCACCAGCATCCACTCCAATCCCAACCAAGGGAAAAGAGAGGCCTAAGGAGGTACGATTTGACCACGTGTTGAAGAAACCACCAGGCCAAGGGTTTGATACGCCCTTTCGGTTTGACATATTGGCTCAGCTGGCCAATATCCCAGCTCGTATCACTATACACGAGCTCCTTTGCCTCTTGAAAGAAACAAGAGAAGCACTCAGGGATGCGCTAGCCAATTCAGAATCCTTTCTGACATGCATGCCTGAAATCCCTAACGACGACGTTCAGTCTCCTTACCCGGATGTCATCACATACAATCAAAGGTACCTGCTATTACCTTCACAGCGGAGGATATGTTGGCAGATGTTCTTCGACCGAGCATCACAAATAGGTCCTAAAGGCAAGACCATTGCCGGAGTGGGGGTTGTGTTTATCTCCCCACAGAATCATGTCCTTCCCAGAGCATTTTCTCTGACGGAATCGTGCTCCAACAATGTAGCAGAATATAATGCCCTGCTCATTGGTCTTCAGCTTGCCCATGGAATGGGGGTACGCTATCTCGAAGCTTATGGCGATTCAAAACTGATCATCAATCAGGTTAAAGGCGAATACGAAGTCCGCCATGAGGACTTGGTGCCTTATTATCACACAGTCGTTGAATTGGCCAACCTATTTGAAGGCTTCTATATCGGGCATGTGTCTCGATCTCAAAACACCAAGGCGGATGCTCTTGCTGCGTTAGCAACGACGCTAGCCTTGCCAGCCGACACCGAGTATCACCTCACAGTCGCAACTCGACATCTTGTATGCTCTAAGCACATACTAAGAACTCGAGAAGTCTATAATGTCTCCACGGATCTTGAACCAAGAGACTGGCGCTTTCCTCTCATCGACTATGCTTTGCACGGTCTGCTTCCAGACGATCCCAAGGAAGCGGCGTCCATCAGACGAAGGTCTCTCCGGTTCTATTACGATCCGACTTTGAAGACACTTTACCGTCGCTCATATGACGGTGTTCTCCTCTGTTGCCTTTCCAATTCAGAGGCACAGGAAGCGCTCCAAGAAGCGCATGACGGCATTTGCGGAGCTCATCAGCCAGGTCCAAAGCTCAAAGACAGGTTGCACAGACTTGGATACTATTGGCCAACTATGATAGCCGATGCCATCCAATACGCACGAAGGTGTAAAGCATGCCAGATTCATGCGGATTTCATACACCAGCCTTCGGAGCTGCTCCACCCAACTGTTGCTTCATGGCCATTTGAAGCATGGGGAATCGACGTCGTAGGGCCAATCAGCCCCTCTTCGACAAGAGGTCACCGGTTCATCCTGGCAATAACCGATTACTTCTCAAAGTGGGCAGAAGCTATACCACTGCTTGAAGTCAAAACCCCTAATGTGGTTAATTTCATCAAGCACCATGTCATTCATCGATTTGGTGTCCCTAGGCGGATCATCCATGACAATGGTCCCCAATTCATAAGTCAGGTATTCTATCGATTATGCGATAAATACCGAATTCAGAATGTGGCTTCAACTGCCTATAATCCCGCAGCTAACGGCTTGGCGGAAGCATTCAACAAAACGATCATCAAGCTACTCAAGAAATTCGTCTCCTCGAACAAGCGAGATTGGGACGAAAAGCTTGGTGAATGTCTTTGGGCCTACCGAATCACGGTTCGGACACCGACAGGCAATACGCCTTTTTTCCTGGTATATGGATGCGAAGCAGTCATCCCGTTGGAAATCCAGATGCCGTCATTGCGAGTCGCTCTGACCACTAAGATCACATTAGAGGACAATGATCGATTGCGTCTTCAAGAGCTCGAAGCCTTAGATGAGAAGCGGCTACAAGCTCAGCAGCATATCGAGCTATATCAAGCTCGAATCTCAAAAGCCTTCAATAAGAAGGTCAAACAGAGAGTCTTCCAGAAAGGAGACCTGGTCTTAGCCGTCAGACGACCGATGATTATGACGCACAAGACCAAAGGCAAATTTCAGCCTAAATGGGAAGGACCGTTTGTGATAGAAACAGTCTATTCAAACGGAGCATACCGCCTCACGACTGCAGAGGGCGACCTACTCATGATGCCGATCAATGGCAAGTTCTTAAAGAAGTATTATCCTTAATCAAGGATCCTTCTCATGGTCAAGTTAACACTACACCTCTGATCAAGACCTTCGTGTGCAAAGTACACACAAAGAGAGCCTTTCTCTTCCTCCAAGTGAGATCATACAGCCATAAACCAACAGGAACCTGGCCGTGCACTGGTTATCCTAAAGGAGAATCAGGGTTATGCAGACATTAACCCGATAATCCAATATCCTTTAACGATTAAGGATAGAGGAAAATGTTGGCCTTTAAGCCCAACATAAGTCCTCGACAACTCATCATGCTGAGGGAATAGCATGGCTAGCCCAATTCAAACGGTAGTTGGTAAAGGCATATCAAACTCGTTGACAGCTGGGGATTTGCTAAAAATCCTAAGGGACCAGTTCCCGCTTGATCCCCTCGTTTCTCCCCGCGAGGACGAGACCTCCAAAGTCACTTACCAATTCTCATCCATAGAATGGTAAGACCACATACACATTTCGCTGTTACGTTAACACTAAACCTATGACAGCAATCCCCTCGTTTCTCCCCGCGAGGACGAGACCTCCAAAATCACTTACCAATTCTCATCCATAGAATGGTAAGACCACAAATACCTTTTGCTGTTACGTTAACATTAAACCTATGACAGTGATTCCCTCGTTTCTCCCAGTGAAGACGAGAGTTTCTCCCAAATTCCACTACAATTTTGAACTTGTTGGCATTTACAAAAGACAAGTCTCAATTCCGAGCCCTGTTGACATTTACAAAAGACAGGTCTCGATACTCGTTGACATTTACAAAAGACGAGTATCACCAATTTTTGAAGCTTGGTGGCGTCTCATCCGGTTATGTCATTGCGACCTCTGAACCAGCAGACAGCTAAGTCTCAATTCCGAGCCCTGTTGACATTTACAAAAGACAGGTCTCGATACTCGTTGACATTTACAAAAGACGAGTATCACCAATTTTTGAAGCTTGGTGGCGTCTCATCCGGTTATGTCATTGCGACCTCTGAACCAGCAGACAGCTAAGTCTCAATTCCGAGCCCTGTTGACATTTACAAAAGACAGGTCTCGATACTCGTTGACATTTACAAAAGACGAGTATCACCAATTTTTGAAGCTCGGTGGCGTCTCATCCGGTTATGTTATTGCGACCTCTGAACCAGCAGACAGCTAAGTCTCAATTCCGAGCCCTGTTGACATTTACAAAAGACAGGTCTCGATACTCGTTGACATTTACAAAAGACGAGTATCACCAATTTTTGAAGCTTGGTGGCGTCTCATCCGGTTATGTCATTGCGACCTCTGAACCAGCAGATAGCTAAGTCTCAATTCCGAGCCCTGTTGACATTTACAAAAGACAGGTCTCGATACTCGTTGACATTTACAAAAGACGAGTATCACCAATTTTTGAAGCTTGGTGGCGTCTCATCCGGTTATGTCATTGCGACCTCTGAACCAGCAGACAGCTAAGTCTCAATTTCGAGCCCTGTTGACATTTACAAAAGACAGGTCTCGATACTCGTTGACATTTACAAAAGACGAGTATCACCAATTTTTGAAGCTTGGTGGCGCCTCATCCGGTTACGTCATTGCGACCTCTGAACCAGCAGACAGCTAAGTCTCAATTCCGAGCCCTGTTGACATTTACAAAAGACAGGTCTCGATACTCGTTGACATTTACAAAAGACGAGTATCACCAATTTTTGAAGCTTGGTGGCGTCTCATCCGGTTATGCCATTGCGACCTCTGAACCAGCAGACAACTAAGTCTCAATTCCGAGCCCTGTTGACATTTACAAAAGACAGGTCTCAATACTCGTTGACATTTACAAAAGACGAGTATCACCAATTTCTGAAGCTTGGTGGCGTCTCATCCGGTTATGTCATTGCGACCTCTGAACCAGCAGACAGCTAAGTCTCAATTCCGAGCCCTGTTGACATTTACAAAAGACAGGTCTCGATACTCGTTGACATTTACAAAAGACGAGTATCACCAATTTTTGAAGCTTGGTGGCGTCTCATCCGGTTATGTCATTGCGACCTCTGAACCAGCAGACAGCTAAGTCTCAATTCCGAGCCCTGTTGACATTTACAAAAGACAGGTCTCATCTTACGATCCGACGAGGACCGATTTCGGGCTTGGTAACGTCTCAACCAGTTATGTCATCGCGACCTTTGAACTGACAGATAGTCAAGTCTCATTATCCAACCCAACAAGAACTATGTTCTCAAGAAATTGTACTACAATTCGGAATCGCAATTCAAAAAGAAGAACAAGATTGAAGATTCGACAAAAGAAGAAAGAATTTTCATTCATTTCAAGAGGATAAAGTACATGGAGCTACAAGCGCACACTGTACGATCTGAGCCGCTCTCCGAGGGTGTTTAGCCTCGTCTTCCTGTCATCAGCAGCCTGGGCAAGCGCTTGTGACCTCAGCTCAGCCTCATTGAAATCTTCCGCCTGAGCCAGACGAGCTTCGGCCTCCGCCAAAGTAGCCCTCTGTGACAACCCCTGCCGCGCAAGCTCCTCACTCTGAGCTTTGAGCTCTTCAAGCCGCGCAGTTTCCTCAAGACGCACCGGTATGGCCTTGGATAAGAGGAGGTTTGCTTTCCTGATCATTTCCTCAGCCTTCGCAATCTTATCCTCAGCGCCGAGAAGAGCACTAGTGGAGACGTCAATTGCACTTCCAACCTCCGCTTGCCTTGTTTCCAAGGATTTCAAGTCAGAAGAGATAGCCTTAGCAGCCTCTTGAGCAGCAAGCCGGGTCTCGTGCTTTTGAACAATGAGAAGCGCGAGCCGGTCATTAACTAAAGACTCCGGGTCCAAACGGTGGAGGCGGCGCTATTCCTCCGCATCCTTCTCAAATTCATCCACCAGGAGCTCCAAGGCAGTGGCCTGGTGATACCCCTCAAAGTCCCGAACACTCTCAATATCATGGGAGAGGACCCCCTTTAACCTTGAGAATGGCATAGTTGAGCCCTTCAGAACCAGGTCGATAGTCCGCCCTAAGCCTTTATAAAAGTTATCGACCAGGTCACCGATGTAATCGTTCTCGACCTCAGCCACTTCCGTAAAGAGGCAACCTCGGAATAGTCCACCAGTCTGGTCGACGCCGTCGCAGAAGAAGCAGCGGGAGCACTGACAGCAGCCGGACAAGCCGAGGGCGATCTCGGCAGAGTCCTCATCGAGATCAGAACGCCAGCCACCACGGAAGAAGGACTAGCAACCACCTCCTGAGCAGCAGGCTCAACCACCAGGGTTGGAGAAGTAGGGCTTGTGATCACCCTCAGCTCCGTACTTGGCAAAATTGTCGGCACCCCACTCGTTGATACAGTTGGGAGTGAGAACACCTCCGGGACTGCCGCCTCCGCAACTTCTGGCCTTTCGGCTGATTTGGGCCGATAAGAAGGCAGGTCGCCATACAGCGCGTCCAACATAGTAGCATCCGCCGCGGTCGAAGCGCTCATGTCACCCCTTGGCCCTTCGGGGGGATCTTCCGGCTCTCTTAAAGTGTAACGCCCCGATCCTGGCGGATACGGAGACATTACTGCAACGTATATACGTAGGTCAGAACTACCCTCCCGTATATACGCTAAGCATCAGTACAGACAAGAATCAGAGTACGGAAGCAAGTGGTGCATTATACATTCCAACACATGAGTACAATTACAGAGTTATCACCAGAGGTGATCCAATATTACATGAATATTACATCACTGATATGCGCAACTGCGAGATTACAAGCAGATATCCAAGAATAAATGGTACAGAGGCACTCGCGAGTTTATAAAAGGAAAACTCGAGAGGCACACAGGGGGCCTGGAAGGATAGAGCTCTGGGCGGTCTGCTGGGGATCCACGCTTCAGCTGCGCCACTCAGATCAGCAACAGGGAGAATCCACACGCTCCAAGCTCCTTGACCTGGACATGAGAATCCAGGGGAGTCAGATGAAACTCCCCAGGCGAGTGGTAGGCAAAAGCCAGGTGGCGAGCCAGGATGAGCACATGTGTGAATGCAACAATGGATATCAAGTACAAAGGATATCAAGTTCAGAAAACAGGGGTTAGAACACAATTATAGCAGGCATGAACAAGTATATCATAATCATCATAAAACAGGAAATCCGATTACGAGCAAAACCGATTGCACAAGCTTAGGTCACGCTTCCATGAGACTAGTACGTCGAAGGAATAATCCAAACAAGGAAACCCTCATTTATATACCTTTATCTCATATCATCGTAATCCAAGCACATACAATCACAAGTCACAAAGTGGTCATAACAGAAGTACATAACAGGCATGACAGGAGTACATAACGGGAGTCATAACAAGAATCATAACAGGCATCATAACAGGAGTCCAATACAGGTGTCATAACGGGAATCATAACAAGAGTCATATCAGGAATCATAACAGGCATAACAGGGATCATAACAAGAATCATGACAGGCACTTATTATTACTCGTCTGACCCATATATCTGGGTATGTGTCCGGGTGTACACCCCAACACACATACATCCATATATAAGCAAGGCGAGGGTTGTTAACGGAAGCAGATGGAGAACTGATAGCTCCTCTTATAGTAGTTCCCGTACACCCGGGACCAGTTTGGAGGCCTTAAATCCCCCTAACACGCATCTTCTGAGGGCCCAAAAGTCCCTCTAACACGAATCGTCAGTTCAGGTATCCACTACTATAAGCAAGGCATCATTCCGGCATCCATCACTTCCTCCCATTCCCCATGCAAGTTGTTCTTTATATGGTTTAACGGTATTATCAGATTTACGGGAATAACAGGAATAACAGGAACAGCCCTGCAGATTCAAGAGGTGGCCCCCACAGATTTAAGAGGTGGCCCCCACCATTGGGCGATGTGGCACTTTGTTCCGTGTGGCACTTTGTTCTGAGGGGACGGATTCTAGAGGTGGCCCCCACGGATTCAAGAGGTGGCCCCCACCATTGAACGATGTGGCACTTTGCTCCGTGTGGCACTTAGTTCCATACACAATAACAAGGCAAGATTCCCGTAAACATGATAATCACAAGTCAAGTAGATCATGCTGGGTGTTGAGTGATAGCATGACAGGATGGTGATATTAGGCAGGTGACAAGTCATGAAAATATCATAACAAATAATACAAGTCCCGAGGATAAGGTCCATGATCAAGAAAGGAATGAACCAAAGCAACCAGCAAGAGTTAGTCGACTGATAAAGATGACCAAGTCGACTAATGAAGGGATTAGTCGACTAGGGGTAGGGGTTAGTCGACTATAGACAAGGGACAAGTCGACTAGAGGTGGCTGCGCTTGGGGAAAGCTGCGTTTGGGAAACAGGGTTAGTCGACTATAGACAAGGGAAGTAGTCGACTAGCATGCCGCGTTTCGCAAAACTGCGTCTCACGAAGTCGCGTTCCACAAGCCCGCGTCTTGCCACAAGTCCGCGTCTCATGAATTCGCGTTTCACCAGAAAGAGTTAGCCAACCAGGGATGAAAGAGTAGGCAGCGTTTCAGGAAAAGGGCGCGTCTCTCAAGGTCGCGTCTCACATGGTCGCGTCCCACAAGGCCGCGTTTCCAAGAGCCGCGTTTCCCAGATTCGCGTTTCCAAGAAGGTTAGTCGACTAGGGAGAATGATCAGTCGACTGATAGAGGTGCGTTTCAGAATAACAAGGCTGCGTTTCTCAGGATTAGTCGACTAGGAAGAAAATGTAGTCGACTAATAAGGGAATCCAGTCGACTAATGACCAAGTCAAGTCGATTAACAGGGTGCAAATCAGGGAGCAGGATTCTGTTAAGTGTTGTGTTGTTGATCGATTTACATGACATCAAAATATAAGCATGAGAGCAAGTTTGTCCAAGTCCTTGGCGAGGAAAAACACTCGCACAACCAATGGAATACGAAGTCAAAGCGAGATTACTCGCATAGTCCACAAAATACGAAGGCAAGCGGATAGCGAGAATACTCGCCTAACAAGATCTTTGCTGCGTCCAACGAAGGGAAGCTCGGTCCCAATCCAAAAGGAGGGCACCGACCCTAAGTTTTGCCGCCGGAGAAGAAACACGGCCCCAATCCAAAAGGAGTGGCCGGTCTCACAAAGTGATGGAGAGAGGTTGAAGAAGGTGGTGTGCTTGGTGATGACTAAAGTGGTGTATATGGAGGTGGAGATGGTGGACAAAGGAAGCAAGAGGAGGAGCTCTCCCTTGGTGGCTTCTCTGTTGGAGGCAGGAAGCAAGGAAGAAGAAGAGAAGAAGTAAAATGAAGAAAGAAGAAGGAGAGGGGTATTTATAGGATTTGAATTGTGAAGTGATGCAAATGAATAAAGGAGAGGGGGTTTTTGTAAAATGGGGAGTTGAGGTGACCCTCTTGGCCACTTGGCCAATTGTGATAATGAGAGGGAGTGGGGATATCAAGGAAAAGACTTTTGGAAGAGAGGCATTTAATGAAGAGAGAGAAGGGGAGGATAAAAGAATGATGTTGCACACAAAAACACAAAAGAACAAGGGAGGGATTCTTGCGTTTCCCACATTGAAACGCAGCCCTCTCCCTCTCTTGACCAGCATGATTGTAACACCCCATCCTCTGCATACGTACACAGTTACGTATCTTGATTTTTGGAGCGTATTCTTTTTTTTATTATTATTTTATTTTATTTTATTTTATTATTTTATGTTTATTCGTATAGCAGTACTGCATGATTTGATCTGTTTAGGTATTCAGATTTGACTAATTTTAGTTTCAAATATTATCTTTTAATATTCTAGATTTTTCATGATTTTCTAGAATTTTTCGGAATTAAGTTGTAAATCTTCAAAACCGGTGTCGGCCAGTATCACTGGTTGATTTCAGGAATTTTAATTTACAATTGGAAACAAATTTATGAATTCCGCTTTCACATTCCCTCTTAGAATTATATTTTCTTCCTTCGGGCATTTTTTGGGATTTTCCAGATTTTATCAAAAATCTAGCTTACTCGGTGTAGACACCGTTCACCGTGAACTCCAGGATTTTTATTTTGAAAATGGGATTGAATTTCTAAAACCGATTTCACCAAAAATCTTTATATAATATTTACTATTTTTGAGAATTTTTGGGGAGCTTTCCGAGATACTTCAATTTTGGGCCTTTCCGGAGTTCTCGGTATTTTCCCAGATACCGGGAAATCATTCAACTACTTCACTTTTCTCTTTTTCCCAATTTCTCTCTCCTTCCTCAAATGCGAGATTCCACCAGCTGGATTCATCATTAAATGCAGCCACCCTCTCCATGCTGCATTTAAAGCTTATGGGCCAATCAAACTCTTGTCTAATCACCCATACCTTTTTGTCTCTTTCTTATTACAATCCTGCGTTTTTCTTTTTGGGCGCAACTTAATGTCGCGTCCAGCTTATATTGCCAGACGCAGACCTTGTGAAGAGGGACGCAACCCATTGGTTGGATGAAACGCAAGTTTCATAAAGGGAATGGCAAACCTGTGATAATCTAAACTTACCCTTTATATATAACTCCCCCACTCCTTCTCTCTCTTCACTTTTTCACTTCTTCTTCCTTCTCCACTTGCTGTGAACGTCAACAGCAGCCCAAAACAGCCCTTTGGCTGGCCATTCTCACCATTCCACCCTCCATACACCACCATCTCTTCCACCATTTCATCCACCAATCTCCCCTCCTTATACTCCTCCATTCCAACTACAACAACAAACCAAAGCATCATCTCCACCACCATCTTCTTCCTCTCCTTCACCACCAAAGAACCCATTTTTCCACCAAAACTTCACCACCATCTCCACCACCACCTGCACCACCGTAGCCTCCGCCAAGCATACCACCTTCACCTCCTCGACAACCTCTTTCTGACGGACTATAGATTCGTCCCCCGTGGCATTGTTTGCAAAAACTCACTTTGGCAAAATGCACTACACTTGCACCATCAAAACTCTTCCCATCAACTTGTGAAGACCGGCCACTCCTTCGGATTGGAGCCGTGTTCTTCTTCGTCGACAGGACTCTAGGCCGGTGCCCTCCTTTTGGTTTGGGGCCGAGCTTTATCACCGTGGATTTCCGGTAATCGTTCGCGATTATTCCGGCGGTCGTTTTGGTGACTAACTTGGCAAAGGACTCATCTTCATCACTTGACTTTTCGTACAGGGCATCGGACGCGTTCTAGGCGAGTAATTCTGCTCGCCAAGACTTGGACATTATTTCCATAACTTGTAATTTTAACAACAAACTCAGCCCTCAAACATCAGGACTTGCTTTCTGTTCTGCACCCATATTAGTCGACTTGGCCAACCCATTAGTCGACTAACTTTTCACCCTGAAACGCAGTTTTCTGAAGACCCAACCTATTAGTCGACTAACCTATTTCCTATAGTCGACTAACCCTCTGCTGGAAACGCAGTCTTAGAAACGCAGCTTCTATATAGTCGACTACCCCCTTTTCTATAGTCGACTGACTTTCTCCTGAAGACGCGGTTTGTGAAGCGCGACTTTGAGAGACGCGCTCCTTCTTGAAACGCGGCCCACTCTTTCATTCCTTGTTGATTAACTCTTTCTGGTGAGACGCGGACTTGTGAAACGCGGATTCATGAGACGCGGACTTATGACAAGACGCGGATCTGTGAAACGCGGCTTCACGAGACGCCGTTTTGCGAAATGCAGCAGACTAGTCGACTACCCCAATTACCCTAGTCGACTAACCCTTTTTCTGAAAACGCGGATTCCTGAAACGCAACCCTACTAGTCGACTTGCTTTTCCTCTATAGTCGACTAACCCTTTTATCAGTCGACTAATTACCTTCCCTAGTCGACTAATCTTGGCTAATTACTCTGATTTATCATTTTCTTGGGAATAAATCTTATATGCATTATATATTGTTATTTCATGACATGTTACTTGATGAATATCACCTCTTATCATGCTATCTATTAACACAAGGCATGATACACCTGACTCCTGTAATTATCACTGTAACGGGAATGATAACCGGACTTCATGATTTGATTACATGATAAGTACGAACCAGTACTCCTGATATACCCGCATTCCTGACATGTTCCTGCTCATTCCCGAAATTTGATAATTATCTAATATTCATAAAATGAGACAACTTACATTGGGTCGGGGAAAACATGCGGCTATCAATATGTGTTCGTGTTTACAGTGGTATTAGGTATGTTGTGCAACTAAATTTCCGGTCTGACCTGTGGGCCTCCAGGCGACCGAGGGGAGTGCTGGCTCCCTCCTCCTGATACCATCATGATAAAGGGCATACATAAGTCCCTCCTGATAGGCCTTGCGGCTGGTTCCGTCACCAAGCAACGGAACACCCTGGACCGTGGTCCCGGGCAAGCACGGGACCCACTGTAAACATAGTTCGTTGATACCCCCGCTGGTTTCCAATAACAACCTTGCTTTACTAGGATATGGATCTATGTGTGCTGGGACGCTAGTTCACATAGCTAGATATCAAAGTAAGACAAGTAATAATAATAACAATAAAAGACGTTAACTGTGGCTGTTGCATGTGCTTGGATTACGGACATGAGATGAAGGTATATAGATGAGGGTTTCCTTGTTTGGATTATTCCCTCGACGTACTAGTCTCATGAAGACGTAGCTTAAGCTTATGCAATGCCCCTCCTTCGTTTATAACATGCTATGCTCCTTTTACTTGCTGGATGATTATTCTTGATATTGTACCAACCCTCATGCTCATGTTTCTTTTGCCACTCGGCTGTTACCTGCTCTACTTGTTGGGAGGTCCTGACTCCCTTGAATTTGTATGTTCAGGTTTCGAACCTTGGATCGAGGTGGAGCCTTCTGTGGAGGACCAGGCTTTCCTTTCCGAGCAGGCCGATTAGTCTCGGTTGCTGTCATCCCAGACTTTCCTTTTGGCTCGCGGGACCTTTCTTCAGCTCGTGAGCATCCTTGTAATTATCTTGTAAATCGTACTTTTGTGTTTGGCTGTGATATATGATGCATGCGATATGTAAATATATGTCGCATCCTGTGATAACCTTGTACCTTGTACTTCTTATGTTGGCATCTAAAAGAACGCTACGCTTTGTCGTACTCTGATTCTTGTTTGTACTAATGCTTAGCGTATATACGTAGGGTATTTCTGACCTGCGTATGTACGTCGCAGTGACGTCCCCGTACCCTCCGGACCGGGGCGTTACAGGTTGGTATCAGAGCCTAGGCTCTCACACCTATAGTACAATCAAGCAGCAAATTAATGGAATTTGCCATTGCCAACTACAATGTACAAGTTATCTAGTCCTTCTTGATTCCTTTCCTTGTGTCCTGAAATCCTTCTATCTTTCCAGTTTCCAGTCTTCTTTTTACCAACATAAGTATGGATAGAAGGACGGGTCGTAGCAACTCCGGGCAAACATCAAACGGACCCACAGGAGAGAATGTTGAGATTCTGAGAGTCATCCAGACTATGATGGAGAACCAGCAACAACAGACGGAACTCCTTCGGCAAGAGTTAGCAACTCCTAAGGAACAGAGGCCGGGGAACGTATCAGATTTTAGGCGGTTACAGCCGGCGATATTCACAGGAGGAGAGAAACCGCTTGATGCTGAACAATGGCTGATCGACACCACAGACTTGTTGAACGCAGCCCGGATCCCAAGAGAAAATCAGGTAGAGGTCGCCAAGATTCAACTTAAGGATGTAGCCAGGACCTGGTGGCTAGCTGAAGAAGCAAGACTAGAGAAACCTGTCACTTGGGACCAGTTTTCCCAAAGCTTCTATAATAGGTTTTTCCCCGTCACTGCTCAGAAAGAGATGGAGGAACAGTTCATCCGACTCCAACAATGGAACCGGTCTGTAGATGAGTATGCCGCTGAGTTCTTGAGGCTGAGCCGCTTCGCTCCATATATGGTGGCTGATGAAGAAAAGCGGGCGAGTAGGTTCCAACAGGGTTTGCGAATGGACATTCAGATCCTCCTAATGCCCCAACAACTGAAAACTTATTCCCAAGTCCTTACCATAGCTCGGGAGGTGGAGCGAGGACTGGAGAAAGGGAAATCTAACATGATGAGGAATCAGTCCATGAAGAGGCCGTTTCCACAAGCAGGAAGAGGAGGTCCATTCAGAACAGCAAGAGTCCCAGCCATGAGACGACCATTTCGACCAGCTCCTTTTCAGAGGGCCCAACTAGGTCCTATCTGTCACTTTTGCCAGAAACCAGGTCACTCTCAACAGAATTGCCGTAGTGCAAATGGGTTATGCCTGGCATGTGGTTCCCGTGAACATTCAGTAGAAGTCTGCCCCCACAAGAGAATGGGAATAGCCACCCAAGCACTACCAGCACTTCCAGGGCCAGATGGACAGAGGAACCAGGGGCCGATGGTTAGGAGAGCTCTTCCCCCTCCCCCACAGCAAGTTATCCGCCCAGTCCAGAGGGGAGTTAGAACTGCAGCAGGTCGTGGAAGAGGTCGAGCTTACAACCTGACAGCGGAAGAGGCCGAAACTTCTGGAGAAGTGGTAACAGGTAAGATCAGGGTGCACTCTAAACCCGTCTTAGCACTCTTTGATTCTGGCGCTTCTCATTGTTACATATCAGATAATTTCATTGCTTTGAACTCTATACCTGTTGAATATTTAGACCACCAGTGGGAGATTAGTACCGGTAACGGAGTAGTTCTCTCTAAGAGAGTTTGTGTAGATTGTCCGGTAGAACTGTGTGGCAGAACATTAACAGCGGATATGCTCGTGCTGGATACTAAAGGGTACGACGTAATCTTAGGCATGACTTGGCTCAGTAAATACCATGCAGTCATCGATTGTCGAAACAAGAAAGTCAGTTTCAGAATACCATTTCAGCCTGAGTTCCAATTTGAAGGAGAACACAAACCAGTCAAGGGAAAAGCACAAATGACTGCTGGTGAGATCCAGAAGAGGAAAGTGCCAGTTTGGAATGAGTTTCCAGAGGTATTTAAGGAAATCTCAGGGCTTCCACCCGATAGGGTAATTGAGTTTTCTATTGACACCCTTCCAGGTACAGTTCCGATATCCAAGGCTCCATACAGAATGGCACCCACGGAGTTAGAGATTCTAAAGAAACAGCTACAAGAATATTCCGACAAGGGATTGATTAGACCAAGTGCTTCACCATGGGGAGCCCCAGTGCTATTGGCCAACAAGAAAGACGGTGGTAAGAGATTGTGTATAGACTACAGAGAGTTGAACAAAGTTACCATCAAGAACAAATACCCCTTACCAAGAATTGATGATCTGTTTGACCAACTTCATGGGGCTCGGATATTCTCTAAATTGGACTTACAATCAGGTTATCATCAGCTGAAGGTAAAGAAAGAAGACATTCCAAAGACGGCATTCAGGACTCGTTACGGCCATTACGAATTCCTAGTTATGCCCTTCGGAGTCACCAATGCCCCTGCAATTTTCATGGATTTGATGAACAGGGTGTTCTCAACATATTTGGACCAGTTTGTAGTTGTTTTCATAGATGACATCTTGATCTATTCGAAGAACGACAGAGAGCATGCAGATCACTTGAGAATAGTGTTACAGACTCTCCAACAGGAACAACTTCATGCTAAGCAAAGCAAGTGTGAATTCTGGTTAAATAGTGTGGCCTTCCTTGGACACATAATTTCAGAAGAAGGGATTTCAGTAGACCCCAGTAAAATTCAGGCTGTAAAGGACTGGCCAACTCCAAGGACAGTAACAGAGATTAAGAGTTTTATTGGATTGGCCGGATATTACAGGCGCTTTGTTCAAGATTTTTCTAAGATTGCAGCCCCGTTAACGAAGCTCACCCGGAAAGGAGAAAAATATATATGGACCGAGGAATGTGCTGCAGCATTTGAGCAATTAAAGGAAAGACTCATTACAGCTCCAGTTTTGAAGACTCCCTCAGGAAGAGGGGGAATGGTTATATACAGTGATGCATCCGGGAAAGGCCTAGGGTGTGTATTAATGCAATATGACCACGTCATAGCCTATGCATCCAGGCAACTGAAACCACATGAGAGAAACTACCCAACTCATGACTTAGAGCTGGCAGCAGTGATATTCGCATTAAAGATCTGGAGACATTATCTTCTGGGAGACAAAGTGTTAATCTACACAGATCACAAGAGTCTAAAATATATTTTCACGCAGAAAGAATTAAACATGAGACAGAGACGGTGGCTTGAATTAATGGCAGATTATGACATAGATTTACAGTATCATCCGGGCAGAGTCAACACAGTACCAGATGCATTGAGCAGGAAGCCAGAAAATAAAATGCTAGTACAACTCACGCGACAGAAGGAGTTAATTCAGGATATCATCAAATTGGACTTAATGATAGTGCAAGGAATTGATAAGACAGGACAGTTGATGACCTTTCAGATCCAGCCAACCCTGATGGATGAGATTAGGGAAGCTCAGAAAGAAGACCCCAGATTGCAGAAATTCAGAGCTCAGATAGAAGCTGGATTGAGAACTGATATCCATATTCATTCGGATAATACCTTATATTTTGGTAACAGAATTTGTGTTCCCCAAGGAGTAGTTCGGCAGAAGATTTTGGCAGAAGCACATAGTTCGGCTTATTCCATACACCCAGGAGGAACCAAAATGTATCAAGACTTGAAGAAGCAATTTTGGTGGAATGCTATGAAGAGGGAGATAGCTCAGTATGTGGCCAAGTGCTTAGTTTGCCAGCAGATAAAGATAGAACACCAGAGGACAGCTGGACTCCTTCAGCCCTTACCAATACCCGAATGGAAGTGGGAACATATTACCATGGATTTTGTTACAGCTCTACCCCGCAGTCCTAAGGGTAACAATGCAGTATGGGTGATTGTTGACCGCCTTACGAAAGCAGCTCACTTTCTACCATTCAGAGTAGGTCAGACAACAGAAGTTCTGGCAGACAAATATATGAGGGAAATTGTTCGTCTACATGGAATTCCGGTTAGTATTGTATCGGACAGAGATACAAGATTCCGATCACATTTCTGGGAAAGTCTCCAAGAAAATTTAGGGACTCGTCTGAAATTCAGCACTTCGTATCACCCCCAGACAGACGGACAATCTGAACGGACTATACAGATCCTTGAAGATATGTTACGAGCCTGCATGATAGAATTTAAAGGGTCATGGGAAGACTACATTCATTTGGTGGAATTTTCTTATAACAACAGCTATCAGGCTAGTATCAAAATGGCACCATATGAGGCATTGTATGGCAGAAAATGCAGATCACCGATATGTTGGGACGAAGTTGGCGAAAGAAGACTTATGGGACCAGACATTCTGGTTCAGACAACAGACAAGGTCCGAGTCATCAGAGATCACCTCCGAGCAGCACAGAGTCGACAGAAGAGTTGGGCTGACACGAACAGAAGACCCTTGGAGTTCAAAACCGGTGATCATGTATTTTTAAAGATATCACCCACCAAAGGGGTAATCCGGTTCGGTACTCGTGGGAAGCTTAGTCCGAGATACATCGGCCCATTCGAAATTTTGGATCGGGTGGGAGATGTGTCTTACCGATTGGCATTACCGCCATCTTTAGAAGGAGTACATGATGTATTCCATGTGTCACAGTTGAGGAGGTATGTCAAGGATGAGAGTCACATTCTAGATCACTCAGAATTGGAACTACAACCAGATCTATCCTACCAAGAACAGCCGATGACCATTCTGGACAGAAATATCAAGACTCTGAAGAATAAGGCAATACCGTTAGTATTGGTTTCTTGGAACAAGCATGTGCCAGGAGAGGCCACATGGGAGCGAGAGGACGTTATTCGTGAGCGTTACCCTCATCTATTTACAACTTAGTTGGTAAAACTCTTTCTTCCTATTCTTCTCTACCGTCATCTTCCCCTTCCTGAAATTTCGAGGACGAAATTTTTTGTAAGGTGGATAGAGTGTAACACCCCATCCTCTGCATACGTACACAGTTACGTATCTTGATTTTTGGAGCGTATTCTTTTTTTTATTATTATTTTATTTTATTTTATTTTATTATTTTATGTTTATTCGTATAGCAGTACTGCATGATTTGATCTGTTTAGGTATTCAGATTTGACTAATTTTAGTTTCAAATATTATCTTTTAATATTCTAGATTTTTCATGATTTTCTAGAATTTTTCGGAATTAAGTTGTAAATCTTCAAAACCGTGTCGGCCAGTATCACTGGTTGATTCCAGGAATTTTAATTTACAATTGGAAACAAACTTATGAATTCCGCTTTCACATTCCCTCTTAGAATTATATTTTCTTCCTTCGGGCATTTTTTGGGATTTTCCAGATTTTATCAAAAATCTAGCTTACCCGGTGTAGACACCGTTCACCGTGAACTCCAGGATTTTTATTTTGAAAATGGGATTGAATTTTTGAAAACCGATTTCACCAAAAATCTTTATATAATATTTACTATTTTTGAGAATTTTTGGGGAGCTTTCCGAGATACTTCAATTTTGGGCCTTTCCGGAGTTCTCGGTATTTTCCCAGATACCGGGAAATCATTCAACTACTTCACTTTTCTCTTTTTCCTAATTTCTCTCTCCTTCCTCAAACGCGAGATTCCACCAGCTGGATTCATCATTAAATGCAGCCACCCTCTCCATGCTGCATTTAAAGCTTATGGGCCAATCAAACTCTTGTCTAATCACCCATACCTTTTTGTCTCTTTCTTATTACAATCCTGCGTTTTTCTTTTTGGCGCAACTTAATGTCGCGTCCAGCTTATATTGCCAGACGCAGACCTTGTGAAGAGGGACGCAACCCATTGGTTGGATGAAACGCAAGTTTCATAAAGGGAATGGCAAACCTGTGATAATCTAAACTTACCCTTTATATATAACTCCCCCACTCCTTCTCTCTCTTCACTTTTTCACTTCTTCTTCCTTCTCCACTTGCTGTGAACGTCAACAGCAGCCCAAAACAGCCCTTTGGCTGGCCATTCTCACCATTCCACCCTCCATACACCACCATCTCTTCCACCATTTCATCTACCAATCTCCCCTCCTTATACTCCTCCATTCCAACTACAACAACAAACCAAAGCATCATCTCCACCACCATCTTCTTTCTCTCCTTCACCACCAAAGAACCCATTTTTCCACCAAAACTTCACCACCATCTCCACCACCACCTGCACCACCGTAGCCTCCGCCAAGCATACCACCTTCACCTCCTCGACAACCTCTTTCTGACGGACTATAGATTCGTCCCCCGTGGCATTGTTTGCAAAAACTCACTTTGGCAAAATGCACTACACTTGCACCATCAAAACTCTTCCCATCAACTTGTGAAGACCGGCCACTCCTTCGGATTGGAGCCGTGTTCTTCTTCGTCGACAGGACTCTAGGCCGGTGCCCTCCTTTTGGTTTGGGGCCGAGCTTTATCACCGTGGATTTCCGGTAATCGTTCGCGATTATTCCGGCGGTCGTTTTGGTGACTAACTTGGCAAAGGACTCATCTTCATCACTTGACTTTTCGTACAGGGCATCGGACGCGTTCTAGGCGAGTAATTCTGCTCGCCAAGACTTGGACATTATTTCCATAACTTGTAATTTTAACAACAAACTCAGCCCTCAAACATCAGGACTTGCTTTCTGTTCTGCACCCATATTAGTCGACTTGGCCAACCCATTAGTCGACTAACTTTTCACCCTGAAACGCAGTTTTCTGAAGACCCAACCTATTAGTCGACTAACCTATTTCCTATAGTCGACTAACCCTCTGCTGGAAACGCAGTCTTAGAAACGCAGCTTCTATATAGTCGACTACCCCCTTTTCTATAGTCGACTGACTTTCTCCTGAAGACGCGGTTTTGTGAAGCGCGACTTTGAGAGACGCGCTCCTTCTTGAAACGCGGCCCACTCTTTCATTCCTTGTTGATTAACTCTTTCTGGTGAGACGCGGACTTGTGAAACGCGGATTCATGAGACGCGGACTTATGACAAGACGCGGATCTGTGAAACGCGGCTTCACGAGACGCCGTTTTGCGAAATGCAGCAGACTAGTCGACTACCCCAATTACCCTAGTCGACTAACCCTTTTCTGAAAACGCGGATTCCCGAAACGCAACCCTACTAGTCGACTTGCTTTTCCTCTATAGTCGACTAACCCTTTTATCAGTCGACTAATTACCTTCCCTAGTCGACTAATCTTGGCTAATTACTCTGATTTATCATTTTCTTGGGAATAAATCTTATATGCATTATATATTGTTATTTCATGACATGTTACTTGATGAATATCACCTCTTATCATGCTATCTATTAACACAAGGCATGATACACCTGACTCCTGTAATTATCACTGTAACGGGAATGATAACCGGACTTCATGATTTGATTACATGATAAGTACGAACCAGTACTCCTGATATACCCGCATTCCTGACATGTTCCTGCTCATTCCCGAAATTTGATAATTATCTAATATTCATAAAATGAGACAACTTACATCGGGTCGGGGGAAAACATGCGGCTATCAATATGTGTTCGTGTTTACAGTGGTATTAGGTATGTTGTGCAACTAAATTTCCGGTCTGACCTGTGGGCCTCCAGGCGACCGAGGGGAGTGCTGGCTCCCTCCTCCTGATACCATCATGATAAAGGGCATACATAAGTCCCTCCTGATAGGCCTTGCGGCTGGTTCCGTCACCAAGTAACGGAACACCCTGGACCGTGGTCCCGGGCAAGCACGGGACCCACTGTAAACATAGTTCGTTGATACCCCCGCTGGTTTCCAATAACAACCTTGCTTTACTAGGATATGGATCTATGTGTGCTGGGACGCTAGTTCACATAGCTAGATATCAAAGTAAGACAAGTAATAATAATAACAATAAAAGACGTTAACTGTGGCTGTTGCATGTGCTTGGATTACGGACATGAGATGAAGGTATATAGATGAGGGTTTCCTTGTTTGGATTATTCCCTCGACGTACTAGTCTCATGAAGACGTAGCTTAAGCTTATGCAATGCCCCTCCTTCGTTTATAACATGCTATGCTCCTTTTACTTGCTGGATGATTATTCTGATATTGTACCAACCCTCATGCTCATGTTTCTTTTGCCACTCGGCTGTTACCTGCTCTACTTGTTGGGAGGTCCTGACTCCCTTGAATTTGTATGTTCAGGTTTCGAACCTTGGATCGAGGTGGAGCCTTCTGTGGAGGACCAGGCTTTCCTTTCCGAGCAGGCCGATTAGTCTCGGTTGCTGTCATCCCAGACTTTCCTTTTGGCTCGCGGGACCTTTCTTCAGCTCGTGAGCATCCTTGTAATTATCTTGTAAATCGTACTTTTGTGTTTGGCTGTGATATATGATGCATGCGATATGTAAATATATGTCGCATCCTGTGATAACCTTGTACCTTGTACTTCTTATGTTGGCATCTAAAAGGACGCTACGCTTTGTCGTACTCTGATTCTTGTTTGTACTAATGCTTAGCGTATATACGTAGGGTATTTCTGACCTGCGTATGTACGTCGCAGTGACGTCCCCGTACCCTCCGGACCGGGGCGTTACAATGATGATGAGAGGGGAGTGGGGTGTCTTGGAAATGATGTTTTTGGAAGAGGAGAATTTAATGAAGAGAGAGAGAAAGATAAGATATAATGATGTTTGCACACCATAAGAGACAAAAGAAGCAAGAGATGAAACTTGCGTTTCTCCCTCACAAAACGCAGCCCTCACCTGCGTTTGGGCCAAATGGTTTAAACGCAGGGATTAAGCCGCGTTTAGGGAAAAGCTGCATTTCAAGGAGGAGAGAGAAAGTCATGATAATTGATGGGATTTGACCTGAAGTGCATTAAATGCGGAATGGGGAGGATCTTCACAATAAATGCGGAATCCCAGGTTGGTGAGATCCGCGTTTAAGGAAGGAGAGAGAAAATGGGAAAAAGACAAAGTGGAATATGAGGGACAATCTCCTCGGTATCTGGGAAAATACCGGAAAAGCCCAAAAATGAAGTAATCCGAAAAGTCTCCCAAAAATTCTCAAAAATCATAAATATTATAAAATGATTTTTGGTGAAATCGGTTTTCAAAGATTCAATCTCATTTTCAAGATAAAAATCATAAGGTCAACCGTCAATCTCGGTCTACACCGGATTGGCCGGGTTTTCAATAAATTCTGATAATTCCCAGAAAAAGTATTTAGATAGAAAATATGATTTTAAGAAACATTGCCTAAAGGCACTTTTAGAAATTTCCAACCGTTTGTAAGTTAAAAATCCGGGAATCGGTCAACGAAACTGGCCGACACCGGTTTTGAAGATTTTCAACTAAATCCAGGAAAATTTCAGAAAATCCTAGAAAATCTAGAATATTGGAAAATGATATTTAAAACTGAAATCGGTCGAATCGGAATACCAGAATGTCCAAACCGAGCAATACTCTGGGATCGGGCCTTCGGTTCAAACTAAGGTTGACTCCGAATCCACGAATCCAAATCCAAGACAAAACAATCATATAAAGAATTCATAATACAAAACGAATACAAGAAGTAAATCGAAAAATACGGTCGAGAAATCTGAATACGCATCTAAGTACGTATTCTGGGAGCGGGGTGTTACAATCCATCCACCTTACAAAAATTGCGTCCTCGCAATTTCGTTAAGGGGTAAATTGAACACAAGAAGGACAAAGGCTGGAAATAAGGCTTCATAAAACCAAACAGGGTTAAGATGAACACAGGAAGGACCAGGATAGACAATGAGAACAGGATAAGGCGGAATATTTAGAGGGGTAACCAACCCAATGTACAAAAGATCAGGGTTAGCTGGACAAAGGTAACCAACTCAATATACAAAAGGTCAGGGGGGTTGCTGCAAACGGTGACATCCTCAAGGTTCCTGCTCCAGGTGCTGAGCCTCATACTCTGCTGCTGCTTCATCTGATACCTCTGCTGCCATGTTGTGAACTTGACCTCTGCCATAATTTGTTCTAGGTCTTGCTCCTCTCTGTGGGTGATCATACTGCTGGGGTGGAAATGGGGCTCTTCGGTCTATGGGTTCTGGGTTCCTTCTCAGTGGTGGAGCTGGAAGTGCCGGGGGTGCTGCTCGTGCTGGAATTGCTGGTGGTATTGGGTAATTCCTCTTGAATGGACAATCACCTATAGAGTGATTTCCAGATCCACATACCAAGCATAGCCTATTAGCTCTTCGGCAATTGCGTTGGATGTGTCCGGGCTTCCGGCAGTACCCGCATATCATCTGCTGCTGGGGAGGTTGGAATGGTCGCTTAATCACTGGACCATGGGTTGTCCTAGCTGCATCCTCCTCATTCATCAACTGAAAAGGCCTCTTCACTGACTTGTTCTGTACCTGGTTCCCATTCTTTTTCTCTAGTCCTCGTTCCACTTCACGGGCAATGGAGAGAACCTGAGAGTATGTCTTCAGCTGTTGAGGAATAAGGAACATTTGGACATCCATCTTTAGCCCTTGCTGAAATCGGCTAGCCCGCTTTTCTTCATCTGACACCATGTAAGGTGCAAACCTGCTAAGCCTCAAGAACTCGGCAGCATACTCATCCACTGACCGATTGCGCTGCTGCAGGCGGATAAATTGTTCTTCCATTTCCTTCTGAGCTGTTGCCGGGAAGAATCTCTCATAGAAACCCTTTGAGAATTGATCCCATGTGATGGGTTTCTCCAGTGTTGCCTCTTCAGCCAACCACCAGGTTCTGGCCACATCTCTCAGCTGTATCTTGGCCACTTCCACTTGGTTCTCATCAGGAACTCGGGCCGCCTTCAAAAGATCTGTTGTGTCTATCAGCCACTGTTCTGCGTCCAGAGGCTTCTCCGTTCCCGAAAAGACTGCCGGCTGTAATCTCCTGAAATCTGACACATTGCCTGGCCTCTGTTCTCGGGGTGCAACCATTAGTCCCTGACGTAAAAGCTCCGTCTGCTGCTGTTGACTCTGCATCATCCCCTGAAGTACCCTTATCATACCATCACTGTCTCTGTTGGGTCCATCTTGGGAGGCATTAGGACCATTGCGTGTTCCCCGTCTTTCCATATCTGAGTTGGTTGGAGTGGATAACAAGGAGAAACTGGAAGGTAAAAGATTGATGGGTCTCAGGACACAAGGAATGGATCAGAAGAAAGAAAAGATAACTCTGTACTTGTAGTTGGAATGTATAACCAAGACTCATGCATTCCAGTTGCAAATTGCTTTACCATTAATTTGCCGTCTGGACGTACTGAGGAGGTGAGAGCCTAAGCTCTGATACCAACCTGTAACGCCCCGATCCTGGCGGATACGGAGACATTACTGCAACGTATATACGTAGGTCAGAACTACCCTCCCGTATATACGCTAAGCATCAGTACAGACAAGAATCAGAGTACGGAAGCAAGTGGTGCATTATACATTCCAACACATGAGTACAATTACAGAGTTATCACCAGAGGTGATCCAATATTACATGAATATTACATCACTGATATGCGCAATTGCGAGATTACAAGGAGATATCCAAGAATAAATGGTACAGAGGCACTCGCGAGTTTATAAAAGGAAAACTCGAGAGGCACACAGGGGGCCTGGAAGGATAGAGCTCTGGGCGGTCTGCTGGGGATCCACGCTTCAGCTGCGCCACTCAGATCAGCAACAGGGAGAATCCACACGCTCCAAGCTCCTTGACCTGGACATGAGAATCCAGGGGAGTCAGATGAAACTCCCCAGGCGAGTGGTAGGCAAAAGCCAGGTGGCGAGCCAGGATGAGCACATGTGTGAATGCAACAATGGATATCAAGTACAAAGGATATCAAGTTCAGAAAACAGGGGTTAGAACACAATTATAGCAGGCATGAACAAGTATATCATAATCATCATAAAACAGGAAATCCGATTACGAGCAAAACCGATTGCACAAGCTTAGGTCACGCTTCCATGAGACTAGTACGTCGAAGGAATAATCCAAACAAGGAAACCCTCATTTATATACCTTTATCTCATATCATCGTAATCCAAGCACATACAATCACAAGTCACAAAGTGGTCATAACAGAAGTACATAACAGGCATGACAGGAGTACATAACGGGAGTCATAACAAGAATCATAACAGGCATCATAACAGGAGTCCAATACAGGTGTCATAACGGGAATCATAACAAGAGTCATATCAGGAATCATAACAGGCATAACAGGGATCATAACAAGAATCATGACAGGCACTTATTATTACTCGTCTGACCCATATATCTGGGTATGTGTCCGGGTGTACACCCCAACACACATACATCCATATATAAGCAAGGCGAGGGTTGTTAACGGAAGCAGATGGAGAACTGATAGCTCCTCTTATAGTAGTTCCCGTACACCCGGGACCAGTTTGGAGGCCTTAAATCCCCCTAACACGCATCTTCTGAGGGCCCAAAAGTCCCTCTAACACGAATCGTCAGTTCAGGTATCCACTACTATAAGCAAGGCATCATTCCGGCATCCATCACTTCCTCCCATTCCCCATGCAAGTTGTTCTTTATATGGTTTAACGGTATTATCAGATTTACGGGAATAACAGGAATAACAGGAACAGCCCTGCAGATTCAAGAGGTGGCCCCCACAGATTTAAGAGGTGGCCCCCACCATTGGGCGATGTGGCACTTTGTTCCGTGTGGCACTTTGTTCTGAGGGGACGGATTCTAGAGGTGGCCCCCACGGATTCAAGAGGTGGCCCCCACCATTGAACGATGTGGCACTTTGCTCCGTGTGGCACTTAGTTCCATACACAATAACAAGGCAAGATTCCCGTAAACATGATAATCACAAGTCAAGTAGATCATGCTGGGTGTTGAGTGATAGCATGACAGGATGGTGATATTAGGCAGGTGACAAGTCATGAAAATATCATAACAAATAATACAAGTCCCGAGGATAAGGTCCATGATCAAGAAAGGAATGAACCAAAGCAACCAGCAAGAGTTAGTCGACTGATAAAGATGACCAAGTCGACTAATGAAGGGATTAGTCGACTAGGGGTAGGGGTTAGTCGACTATAGACAAGGGACAAGTCGACTAGAGGTGGCTGCGCTTGGGGAAAGCTGCGTTTGGGAAACAGGGTTAGTCGACTATAGACAAGGGAAGTAGTCGACTAGCATGCCGCGTTTCGCAAAACTGCGTCTCACGAAGTCGCGTTCCACAAGCCCGCGTCTTGCCACAAGTCCGCGTCTCATGAATCCGCGTTTCACCAGAAAGAGTTAGCCAACCAGGGATGAAAGAGTAGGCAGCGTTTCAGGAAAAGGGCGCGTCTCTCAAGGTCGCGTCTCACATGGTCGCGTCCCACAAGGCCGCGTTTCCAAGAGCCGCGTTTCCCAGATTCGCGTTTCCAAGAAGGTTAGTCGACTAGGGAGAATGATCAGTCGACTGATAGAGGTGCGTTTCAGAATAACAAGGCTGCGTTTCTCAGGATTAGTCGACTAGGAAGAAAATGTAGTCGACTAATAAGGGAATCCAGTCGACTAATGACCAAGTCAAGTCGATTAACAGGGTGCAAATCAGGGAGCAGGATTCTGTTAAGTGTTGTGTTGTTGATCGATTTACATGACATCAAAATATAAGCATGAGAGCAAGTTTGTCCAAGTCCTTGGCGAGGAAAAACACTCGCACAACCAATGGAATACGAAGTCAAAGCGAGATTACTCGCATAGTCCACAAAATACGAAGGCAAGCGGATAGCGAGAATACTCGCCTAACAAGATCTTTGCTGCGTCCAACGAAGGGAAGCTCGGTCCCAATCCAAAAGGAGGGCACCGACCCTAAGTTTTGCCGCCGGAGAAGAAACACGGCCCCAATCCAAAAGGAGTGGCCGGTCTCACAAAGTGATGGAGAGAGGTTGAAGAAGGTGGTGTGCTTGGTGATGACTAAAGTGGTGTATATGGAGGTGGAGATGGTGGACAAAGGAAGCAAGAGGAGGAGCTCTCCCTTGGTGGCTTCTCTGTTGGAGGCAGGAAGCAAGGAAGAAGAAGAGAAGAAGTAAAATGAAGAAAAGAAGAAGGAGAGGGGTATTTATAGGATTTGAATTGTGAAGTGATGCAAATGAATAAAGGAGAGGGGGGTTTTTGTAAAATGGGGAGTTGAGGTGACCCTCTTGGCCACTTGGCCAATTGTGATAATGAGAGGGAGTGGGGATATCAAGGAAAAGACTTTTGGAAGAGAGGCATTTAATGAAGAGAGAGAAGGGGAGGATAAAAGAATGATGTTGCACACAAAAACACAAAAGAACAAGGGAGGGATTCTTGCGTTTCCCACATTGAAACGCAGCCCTCTCCCTCTCTTGACCAGCATGATGATGAGAGGGGAGTGGGGTGTCTTGGAAATGATGTTTTTGGAAGAGGAGAATTTAATGAAGAGAGAGAGAAAGATAAGATATAATGATGTTTGCACACCATAAGAGACAAAAGAAGCAAGAGATGAAACTTGCGTTTCTCCCTCACAAAACGCAGCCCTCACCTGCGTTTGGGCCAAATGGTTTAAACGCAGGGATTAAGCCGCGTTTAGGGAAAAGCTGCATTTCAAGGAGGAGAGAGAAAGTCATGATAATTGATGGGATTTGACCTGAAGTGCATTAAATGCGGAAATGGGGAGGATCTTCACAATAAATGCGAAATCCCAGGTTGGTGAGATCCGCGTTTAAGGAAGGAGAGAGAAAATGGGAAAAAGACAAAGTGGAATATGAGGGACAATCTCCTCGGTATCTGGGAAAATACCGGAAAAGCCCAAAAATGAAGTAATCCGGAAAGTCTCCCAAAAATTCTCAAAAATTATAAATATTATAAAATGATTTTTGGTGAAATCGGTTTTCAAAGATTCAATCTCATTTTCAAGATAAAAATCATAAGGTCAACCGTCAATCTCGGTCTACACCGGATTGGCCGGGTTTTCAATAAATTCTGATAATTCCCAGAAAAGTATTTAGATAGAAAATATGATTTTAAGAAACATTGCCTAAAGGCACTTTTAGAAATTCTCAACCGTTTGTAAGTTAAAAATCCGGGAATCGGTCAACGAAACTGGCCGACACCGGTTTTGAAGATTTTCAACTAAATCCAGGAAAATTTCAGAAAATCCTAGAAAATCTAGAATATTGGAAAATGATATTTAAAACTGAAATCGGTCGAATCGGAATACCAGAATGTCCAAACCGAGCAATACTCTGGGATCGGGCCTTCGGTTCAAACTAAGGTTGACTCCGAATCCACGAATCCAAATCCAAGACAAAACAATCATATAAAGAATTCATAATACAAAACGAATACAAGAAGTAAATCGAAAAATACGGTCGAGAAATCTGAATACGCATCTAAGTACGTATTCTGGGAGCGGGGTGTTACATAAAGCTGATGCACCTTGAGGTCGAACACCAGTAATAAGACTACGGTTAGTCGGGACACTACATGCAAAAGAAGCCAAGAGGTTAGGACAATACCAAAGGATGATGTTGCCTCGAACATCTCGTCAATCGCATCAGTCTTCAGGAGCTCCATCGGAAAATTTTTGCCAGAATCAGCACGAACAGCCGGCTCGCTTTCGCTTGCCGAGTATCCTGTGGACCACCCAATAGAGCTCGATTCCTCAGAACTTCCTTTAGAAGTCCCAGCACCCGAGGGACCAATGTCGGCTGCATCACCTCCGGACTCCTCCGCGTGAGTAAAAGAACCAACAGCAGTCCCATAAGCGAATAGGGGATCATAATGTTCCCCTTGCTCCCCAACCGCCTCAACTCCTGCAACAAGAAGCAAATAATGAGTTATTTGGGATACACCAAAGGCGTATTATATGGATGGGGTTAACATTACCCAGACCTGGAGCAAATTCACCACTAGTCGGTTCAGCAACCGACGGTTCAGCTGCTAATGGGGCAGCAGGAGGAATCGCTGTAGAGGGATAACCCTCTACGACAATCATAGGAGCTTGGCGGCGGGGCTTCTTCGCCAATGATTTCCTACGAGAGCTACCTGCCCGCTTTCTCTTGAAGTGGACGTCAGAATCCTCTTCTTCCACTTCTCTCGCACGTCGTGGGGAAGATGTCCCCACCACACCAGAGCCAGCCGCATGAGTATCAGCTCCCATCCCCTCCTCGAAGCGAGGACTCCCTGCATCAGAAGCCTCGCTATCATCTACAGCGATGAACTCTTCCAAGCCAGGGACACGAACCCGTTTGCCTTCCTTTCTCTCAGAAGCCTTTCGCTTCAGTCGATGAGAGATTAACTTCACACCTGAGCGGTTGGCATTGAATTCAGGAGGTGAGGAGTTGGAAGCCGCATACCACTGGCAAAAGCACAGGGTCGTCAGAAGGTTGGGATCCTTCAATGGCGTGCGCAGCCACGCCCCAGTGCCGCCCGCAGTAAAGAATCGCCAGGCACGGGCCCCATCGATGAGACTCCCCATGAAGGCTAAATCGAGATTGGGGTTGCCCACATACAGCTGGTCGTACCCAAATTATCGAGCAAACCGGCTTGGGATGTAAGGTTCTAAATAGCAGACATCCCCGCTTCTATACAATAAATGTGAGGGCCGGATGCTGACCAGCCACTCAAAAACCCCCGACTCATGGGAGACCGTCCTGACTCCGCATCTCGGAATTCCTCGTCGTATCCTGCGCCCCGAATGCGAGGAAAACAGCGAAATAGGTTGTAAGCGTCATGACGACGCACTAACTTGCGGGCCTCGGCCACGTAGGTCTTCAGCCAGGAACATCCTTCGAATCAGCGGAGAAGAGCCATTCGAACACCTTGCGGAGGGTCCTCTCCAGCTTCAATCAAAGAAGGGCAGTGCAAGGCAAACCACGCCATTAAATAAGTGTATGGCAGACCCACCCTAGGATTGGGTCCATCACAAGGCAGGATGGCGCTCTTCCCACGCCTCGTCGCCGGTGGCCTGCAGAAAGCCTCCGTTAATGCGCGAAGGCCTCTTTGAATACAGCATACCATGGCCGGAAGGAGACCCAGACGATGGCCATGGACCAAGCGAACGGCGGGCAGTAAAACATTCGGGTGGACGATGTCACCCGAGGAGGATGGCACTACGCATTTCTTCAACCAGACGGTTAAGAAACCGGCCAACAGTGCCTTCCGAGACATCGGCTGACGAGCCTGATGGTGAAAGCTCCGAAGGACATCACCCTTCTTATAGGGACCATCGTCTTCTGTCATGACGATATCCCTTTGGAGGCATATCTCCATCCGTTCAAAAATGTCGCCATCTGCAACTCCACAATGAGCTGCCTCAGGAGCATTCTTCATATCTGGGAATAGGTAACTCCCCAGTTCTTCAAGCTCTTCGAGCTACCCTTGCTGCCACCATGGATGCTAGAACAGATGTGCAAATGGCACATTAACTCCCGATAAGTCTCAAATAAAGTAGGCTCCTGCTTCTCCAGAAGAGCCAACTCCGTCTCGCATGGAAAGTACTCTTCATACGGGAGAGACCCGAAAGGCAGGGCAGAGATTTCCCTCATCTCGTGCAAGGTCATGCCCAACTCGCCAATTGGGGTGAAGAAAGTCCCAGAAGCTGGGCAGTATAACTCAAGGATGGCGTAGAAGCACGCCACCTTCATATCAATGCCGTAGCAGGTCGCCCTTACGGCCTCATAGAGGTTCAACCTCTCCAAGTCCTCCTCGAAGTGAGCGAGGACGTAGTTGGTCAGGTCCGCCCACCATGTCTTTGGGGGATGAACCCAACCGGGAGTCCTGAAGTCAGTGGCAGGATAGTTCCCGTCAACTGCGCAGAATTGGGTGCCAAAGGTCTGCGCCACAGCCAGATTCTCTCCTACCGGAAGCTCCCGCTACACGTTTCCAGGATATAGGCCTATTATGTTGTGAGGAGGGCCCGCCCTTGAAAAACTAGGAGACTGAGGTTTCAATCTCCCGACGTGGACGGACTCGACACTTCGGCTCACGCCCCATGCCATCTTCCGAGCCTGAGTTACGCACTCAAAAGAAGACAAAGGAAAGTGCCGCTTGTTAGACGGAAGATAAAACTTCTCGCCATCCAACTCGAAGATCCACTGTCCCTCGCCTGCCTGCAATTGGCGATCAGGATCGGACGCGGCATCTCCGAACATGAAATTGGGCTTTTGATAAGTCCGACGATCGATGTCTTTGAGAGGAGCGGTGGTTAGAATACTCCTCATGGTGAGCGGATCACCACCATGGATAAGCGTGTCCCGGTCGACGGAACTCCGCTCACTAAAAAGAGAAGCCTGGCCATAGAATTGAAGGCTGATACTGCCATCCGCTCGGCTGGTCATCCCAAACAGACTATTCAAGGGACCAGGGGTGTAAGGTACTGCAAGAAAGAAAAGGGAAGAGAACTGTGATTAGTTCAACAATCAAGCAGACATGGAGATATAAGATTCACCAAGGCATAGCCTCGCCCCGTGAGCAAGGCCAGTAAGGCGACAGCCTCGACAAAGCTTGATCTCGCAGACAAATCTGCATTTTGCAGAAAACGTCTAAGTACCAACTTCGCTTAAGCAGGAAGTGGTATAGCCCTAAGGGCTGACGTCACCAGGAGGGCACTATGGTCAAGAGCCATCCTTCGTGGCCATGACTGAAGGGACAAACCCGAGTCCTGTTCCTCAAACAGGACGAAGACAGCCCAAGTAATGGCTTCGTACGGAAGCCTAAAGAAGAACTATTCAGTTCTTAATTCCCTGTACAAGGAAGATAGGGAAAATCAGGGAAACGAGTTCCCTAATAAGGACAGATCATATTCGATCGTCCTGATAAGCCAAATACTGACTTTAAAAGAGAGAGACCGCAGTCTCTAATTAGGAGAGAAAGTCTCTTACCGGCGATTGGTCGCTCGATGACCAGAGGAGGAGGACCCTCCGTTGCAGAAGTCGCCACTTCTTTCCCCGCTCGTCTTTTGGGCGCCATTGAAGAGCTGCAAGAGTTCTCAAAGTTCTCTGAATGAAGAAGGAAGAGGGAGAGGGAAAGTCAAGAAATTTCTCTGAAAAAAGGAGATCTTTTCCTGTTCAGCCCGATCGGGCTTTTATAGGCCAATCAGCGCCTGAAACGAGGCCTCGAAAAGGGCGTACGCCGCCGTTTCGAATTAATTCAAAACGCCACCCGAAGCGCCTTCCCGAGAAGCGCTGCTTCGATCCCACTAAGGGTTAACTTCGCCCTGGCTTAAAAAATGCGGACTTCGCGCAATCCTTCAGGGACTTCGCCGAAAGGCTTATCTTAGCCCCTTAAAAAGGCGCTGTTCGCGGACATACCAGTTTCGCGAAGTTCATTCAAAGAAGCGACTATGTCCTTAACTCCTCATACAGTTTAGCTCCGCTATAGCCAAATTTTCAATGAAAGCAAGCAAAGATCAGATAATCAAGAGATGAACTTTCATTGATTTCAAAGGAAGAGTACATTGATATTACATCAAAGTTGTGTTTCATACAACACGTTCAGTGGTTCGACAGGGTCATTTGCGTAAAAGGCATACAAGCGGTTTTATCTGCTTCTAAGTCAAGTCGACTGGACACGAAAGGCCTTCCTCCTGCACAAGGCCGTAACCAGTGGTGCCGCAAGGACACGGCCATTATTCTCCACAAAAATGGCAGATCTTGCCAGGCCATTTTTGTTGAAGCCTGGCAATAAAAACCTATCGCCGCCAACACGATAGATCACGTATAATGGGAATCGGCAGTGATACCAGTGATCTAACGGGTGTGATGCCCGCTTTCCCGAAGTGGATCGCCCCCAAAGGCCACCAAAGTTGAAAGTCGGCAATGATGCCGACGATCCCACAGGCGACGCCCACTATCTTGAAGCGGATCATCTCCGGTAAAAGCGGCAGCCAGCCTTATCTCAGAACGAATCACCTCGGATAAAAGGCTGCCAACAGCCTCTGGGACACACATCAGCTGCCCCAAGTTGTTCCTCCTACTTAAAAGTAAAGCTTCAACCGGGGAAGCATAAGGCAACTTTTCGGTCTCTTTCATCAAGACACAAGATCGGCGAACATAGCTCACTGCAATGCAAAATTGGAGCAAGTTAGCAGTTAAACACAAAAGATACTGCAAAAGCGCTAAAGCCGAATTCTTTGGGGCGAAGCAATCCGATTTCGATTGGAGCAGAGGATAAGCCTCGCTCGCACAGCAGTGATGGGCTAGCTCAGCAAACGTCAAGTCCTAGCCTCGCCTATATGGCTAAGCCAGACTGATCCTATGGGACACAGTCTTAGCCTCACCTATATGGCAAGACTGGCTCAACCTTGAAGATACCAGGTCCCAAGTCCTGCCTGCGCAGCGGACTTAACATGCAGTGATCTTTCTCTGACCAAGTCAAGATGATAGCCTCACTGGGAAGCTATGCCAAAATCCTTCTCTGTAGATCAGTTAAATAGAGAACAAGGGAAGCTAATCCCTGAAGCAGCTGCTAAAAATGAATCAAGGGAGATGAATTCCCTAAAATCGGTGAAGTCGTTGAACGATCAAGACTTACCGGTCCTTGGCCGGGTAATAACCAGAGTGGGCATTCCCACTAATTCAGAGATCTGAGTATCTCTTTCTAAACCAAGAGAAGAGAAGAGAGGCAAAGCACTTCTCTTCAGAGGACCCCAAGTGCCCTATTTATAGGCCCCATGGCCTGAGCGCTCCTGCCTCAAGCGTGAAAGCACGAGCGCATTTAAGGCATTTACTGCGCCTTGAGAACAGGGACGGTTTCCCTTGGAACCGTGCGAAGGGAAAAACGTCTCCCTCATAAAGGCACTTATTGCGCCTTGAAGAAAGGGAATATCTTCCCTTGGAAACGTGCAAATCGGAGAATATCTCCCTCGATCAGCACGAAGAAAGGAGTAATCCTCCTCGTAACTGGCCCACGGCAGTTGGCCTCGGGAAAGCGACAGATGTTTCAGAGCGAACTTATCTAGTTGCGAAGCTACCCAGACGCGAGTCTACATGATTCCTCGGCGAATCTACATTCCAAAGCAGGATTTAAAGCGAAGCTGAACTCAACCATCATGGCGACGTTCATACTCCACACACCACCGATCAAAGCAGTTCAAAGTGTTTCAAAGTCTGAGCCATTGCAGACTCTTGAAAACTTTGAAGGGGGTCTTGTTGACACTTAAAAAAGATAAGATTCTTATTGGTCCGAACAATGTCTAAACTTATTGACATTTATAAAAGACAAATGACAGACGAGCTGAAGACCAGTTTTTCCCCATCTCCGAGGGACAAGGAAGCAACTTGGACTCCACTGATCCAGCAAGCAGACAGTGAACCCGGATTGTTTCTAAACAGACCTCAGCAGGTCTAAGATGCTGGCACTTAGCATCGCATGAGCCCAAAGGGATAGCCTCGCTTGAAAGGCTAATATCACCCAACTTTGCCTTGAAGTCATCCAAAGCCTCGCCAAGAAGCCAACTCGCAAACTTCGCCACAGAGGACTTCCAGCTCCGTCAAAGGGTTTCTTTCGGACTTCGCCAGAAACCGTCTCCAGCTCCGCTACGAGCTCAAAGCGGGCAACGCCGCTATTGGTTTGCTATGGTCAACCTTTGACCAATAAAATCTCCGGATGAGACCGGATCCAATCAGATCAAATCCAATCAAGATCAAATCAGAGATCAAATTTGGCAGTTGATTGCCACAATCTCTTGACTCTTCTAAAACGAGTAAGAAGATTAGGGAAAATCCTCTAACGATATGGAAAGGATCAAAACAGATCGAGAAGGTCCACCGACCTGCCAATTCTAGCTTCGCAGAAGCTGATCCTAGCCTCGCAGCAAGGCTACTTTCTAGATTTAAACAGATTTGATTCAATCTGTTTTCATATCTTCAAGGGACGATTATACCCTTGCTCTCCCTATAAATAGCCCACCAGGGGTACAAGGAGAGGGGGATCGATCGAAGAAAAAGAGGACTCCACAAGCAGAGGCTTCTTCACAAAGCACCGTGCGCTCTCGAATTCAGAGACCTTTTAGAGAATTGCTTTCTCTAGCCAGGGTGTTGATACCCTAACATCGTCCTTCTTCTCAAGGAATCTCCGGAACCAAGCGAGAAGGAATTCCTTATTGAAGGCGATTTTGAGAAGCAGCAAGAGGGTTCTACCAACCTTCTGTTCTCTGATTCCCCGAACCAGGCGAGAAGGGAATCTCATCGCTCGCATCGTCAAAGGGACAAAGTGGTCGCGCGCTGACCAGACTCCTATCGGCATACTTCTCCAGAATCTCTGAGGAGATCTACTTGTAATCTTTTTAAGAATACTTGTAATTTAGCTCCTCAAACTCTTTATTGTAAGTTTTCCCCCTTTGCAAACATAATGGAAAACAAAGACCACTCTCATTAGGAAGACAATCATGCAATTCAAGAAAGAACCGAGTGAACCGTTCTGGAGGTACTTTGAAAGCTTTAAAGACCTCCTTGTCCAATGTCCACACCATGGAATAGAGAAATGGCGACAATGTCAAATTCTTTATGACGGTTTAGACTATTCTACCAAAACCCTCTTAGAAAGTATGTGCCAAGGGGGATTCTTACAGAAGGATGAAAATGAAGGATGAGATTTGTATGAAAACCTAGCTGAAAAGACCATCCAATGAGAACCTACTAGTGAGACCTCTAGGAATGCAAACTCCATCTCTTCAAAAGGAGGTCTCCATTCTATCGAATCATCCATCGCTAATGAGGCTAAGTTAGTTAACCTAGCAAGAAGACTGGAAGCTCTAGAAACGAAGGAACCAAGTCCAGTCAATCAAGTCAGCCCAAGCTAATTTTCAACTCCGGACTGCACTAACTGTCAAGCCATGAATCATGTGTTCGAGGAGTGCCCTGTGTTTCAGGCTCAGCAGCAATACCATGAACCGATGAATGCGGCCTTTTCAAGGCCGAACAATAATCCTTACGCACCAACGTACAATCCTGGCTGGAGAAATCACCCTAATTTCTCATGGAGCCAAAATAACAATGACCATTCACGATCAAATCATACTAGCCACTTCCCTCATGCCAATAATTCTTCTAATCATCAACCCAACTTTTCCAATTTTCATAATAATTCTCCCAACCATCCACCTAACTTTTCAAACTATCAACAGAACTTTCCCAACCAAGCTCCACAATCCTCCTTCCAGAATCCTCAACTAGAAAGGAGAATGACTGACTTCGAAAGAAACATGGAAAGATACATGAAAAATTAAGATTCTCTCATGCAAACTATACAGAGGTTAGAGGTTCAAATGAGCCAACTAGCCACTCCACAGAATGAGAGACAGAAGGGTACCCTGCCTAGTCAGCCAATAACCAATCTGAGGAATTCTCAACAAGCTCATTTGGCTGGGGATCATTCATTAAATCAATGTAATGTTGTTCATACATTGAGGTCAGGAAAGAGAGTTGATAATCAAGTGTCAACGCCAACCAATCCCATTCAGCACAACCATAATGAAGCATCCACCTCATCTAATCCAAATCCTTCCAATTCTGACGAATCTGAAAAAGATAAGTCAACCAGTCAGGTACACCAGCCTATAGTACCATTCCCTAATAGGCTGAAAAACAACAAGCAAAATCCACACATGGACAAGATAATTGAGATATTTAATAAAGTGAAGATAAATGTGCCACTTCTTGATGCCATCCAACAAGTCCCTTCCTATGCTAAGTTTCTTAAGGACATGTGCACCAAGAAGAGAAAGACGAATGTACCAAAAAAGGTCTTCTTAGCCACTAACATTAGTGAGCTACTATCGGGTCCGATCCCTGTCAAGTACAAGGATCCAGGTAGTCCCACCATTGCCTGCACAATAGGACAAGCCGAGATTAGTCGTGCACTTCTTGACTTGGGGGCAAGTATCAACTTGCTTCCATTCTCAGTTTATCAACAACTCGGGTTGGGCGATCTTAGTCCAACTCGAGTCACCATCCAACTGGCTGACCGTTCAGTAAAAGTTCCAAAAGGGGAGATTAATGATGTCCTGATCCGGATAGGGGAGTTCATTTACCCTGTTGATTTCATAGTTCTGGAGACACAACCTGTGTCCAACTCCAATCATAGGGCTCAAACTCCTCTTATCCTAGGGCGACCATTCCTTGCTACTGCCAATGCCATCATCAATTGTAGGAATGGGTCCATGAGGTTAACCTTTGGGGACATGACTAGAGAAGTCAATGTCTTCAATCTAGGAAAACAACCCCGCGATATTGAGGACCAAACATTTGAAGTCAACCTAATTAAGAACTTAACAAGTGAACATAGGGAAGAATTGGAATTAGAAACTGAGTGTTCCTTCGGGTTAGAGTCTGACGACTTTAATCTTGATCAGGTTGTAGATTCTGATGTGAATTAGGCCTCGAACCTTATTTCACCAATAATGGAGCCAACAAATTTGACTAGTCCTTCCAGTGAGCCTTCCTCTTCCATAGAATTGAAAGCCTTACCTGCGCATCTCAAGTACGTCTATCTAGGCGAACACGAGACCTTTCCTTTCATCATTACCTCCCATTTAAATGACGGGGAAGAAGAAGATCTTAAAGCAATTCTAAGAAAACATAGGGAAGCCATTGGTTGGACTATGACCGATATAAAGGGATTAAGTCCGACCATCGTTCAACATCGCATTCATCTCAATGAAGACGCCACACCTAAAAGAGACCCGCAGGGTAGGTTAAACCCTATAATGCAAGAAGCTGTTCATGCTGAAATTGTCAAACTCTTAGACAATGGGATAATTTATCCCATTTCTGATAGCAAATGGGTCAGTCCTATCCACGCGGTTCCAAAGAAATCCGGTTTCACCGTAGTGAAAAACGAGAACAAAGAGTTGGTCCAAACTCGACTTCCCACGAAGATCCGAGTTTGCATGACTATAGGAAGCTTAATGCTGCAACTCGTAAGGACCATTTTTCACTTCCCTTCGTTGATCAAATGCTTGAACGTTTGGCGGGTCACGAGTATTACTGTTTCTTGGACGGTTACTCGGGGTATAACCAGATCCCTATTGCTCTTGAGGACCAAGAAAAGACTACGTTTACATGTCCATTTGGGACATTTGCTTATCGTCGAATGCCTTTCGGCTTATGCAATGCCCCAGCAACGTTTCAACGTTGCATGTTGAGTCTTTTCTCTGATATGGTAGAACGATTCTTAGAGATCTTTATGGATGATTTCTCCATCTACGGAGATTCATTCACTCAATGTCTCCATCATTTAGAACTTGTCCTCCAACGTTGTGTTGAGAAAAATCTGACACTAAACTGGGAGAAATGCCACTTCATGGTAAAACATGGAATTGTCTTGGGTCATGAAATCTCCAAGAAAGGAATTGAAGTGGACAGAGCTAAAATTGAGGTTATTGCTAAGCTTCACATGCCCAAATGCGTTAAGGACATTAGATCTTTCTTAGGACACGCTGGTTTCTACCGAAGATTTATCAAGGATTTTAGCAAAATTGCTAGGCCCTTGACTAATCTGTTAGATAAGGATGTGTCTTTCACTTTTGATGTTGAATGCATAAATTCTTGAGAGAAGCTTAAGAGAGAGCTTATTTCTGCACCAATCAAATCTGCACCGGATTGGTCTAAGCCGTTCGAAATCATGTGCGATGCTTCCGATTTGTCATAGGCGCTGTCCTAGGACAACGCACTGATAACAAGCAGCATGTGATTTACTACTCTAGTAGGACTACAAAATTAATTGTTTAAGCTACAAGTGCATTTTACACGACTTACGACCCCAAATAAGCACCGTAGTGATTCTGTTGCAATTACATTTTTTCACTTATGGGTTAATTATGAGAAACAAACGCGCCCTATGTTTATTCACGTGTTTGCCCTTCAGTAATTACAAGGAGAAATATGTAAAGTAAGTGGGGCTCACTCAAGAGTGCTTTTCATGCTTTAAATATTTCTCCTTTCTTTTTTGGGGGGGTTTTTTTAGACATTCACCCTGAAATTTTTATTACTTAGATATTCACCTCCCAGATTATTGATTTTGTTAATTTTCCCCTTAAATCTCTTGAATTGATAAATCATACCTCATGTTATTATTGATTAATAATCAAAAGAGAATATTTTTTGGCTATTAAAATTCTAAAAATGACTAATCACTCTTTTTATGTTAAACCACATCCTAATACTGATTTTATTTCTTCTCCTTCTTCCTCCCACGCTCTTTCTCTTCTCAAATGAAACTTTCAATTTAAAAAGTTTGTCACTGATAAAAAAAGGAGAAACTCACAAAGAACAAATAAAAAAGAAAGGAGAGGGGGCTACAAGGAAAGGAGAGGGGTTGTGAAGAGAGAGAGAAGAGAAAGGAGCGGGAGGAGAGAAAGGGGGCCGCCGCGAGAGGGGAGAGAGAGGTAAGAGTAGAGATGGAAGCTTCGGGGAGAGAGAAAAAGAAGAGAGAAGGGCCGAGAGGAGATCTGAGTGAGTGAGTGAAAGAGAGAGGTTGTAAGGGGAGTGAGAAAGGGCGGGAGGTGATAAAGAAGAGGGAGTGAGAGGGGGCAGGAGGAGATAGAAAGAGAGGAGAGAAGGGGGGAGACGGTCACATGGTGAGAGCGAGAGGGGGAGCAACCACCCTTTCTTTTTCTATATTTTTCCCTTTTTAGTCTTTTTTTTCCAAAATTTAAAAATAAGAGTAATACGGGTAATTTGCTTGCATTCCATCAAAAACTAACAACATGAGTAAGTTTTTATCAATCTAAAGTTTTGAGGAGTAAATTTGCAATATTAATGATTCAGGGGGTACATTTCTAAATATAGAAGATTTAGGAGGCACATCTAAAAAAACTTTTTTTTTTCTTGAACTTAACATTTTTTCTTTTTTTTCCTTGTGTTTGGTTCATAGAAAAGTAGATGGGCCTCATTTGATTTACTTCCCAATAACAACTATGTTATATATGATTTTTTGAAAAGCCTGATTTCAAACTAAAAGCTTAGAATTAGGCTGAAATGGTGAGAAATCGTGCCACATAAAATTCTTTCTTTTCTCATGACATCTTTACTTCTTTTTTTCGATAAATTACGTGAACCCATATATTATCAAGGGTGTTGTGCCAAAACGCCCTTGAGCCACAAAAACTGTAATACCCTGCTCCCGCAGATACGGGGACGCTACTGCGATGTACATACACAGGGAAGAAATACCTTCACATATGTACGTTAAGTATCAGTACAATACAAGAGTCAGAGTACGGAAGTACATGGTATTATACATTCTAACAGAAAGTACAAATACAAAGTTATCACAAAGAGTGACATAATATTTACATGGATATTACATCACAAAAGGAATAAAATACAGATTCACAAGGTATGTACATAACAAAAGATGCTCATGAGCTACAAGGGGAATCTCGTGAGCCGGACAGGAGAGGGCAAGTCTGAGTGAATTTACTTTTGGGCTGCTTGCTCCTCGAAATAAGCTTGGTCCTCAGCAGAGAGGTCCGCCTCGGTCCAAACTTCAGGATCTGGACATGCAAGTCCAGGGGTTATCAAAAAGCAACCCAATGAGTATGTAAAATGAAGCCAAGTGACGTGCACATGCAATCACACATGTACAGAATCAAGTGACGTGACTCAGTCATGCAATTACAAAATAATCACAAAACAGCATAAAGGAAATCAGCATAAGAGTTCGATAAGTTGAAATCTGATTAATAAGTTATTATTATTAAGACTCGTCCGATTCATATATTTTGGTATGTGTCCCAGCGGCCAAACACACATACGTCTACTTATAAATAAGAGAAGTTTTGTTATTGAAAACTGATGGGTGTATCAACGAACAATGTTTACAATGAGCCATGGACATACCCTGGACAACGGCTCAGGATGTTCCTCTACTGAGCTGGAACTCACTGCTAGGAAAACATGAGTGGGTCTTATTTGTATGCCCATACAGGCATGTAACAGGAGATAAGGGTGCCAGTACACGCCACAGAACTGGAGGCCATCAAGTAGAACCGAAGTTTTAGTTGCACAATATTTTATCATTGTAAATACGAACACATATTGATATCCACCGATTTCCCCAACTCGGTGTAAGTTGTCTGATTATTATGAATTTTATATTTATGATTACAGGTTTATGGAGATTAACGAGAATATCATAACAGGAGGCCAGGAGGACATGATGTCAAGATGTAACACATGTTAATATTATCAAGTCCTCATAAAGGTGATAATCAAGTGTCAGTTAGTTAACCAGTCAAGCGTCAAGTGATTAGTATATCAGGTGTTAGATGTCAGGGAAAGTACAATAATACGTCAACCACAGGATTACAACATCATGAAAAATAGTTCAAAAATCATTTCAATCTCTACACAATCATAATTATAATAATAATAATTATTAAACAATCAAGCAGAGCTAAGAAAGGTTGGGGCAAAACTAGCATACAACGCTAGACGTTATCACGCTCGGTATGGCTAACGCTCACGACGCAGTTAAACGCACACGATAATGTGAGCGTATAAACCCTATGCTAATGCACGTGACGAAAGCACGCTCACAACATAGTTACGCTCGAACAGAGCTAGCGGTAAAGCGTTGGGCGCTAGGCTCGTCGACCAGGTGGAGCACGTAAACCCAAAGGGTTTAAGCCTAGAGGTTATGGTATAGCCCAAAGACTGAGCCCGAAGGATGGAGTATAGCCCAAAGACTGAGCCCGAAGGCTGGAATATAGCCCAAAAGCTGAGCTCGAGGGCTATAGTATAGCCCGGAGGCTGAGCCCGAAAGCTGAACAAGTACAAGCACAGATACAAGGAGTCATCCACAATATTAGAAGCAATCGCTACATAATTACATGCACCACATACACATATACAAGCATCGCACAATTACAACTACAAGCCCGCACATAACGTAATGCCATCACCGCTATAACCAAAATACAAGTATCAATTGCACTCATAAACCCAAATTCGGTACTCGCCCAAATCACCAACACATAAAAAGATGTACTCGCCTAGATCGGATCACGGCGCGAACACCGGGGAACTCAGAGGAGTTAATGCACAGTGCATTCAAATAGAGAGAAAGAGGAGAGAGAGAAGACAAAAAGGAGAGAGAAGAGAGAGACATGCTAGGGAGAGGCGGCACGACCTAGGCTCGCGCACGTGGGGGATGCCGAGGGTGGCACACGGTCGGCTGGGGGTGGCTGGAGGCTGGCCGAATCTGGGGGCGTCGGGGTGGAGAGAAAGAAGAGGGGAGATGATGGAGGAGAGGGAGGGATGTGGTGGTGGAGAGGGAGGAGATGTGGGAGGAGATGGAGGTGGAGGTGACAGAGGAGGTGGAGAGGGGGTCGAGTCTCACCGGAGGTAGCTGGAGATGGGTGGAGGCCGCGGTGATGGAGGGTGATCTTGAGGAAGTGGATGGTAGTGGTGGTGGATTATAGAAGTAGAGGAGAGGGAGGAGTTGTTGATGTGAGGGTGATGGATGGCTGGAGAAGAAGCGGGGTCGGGGAGGTGGCGCGCCGACCGGAGGTCACCGGAGGGCAAGTTGGCCGGCCGAGAATGAGAGGAGAGGGTAGGGAAAATAAAGAAAGAGAGGGGGTGTTGTTTAGAAAGAGAAAGGGGGAGGAGAGAGTAGGAGGGGCCGGAGTGGAGATGGCCAGCTGGAGAGGTCGCTGGGGAGTTTGGTCGAGTTGGTGGTCGGATCTAGCCAGGGGGTCGCCGGGATCAAGCTTGGGGTGGCCGAATCTCGAAGAGAAAGGGAGAGAGAGAGACTAGAGAAAAGGGGAGAGGATAAGAGAAAGTAGAGAGAGGGAGATTTGAGAGAATGAGGTGGGAGAGAGAGATGAGATATTTTGGGGGAGGGGGAAAGAAATCATTGGACGGTTAGAGAAGAATAAAGAAGGAAAAAAGAAAAAGAAAAAGAAAAAGAAAAAGTGAAAAAGAAAAAGAAAAGGAAAGGGAAAAGAAAGGAAAAAGAAAAGAAAAGAAAAAGAAAAAGAGGAAACAGAAAGAAAAATGCCCGGGGAAAATACCGGGGCCGAGCACTAGCTGGGTCAGGACTGAGCTCAAGCCCGCTTCAGGACCGCAGATTAAAAAAATCAAATACCGATAATAAATATGAAAAAAATATAGGGAAAAATTATGGGCAAAATTCGAGACACGTGTCTGAGTACGTATTTCGGTAACAAGGTGTTACAAAAACTTACACATTGACCCTTAAACTGTAATACCATTAATTTTTTTTGTCAAAATCAGTCGCATGCTTTGCGTGACTCACTTAATTTCTCTAATTAATTTAGTAATTCATTTATTTCTAATTAAAATGATTGATCTAAATTTTCCTCTAATTATCTTCTTCCCAGAGAAACCTTGCGTAGTGAGATGATGAGCGAAGGATGCGATTACAGTGATTGTGGAAAAGAGGAGCAGGTGGAGGAGAGGATTTTAGGATAAATTAGGGTTCACATTAACAAGAGATTTTGAGTTGGGTGGTGATGATGGAGATGGAGGAAGAGGTGGTGGTTGATTTGAGAAGAAGGATGTGGAGGAGAAGGTAGTGGTGCTGGATTTGAAAAAAAGATGGTGGTGAACGAGGATGAGTCAATAATGATAGTGGGTTTTAGGGGGAGAATGAGAAAGAGGAGGTGGAGATAGTTTTTTTTCAGGGAGGAAGAGGTTTGAAGAGGAGAAAAGAGGGAGGAGGAGGAGGTAGAGGTGGTGGGTTTAAAATGAGGAGGAGGAGGAGGTGATGGCGGATGAGGGGGTGGGTTTGAGCATGATAAGGAGGTGGCGATGGATGAGGTACTGTGTAGAGCCATATGGTCTCTTTTGACGAAAAAGTTAACGATGTTGAAGTCCGGGGGTCAATGTGCAACTTTTAATAGTTCAGAATTTTTTTAACGCAATACCTGATAGTACAAGGTGTTTCATGCAATTTACCTTTTTGGTTTTACTCCAACCAAACAACACCTTAACTTTGCACAAAAAAATAAAAATAAAACAAAGCTTATGCGTGGAAGGGTTGAAATGAAAAAAAAATACATCTCAAATTCTTTCCAGAAGATTAAAAACTTTCTATTTTGTCCTTCTGCACGCCTATCCTTTCTCTTTCTCCTTAGACGACTTATTCTTGTACATTCTCGAATTGAAAGAATGCTCAATTATTACGCTTTTCACATGAGTCATAACTTCACAAGGAAATTTAGTCTGAAAATTATAATTTCTCTAACTCTACTATAGCTCATCAAAATGGGAGAGAATTGAAGTCTTTAACGATATAGAATTGAAGTCTTTAACTATATATATATATATATATATATATATATATATATATATATATAGAGAGAGAGAGAGAGAGAGAGAAATGTAAATCAGCTGACACAGGAGGCAACTCCTCCTATGTCGCACTCAAAAATCATATTTCCCGAATGAATTTTCAAGATCCGACCGTACATTATCATCTTCATATTCTAAAATATACACATATAAAAAATCAAGTGATTTGAAGTTTGTTTGCTACATTTTTTTTGAGTTCAAACATTAACGATTTTTTAACAATAGAACAAAATAGAACGTTTAGATCAATGAGTAAACAAACTTCAAATTACTTGATTTTTTATATGTGTATATTTTAGAATATGAAGATGATAATGTACGGTCGGATCTTGAAAATTCATTCGGGAAATATGATTTTTGAGTGCGACATAGGACGAATTTGCCTCCTGTGTCAGCTGATTTACATTTCTCTCTCATAGAGAGAAATGTAAATCAGCTGACACAGGAGGCAACTCCTCCTATGTCGCACTATATTATATATATATATATATATATATATATATATATATATATATATATATATATATATATATATATATATATATATATATATATATATAGTGAATTGATCCCCTAAGAACGGTTCTCACGGATTTCTGTGAGAACTTTCACGTGGGTCGTCGGATCTGATAGAGATCTGGTTTTATTTGATTTGATTTATCAGATCCGACGGCTCACGTGAAAGTTCTCACATGAATCCGTGAGAACCGTTCTTAGAGGATCAGCTCCCTATATATATATATATATATATATATATATATATATATATATATTGAGATGCAGTTAATAAGAGAAAATAATATACACCAGATCCATACAAAACAATAATTTCTTATCTTATTCATGTCCTTGGATGACCTTTAAAACATTGTCATTTATTTTTTGTAAACCATTTATTAATTCTAATTGAGAGACTGATAAGTAATTTATCATGATGCCGCAACTTTTTCCTCTGTTTATATTTGTTATGCATCGTACTGATCATCATCCAGTTATCAAAATTAAGACTAGACTTAAATGATTTGTGAAACTATTATGAAGCTAACAACATGTATGAGAAACTTAACATGAAATGTGCATAACTCAGAGAGACTATAATAAAACAGGGGCTTTTTGTTACACCCCCATATGTCGAATCGTATTAGGAAAAAACTCAGATTCATAATTTTGTTCGCTTCAGTCACCACCTTTTTAAAGGAAGAATGTGCGACCACGTATCACACGCTGAAGCGCTCACCAACAACAAAAGACAAAAATGCCCCTAAGTAATTACTTAAAAAGATGAACCGCTTCGAAAATGCCCTACTTATGAGTACTGCAGCTATGATTGCATTCCTCATAAAATGATTACCGTATAGAGGACTGCGATTATGATCACAATCCTCACAAAATGATCACAACCCTATTTCTGAGGATTGCAATTATGATCGCACTCCTCATAAAATACACTATTTATGAGGAATGCGACTTTGATCGCAATTCACACAACAATATCATGTTCTGAGTTTTTATATAACTGCGACCATGATCACAATCCTTTTTATTAGGACTGCGATCATGATCGCAATCATATAAAAACTGATTTAAAAAAAATTCATCGTCACAATTTGATTCGCTACAAAATCATTCACGTCAGTAAAAACTGATTCCTCCCAACCATCACTTTATTATATATTTTTATTTCCTATTTTGTCTTTCCCTATTGCACTAGACGTTGCTCACACCTCAACTTTTACTCTGACTCAGAGAAATTCACAGGTCGATATTTTTGCAGATCTTATTTTGTTCGTACTTGCGATGAGTTCTGTGAGGACTGACTGAGAAATATGACATTTTGTTAGTCGTAGTCCTCACAAAATTTTCTATTTTTGCGATTTTGTGATAACTACGATATGCACAAAATGTTCTATTTCTTAGTCGGTCCTCACAAAGTTCATCACGAGCACGAATAAACGAGATCTGCAAAAAAATTGACCCGCGAATTACTTTGTGTCGGCGTTATAGTTGAGGGGTGAGCAACGTCAGGTGCAATGAGGAAGGGTAAAATAAGAAATGAAAATATATAAATAAGTAGTAATTGGGAGGAATCAGTTTTTTGCTGACGTGGATGAGGATGTAGCGAATCAAATTATAACGTTGAGTTTTTTTTCTAATTATGAAACAAAGTAAGCGGCTGTAGTGAAATATTCCTATAAAATAGACATTCTTTTTGCCAAAATTTACTCCTTACTTTCAAAGCTCTTTATTAACATATAAATTTGTCCGGGGTTTCATGTAAAAGGCTCAAAATAAAAAAAGGAAATATTGGTTAAATCCACCTATTTCTTAACATAATTAGGAAAAAAAACTCAATTTCATAATTTTTTTGACCTCAGCCTAATCCACGTCAGCAAAGACAATCAGACAGATCGGATCTTTCTTCCCATATAATTTTGTTTCTCCTTTTTTTTCCCCTCAGATCCAGGCGCTATTTTTCACCGCTTGGCCTGAAGAAAACGTGCTTCTCATTCCAGGCGAGTCTCGTCACGAGCGGCTTCAGCACCATGAATTTTTCGAGCTTGATCTCGAGCCGATAGATAGAATCAAGTCGAACAATCACATAACAGGAAGAGAATCAAATAAAAAAAAGGACATTTTTGCGAGGATTGCAATTATGATCACAATCCTAATAAAGACTAAAAAATTAGATATTTTTTAAGTGTTGCGATCATGGTCGCAGTCCTAATAAAGAGAACTGCGATCATAGTCGCAGTGCTAATAAAAAGGATTGCGATCATTGTCATAGTTCTAATAATGACACAGAAGCAAGATATTTTTATGAGATTTGCGATCATAATTGCAGTCCTCAGCTTAATACTGCGATAGACATTTAAATCTTTTCCAATGTTCTAAAGCGTGCTCGACAGCGCTTCTGTGCTATACACGTTAGCGCACAACTCTTAGTAAAATTTTTGTGCTTGACAGTGGGATCATGTTTTTTTTTTTTTTTTTTTAAAATGACTTAAGCAGATCAAATTTTGTGTGTGAGTTATTTCTTAATCACGGTTTAATACAAGTGGCTGAAACGAAATCGTCAATAAAAAAAAAGAAACTGCACCGACCTCTATTCCTATATTTGTATATTGTTTCCCTCCTCCACCCGCCATCATCGATTGGTTAACAAAATTCCCCTCCCGAAAAAACTTACAAATTTTGCCCGCTTTTCTCCACTCCCCTCTTTCCATTTCTATATCAGGGTTCCAAAATCTAAATCTCCTCCAATTAGGCTTTCTTGCAATCAAACCACTCATTCTTCTTCTTCCTTGAAATTCGTCACGAATCAGCGATGTTTGCTCCCAATAAGAAAGGACTGTCCACGTTCCCGATGCCCATGGACCGAAAGCGCAAGTTCTTGACCTCGCCAAACCCTAGAAGCCCTAGGGTTTTGGCGGTCGAGAAGGGGATGAGCAAGGTGGTGGCTTTGGGGGAGAGCAGCAGCGCCGATGTCGCGGAGGCCGAGGTCTGGAAGAGGTTCAGGGAGGCGGGGTTGCTGGATGAATCCGAGTTGAGGAGGAAAGATAGGGAAGCTCTTGTTGAAAGGATTCAAGAACTAGAGAAAGAGGTTAGGATTGTGAAAAAATCGTTTTTTTAAAATGTTTTTGCGATTTTTTAGTGCTACTATTTTGGTGGGTTTTATGAATATTATATGTTGGTGGTGGTTGCATTTCTTTTATATTTTACAATCAGAAGCTGAATTATTATTCTGGCTTAAAGGTTTAAACATGGTGCAGAGATGCTACGGTAATTTTTTTTTCTCGCTTTGAGAAGAAAATTATTCTTTTTACCGGCAATTGAGGTAGTAATTGTTTATCGATTGACATAATGCTGGAAAGTAATATTTTCACGATTGTTTGCGGCCCTCCATTTCAGAGGTGTTTTGTTAAAAACTCTTTTTAATCAATTGCGAGGACATTTTCCTTGCATTTATCTTAGAAAACCCAGCAAACTAATAAATTTAAAGCATATTGGCTTCTAGGTTTCTTCACATTCTTTCCTGAAATTAAGATCATAGAATTGGAGTGTATTTGGTTTATTCTACTGTATCTTGCACTATGATTATAAAAGATTTATACTACTATACCGCGAAGTGGTGGAAACTGACCGACCGAGATTGGCGTATTTGCGAGGTTTTAGCGTCTTAGAGATTTTTTAATAAGTATCTTTGGGAAGTTTAAATGATTAGCTTATAAAGAATAGACCAGCTATAGAATTGATTAATTCGTAGCTAAATAGATTTACGGTGTAATTCATTAGCTCATAGTAAAATTATCACTTGAAAATTGATAAATAAATGCCAAAAAAATATAGCAAATGAAAGTCCCAACCTAGGCCACAGAAATTTCAGGTTCAGACATTTTGAGTTGCATGAGCCTCTCAACTTAAGAGTTAACGCTACATAGATGACCCGATTTTGAATGGACAGGTTCTGGATGATTTTGTTGTTGTCCATTTCTTTTTGAATAACTATCAGGAATCTCTAATTGGATGATGTTATTGTTGTGGTTTTTTTTTTTTTTTTTTTGAGTAACTATTAGGAATCTCTCTTGCACATGGTTAAACATATGAAATGTGTCACATACTTGAAATATGGTGTTGCATGAATCGGCTGCATTTACCCTATTGAACAATTCAGCTATCTATGGGGTTATATAACCTACGTTATGCTCCTAAATTTGAGGTCAAACAAAATCTTATAGTTTCAACAACTTGTATTTGGTAGTATCACCCTATAATTGCATAGCTAAGTTTTAAATTTCAAACATGCAAATACAACAAAATATCATCCCCTACATAATTGAAACTAATAACCGAAGAAGGAGAAAATAACCAAATAAATCAAAAAAGGGAGAAAATGAGTGTACCAGCCTGTGTTATCCCAAAATGATGATCTTATAGACAATGTTATAAGTTTTCTTCTCTAAATTTTCCACTCTTCAAATCTGGTCTAACATGGCACCGTCATGGATAATGTCAGCATAGATGAGAAAATTGATAATGAATAGAAGTACAAAAAGTTATCAATAAATAAAGCAAAACTTTAGTTCTTCCTTTCTAGCTAAATCTTTAACCAAAAAGCACAATAGTTCGGAGGAGTAAAAAAATAATATCAGCGAGAAGAAAAAAATAATAAAGCATTAGCTAGTACATTTGCTCAAGAAAATAGATATGTGATTGCATGAGAAATGCTTGATTTTAATTTTTGTTGTTGTGAAAATTAGATACGCTATTTAGGAAGGATTTTGTCGTGAAAATATAGTGAAATAGTTAACTTTTTTGTAGTTTCCTTTCTTTCCCTCTAATCTCTTCTTGTTTATTTGGGCTCCAAATTTAATTTAAGCCTTTTGCTTGTGAATTTGGAGCCTTTTCACTTAAACTGCAAAAAACTATACAAAAGATGCCAAGTTAATGAGATGTGGATGGAGGTGCCTTTTTTAAGATGTTATGTTGGTCATCTTATCATCCTTATATGTAATGAAGATATAACATTCAGATATATATGGAGAAACTTCTGATAGTGATTATTCACATTGGATTTTATGAGATCAAGTTAGGTTGTGGAGAGTTGAGGGTTCTGTAGAGAATTGTATTGGGCTTTCAGGAATGCAAAGAGCTCAATTCAACACTGAGAAAAATTTATAAAAAAAAAAAGAATTGGGGAACATGCACAGCCGAATAAAAAACTAAAGTAATCCACGATCTGTTAAATAAAGAAAAATATGATCATGAAGTACAAATCTATCTGACCAATCCAAGCCTTAGATTGTGAAAATATAGTGGAATTCTATATTTAATCAGTATTCTTCTTTCTTTTTAGCCACAATTTGTAGTTTTTTGCTCATAGATTCAAGCGCAGTGCAACGAATTTCAAAGTTTGCTCTTTTTAAGCGAGGAACAAAATTTTCAGAACCCTAGAAATGAGAAATTGACAAGGGTGGAGATTTAGGAGAGACCTTTCGAAAAAAGAAAGCGGGAGCGAGGTATGCCCTCTTGATTGCTCTTTTGTAGGCCTTCTTGCATCAGGGGGATCTGATCTTGCATCAGCTCATATAGTGCTTGCACCTTCAACCCCCCAAAAAAGAAAAATAAAAAACCACCAAAAAAATCTCGCAAAAAAGGACAGATTTTGGAGGAGATCGTACCCGAACTCCATCTTGCCGAAATCGAGGCGGGACTCAGTGGCGGCCTCCTCTTCTGCCGGAGATCGGAGGAGCGAGCGGGGGTGGAGAGGCGAGAGCCCAGAGATCAGAGGAGCGAGGGAGGGTGGAGAAGCGAGAGCGAGAGCTTCAGAAGCTGAGAGAGGATGGAATTTTTTTTGAAAACGCGGACGGATGGACAATTTTCATGGGAGAAAACCTCCCTCGCTTCGCTTGGTCAATTTTGATTACCAAATCAAGATTGAAGAATTGTGATCAAATTTTAGAAACAGTCTAGTAGATTACAGAAGCGGAATATTATTTTTATTAAAGGTAGTTACTCTTGAAGCTTATCATACTAACCATGATGATGCACTATAAAGATCATAATGTAAATCATCACCCTGTTGGTATTCTGGATAGTATCTTCTCCAGCTAGAAAGGGATCAATTAAATGGTAAAAATTATGACTATGTATGGTAAAAGTAAAGATTTACATCGAGCGACATCAAGTTATCCCAGTAAGTACAAGCCTTTTTCCAAATATATTCTCACCTCTTCTGTCCAAATGAAATCTGATGTCCCCTTTATTTTCATGACCCTTCGGCATGAATCAAACACCTTACTAGAACACTTTCTTGCTCTTCCTTGGTTTTGCATGAATCAGACACCTTTCTAGAACACAGTGTCGGTCTTCATCGGATGTACCCATACCATCTTATTCAGCTTTCACTTCTTTTGTTATCCTTCATCTTTTCAAGTTTCCTTGAGCATCTACCTCATATTCATGTTAACTGGAGCATATCTTTTCAACCTGGAGCTAGCATACAATCACTGTCCATCTATTTAGGTATTAGGTCATCTTTGTAAAGAAAGGTACATGCATAGTATTGCATAGAGTGGTTATCACATGTCTTGATATAAATTTGACACGTCTTACTTTATCATCATAGTATGTCCATATTAATTCAATGTACTGTGTGCACACTCTATATTCTTAATATCCTCCAGATTATTCTAATGGTTCTCTATTTGATGCATGTCTCACCTGACTTAGAGGCTTGAAAAGAAAATAAATACAACAAAAGAAGACCTTTTATTAATTTATCAATCCATCCAGGGAGAGAATTTCGAAATACATAGTAATTTATGATCTACAACCTACATCATGCATGATAAATGTGCACAAAAATGGACACTTAATACATTTCTTTTACCCAGATCTTCTGTCCGATGGTCATTCATGTTTGCTTCTGTATCCATAACATCTTTGTGCATGTTTTTGTTACTTCATTTATTGTGGTTTTATTGCCTGTCTTAAAAGCTTGCAGTCTACATATAGAAATTCTTGGTATTTTGTTTTTTGATTTTGTTTGTCATGTGGGTATCTGTGCATTGGAGTTCCTATAAGTTACCCATGCTTTCATGACACACTTATTAGCATTTACCCCTCACTGATAACCTGCTGAATCCTGATGTTGGTAATTTCATCTTTGTTACTTGGGAACATCTTCTTTTGCAGTTACAAACTAGTTCTTTTCTTTTAATATCCCATCTGTTATTTTTACTTGCACTTCGGTATTGTTATTATTATTTTACTGACAATGAGAATGTGCAACAGCTTCATGATTATCAATATCATATGGGCCTTCTTCTTATCGAGAAAGAGAAGTGGGCCGTGGAATATAAGGAGATAAGACAGGCGCTGGCAGAAGCGGAGGGGATCTCTAGGCGGGAACAGATGGGCCACTTGGTTGCTATATCTGAATCGGAAAAGCGAGAGGAAAACATCCAGAAAGCTTTGATGGTTGAGAAGCAGTGCGTTAAAGATGTATTAGACTGACAGATAAAGTCTTCCTTTGCTTTCTTTAAATTCTTTTTATTAGTTGTTTCCCATCTGGATTTTATTTTCTAACTTCTATTGGTACTGATACTGAATTTTAAAGCTAATTTATGTTTTCACGTGAAAGCATGGAACGATTCCATGTTGAAGTTATTGAGCATTTTCTGACTTAAAAGCTGTTAGGCAGTGTTTTTTCGACCCATTTACTTTTATTGTTGGATACTCCTTAGTAAATGATGGGAACTGCTTGTTCTTTTAATAGTTGTTGAAAAGACCTTGTATGCCTTATAACACAAGCCTGTCCCACTATTGGCAATAAAATGGTAACAGTTTCATATTCTAATCCAAAACCTATGTGAACTTGCTAATTAAAGATTTTTCTGGCCTTTGGACATGTAGCTAGAAAAGCAAATCAAACCCACCATTACGAGAGGAAAGGGAAAAATCATACATAGTGAATAGGAAAAAGCTAAAAACATGATATGATAATTGCAATTAATTTGAGAACTTTATGGATATCCAAACATATGCAAATCACATGCAGTTCATATGTGGTGAGATCTATGTCTATGGGTGGATAATTAATGTGAATTGAACAAGTACCTGCTGGCAGAAAGTTGGCACTATATTTGATGTAAAATAAAGGGATCACAATCACCTTCAAAATAAAATTGAAAGTGAGGGCTTAAAAAATTGAAATTGGGAATTTGAATAGAATTTTAGGCTTCACACCTCTTACACCATAGGCTTCACACCCAAAACTTAAGATAATATTATCAAGAATTTTTAACTAAAAATTTGTAATTCTATCAATCAATAATAATCCAAAGAGAAGTCTTGAGGCCTATTTATAGGCTTTACAAAAATGAATTTCTAGGAAATAACCGATGTGGTACTAAACGGCCACATAAAAGAAAATATCACTAATTCAATAAAATAAACTAAAAATAAAAATAGCTAAAACCAAAGGAAGGCTATACGTTATCTTCTAAAATAGACTCAATTAAATAGTCGTCTCAGCAGCGTGATGTCCTCATCAATATTCTGAAAGATCTAAAAGTGAGAAGACAAACATGTCTAGCATGGGATAGGAGTCTAAGTAAATGATGGGGAAACACCAGAAGACGCTTCAGGGATATTAGTTATCATGTAAGAGCGAAAGACTGCTATACTATGTCTCATACAAGTGTCCACGAGAAAGGATGAGAGTAGACTAAGTAGCGGTTGAATATTTTGAACAACCCTAGTCAGGAATAGGGTTCACAACAGAATGTCTTATTGGAAATGGGGGAGGTAGGGTCAGTCCATAGATCAAAATTTATTTGACTAAATTAGCATGTTGATCATCTGATTCAAGAGAGGAATGTATACTGTTAAAGGGCTAGCCGGATCTCCTGGAATGCAATCATCCCTCAAATGATGATTTAATCCTATTAACCAGATCATACATCAGATATGAATGTTGACTAGTTATGTAACTTATAAATTGCACTTTTAAGACTGATCTTGCTTTACATACATCCTACAGTTAACTACTAACTAGTGTTACTATTAAAAAATTGTCTAAAACCCTGACTAAATATACTCCGCTGAATTTAAATGCCACATATAAAAAATGTGTGTTTCTATTTTCACAACCCTTGTCTGTATGCCTTAGGGGGCATTCTTGGTTTGGGATTCTCAAGTTGGACTCAGACAATTTCTAAAATTTGAAACCTTTGGTGTTATTGATTTCGGACCGAGATTTGAATTTTGAAATATAATGTCATTGGTTTGGGACTGAGATTTGAATTTAGAAATCTAGTGTTATTGGTTACTAGGACTCGGACTTGGAATGAACTTCTAAAATCCTATTTTTAAGGTCAAATATATACATTTTAATCAATTGAACTCCTAAGAAAAGTCCAAATGAAAACTTGTGGACTTTTTTCTATTTGGACTTAGGATTCACTCTCTCCCCCAATTAACCCTACCACGATTATTATTGTAATTAATAATTATAATTAAATAATAGATATTTTTAATACTAATTGTTATATAAGGATAATTTATTAATAATGTTATTATAATTAATAATTGATAATTAATAATTGATTATTGTTGTGTTGAATATTTATTTTATTGTTAACTATTGTATAATTTCTCATTTTATTATATAATAAAATTTAACTATGCAAACAATATCATATATCTTGTTTATAGAACATTATTTGAATTGTAACAATTATTAATTAACTAACTAGTTATTATTAATTGAATAATTATTAATAATGAACTAAATAGTAATGCTAATAACTAATATTAATTATTCTAGTGTCAATATGAAATATTATTCATATTAATATTATTTTATTAAAAATTAGCTAATTTGTCTAGTTAGCAGCTAGTATATTTAAACAATGACACATTGTTTAAAATCCTATAAAATTGTCCTAGTTGCAGTCGTGCAGTCCTAATTGTACTAGTCCTAGGCTAAATTATTGAAGTTTGAGTCCTTATCCTAGTGAAATCCAACTAAAAAGTTCAAGTCCTAGTTCATGTCCTACTAGAATAAACTGTCCGAGTCCAATTCAAGAATCCCAAATTAATAACACCCCCTTAGGCTGTGTTTGGCAAATGGAGTAAGGGGTTAGAATTTAACGCCTTGGAAGAAGAGAAATAGATAGGAGTTAGGAATTAGATTTTTTTTTTTGGTCGTTTGATTGGAATTAGATTTAGGTAGAGTTAGGAGTTGAGATAGAGAGAAAGAGAAAGAGACATGCTAATTCCAACCTTTTGGTGGAATTAACACTCTTGCTTTGGAGAATTGGGTGGATTTCGAGGTAGTTTTGAGGGTGGTATTGAGCTAAATCTATTTTCATCATGACTTGCTAACTGTTGATAATTTTTGACGTTTGACAAGAGTTAGCAAGGATTTGCTCAATTCTTGGGCTAACTCTTGTTGCCAAACAAGGCCTTAGAGACACTGGTAATCATTTTGAAGTGCTTTTTATTATAGCCGCCAGATTTAATCCTACAAGATGCATTTAAGTTAACTTTGTTTCAGTATTTTTTTTCTGGTTATTATTTAAGATTAAAGTTTTTTTATGTATTAATATGATATTTTGAAAAAACATTGATCACATTATGTGCATCCTGAAATAAAATCATCAACATCGATACATCTGTGCTATCTTACCATATGTAGACATTTGTGAACATGTATGTTGCAGACCTCTATGCATGGGTGTTCATTGGTTTAACTTTCAGCAGAAGTCTCTGTTGTATAGATTTGCAATTTTATAATTGTAAGATTCTCACGTTTTAGTCTGTTACAAAACAGCATACATGCAACGGCTTAATTGCTTTAAGATTTAGGTGTCAATGCTTTAAATAACTCTGGTTTGGTATTTCCGACCCATGTTGGTGCAACAGAGACCATTAAGCATTCCAGTTAGGAGGATTGATAGAATCTTAATTGATAGAGCAATGTGGATTAGGTTTAGACCCAAATGAACACGGATTGAGGCGGCTAAAAAAGGATATGGGAGCTGTTAATTTAATAGAGCTCGTCATGACCCTTAACAGAGATGAAGAGAAGGATTGATGTAGCCAATCCCCAAGATACGTTATGAAGCCTTTGTTGTTAGCCCACATTACCTTTTATACATTTCTAGGCTTTATTATTTCCTTGGGTCGGAGGTTTACTGTATCGATTTACATACTTCTGCTTGATTTAAGATAGTAGTTCCCCTACGGTGTCATGTTTCTGCTATTATCTATTTATCATTCATTTTCTTCTTGTTTTCTTCTGAATGTTTTTATGCAGCTTGAAGAGGCTTTGCTCAAGATGAGTGCTGAAATTGCAGATGCTAAACTGACATCTCACAAGGAGTTGGTTAAAGCTCATTTGCTGGAGGTTAGTGATGAACAAAACTATCTGGAAACTAAAGGTAAGCTGTATTTGACAGATGCAAAGATGTCAAAAGAAAATCAGAGTACAAAGGTCGATATGAAACCGGATGAACTTGAGGCTCGTGAATGCAGACTTCAGAATGAATGCACCTCCTGTATTACTGAGTACTGTCTCTGCTCATTTTTCTGTTTCAGATTTTGAATTGCTTGAGTTGACGTGTGGTGAATATATTTATATTCCCTGAAAATAAGTAACAGAATGCATGACAAGGATCTAGCTCGTCAAAGGGACAATATGCGAGCTTGTGAACAGAGACTGCTGGAGCATCCACAGTGGCTTGGCGAGGGACAGCTTTATCTAGGCTGGAGAGAGAACAGGGCAGTCGAGAGCACAAGCGTTGTTAAAAAGAAACGAGTTGAAGAAGAAGAGGATGATATTAGCATACAGCTACAAAGTTTAATTGCTAAAGAGAAGGTTTTACTTTGCTGGACTAATTGTGCTTTAGTGTTACTCTTAGTATTTGATGTAGTTTATCCTATGGCCCTTTATTCACAGGAGGTTGATGATAAGCTGATGAACCTGGAGAAGAAAGAGAAAGATTTACTTATCAGGGAAGAAAAGCTTGCTGCTAGAGAAAGTGTGAGTGCCTGCTATTATTATCCTAAAGTTCTACTGTAGATTTTTCTTGTTTTACTGATCTAGAAATCATAAACTTGCTTTCCTTTCCATATTCTATTGTGTGGAGACATGCTTTGTGGATTTTACTGCTCGAGTGTGAAAAGTAAAGAGGGGAGCAATAAAAATAAATGAGGAAAGTAGTGATGGGATTAAGAGAGTAACAAGACCAAAGGGCAAGTAGAGATGTTAAAAGCACCTTAAAGTTCATCTGATTACCATTTAGTGCCTCTCCATTCCTAATATGCGGTGTAGGGAGGATTTTGAGGATGGTATGTACTTTAAATCACCGTATTCTCAGAATTTATTGGAAATTCTGAAAATCTTTTGTATTTTGTTCTGCAACTGCTGCAGGACATGATAGCTCCAAGTGTATTATCTGCATCTGATCCCTGTAAGCTGATATCCAGAGTGTAAATTTAAATCTTACAAATGTTTTTCATGGAAAAATTGACTAATTCACCTTTTTAAGGTTCTAACCTAGGAGATTGGATCTGAAAATTATACGCCATGCAGCGATTTAGTTATCATCTTATTTTCAATACTTCAACATATTCATCGCGAAGAACTCTTCTTAATGACCCCCCTTCTTAAAGATGCACTAGAATTTTCTCTAGATCTTTTCTTTATTTCTATTTGTGTTGCAGATGAGTACTTACCTTAGAACTTTTTTGTTGCTTATCCTTGTCGCAGCCCAACAGACGTGCGATACCTAGGGTTCGAAGTATCGGCCAAGTCGGACATGACTTGGCCGACTCATCTTTGACCCGGCAGGCGCCGTGACGATACCACGACCTGAGTCGATAGTGGCTTTGCTTTTTCGACCGACTTGGCCTCGACTCAGTCGAATCGACCTAGTCACGAAACGACTCGGGTCGACTCGGCCGATTCGACCGAGTCGAGGCCGAGTCGGCCCCGAGTCGCGATCATTATGAACCCGTGATTCGGCGAGATAAAAGGAAAAAAATGAGATTCGGATCTCATCTCTCTTTTCCTCTCTTCCTTCGCCTCGCCTGTGAGCCCTGGTCCTATTCGCCTCGCCTGTGAGCCCTCGTTGCCGTTCACCTCTTGCTTCGCTGGTGAGGTCTTGCTTCGCTGGCGAGGTCGTCTTCCTCTCTTGCTTCGCCAACTTGCTGCCGTCGTCTATCCCTACCTCGATCTCGCAGGTACTCTGTTTGTCTCTCTGCTCCCAATATTTATCCCTCTCCCCCCCTCCGATCTCCCCCTCCCTCCTTCTGTCCCTTTGTCTTCCGATCTCTCTCCATCTCTCTCCCTCCGATCTCTCCCTCCCTCTCTCCCTCCCTCTCTCGATTTCTCTCCCTCTGTCTTTCTGTCTCTCTTTTCTCCCTCTCTTTAAATCTCCCTCTCCTAATCTCTCTGTCTCACTTCCCCCTTTATATTTTTAATATAAATTAGATATTTATTTTAATTTAATATTATAATATAATATAAAGTAGATATTTAGTTTAATATAAAGTAGATATAATTATATAAAGTATATATAATATAAAGTAGATATTTGATTAATTTAATATAAGTTAGTTTAATTTAAATTAAGTAGATATGATTTAATTTAATTTAATTAATTTAAAATAACTTAATTTAAAGGTATAGATGTAAGTTTAAATTTTAGTTTAATTTAAAGATATAGATTTAAATTTTATTTTATTTGAATTAGATTTTATTTTTAAATTTAATTAGATATTATTTTAATTTAATAGATCTAGTTTTTTAAATAGAACTTGTTTTTTAAATTTAATTTATAGATATGATTTTTAAATAGATCTGATTTTTAAATTTAATTAGATATGATTTAATTTAGTTTGATTTAAGTATAGATATGAGAGACTGAGACTTATAATTTGATTTAAATAATTTTTAAATAGATCTCTCTAATTTTTTAAAGAAATTGATCCTTACATGTTTTCATCAAAAAAGAAAACAATCAAAAATGTGTTCTCATTAAACAGATTCAAAAAAAATTAGAAAAGTCATTTCAAAGTTTTCTTTTCAATGAAGGTATTCATCTTAGTAAGGAAAGTAGATGTGTAAGAGAAGCAGATGATGATGAAGATGTGAGGGTTTTATCAAGTTTTAATAGTGATGATGGTGAAAATAACAATGATGATGATGACTGATGACGGTTGTGCTAATGATGACAAGAATGAATGTAATAATGATGTTGATAGAGGGACTTAAAAGTTTTGAAGGTCATATATAGGGGTTGAGTTTGACATCAGGCCAACATTATGGTATCGAATATGGCTATGACCATAAACCACAACTTGAGAGATCCGCAAGACCAGTACTGCTTTCTCTACTTATCATAGAGATGATTACGATGATGATTGTGTCTCATAGTAATTTAATTGAAAATGACTACATCATGCAATTATTTATAAATGTATTTGGTGGATTGACTATATTATACATGTATTATGGTATGTTTCTACCGATGATGCGTGTATTTATATTTTCACTTTATATTTAGTGTGCTACATGATATGTTTTGAACATGTGGTACATGAATATTGATGTCTACATTTTATAAAAATTTGTCGTGATTTTTTTTAGAATTTTTGAGCTTTATATGTAGCGTTTTGCGTATATCGCCCGAAATCGATCCGAAGTACTGCAACTGATCCGTCTCATTGCCCGCCGAGTCGGCGGCCGAGACCGCGACTTTGAACATGGCGATTCCCAATCAGCTTTTAGGTTCATCTGGGGTGATTAGGCTAATAATGGCAACTACATAGAGCAGTCAAGATGAAACTTGATACCTTACAATATATTTCACATGGAGAAGTTTGCTAGATATATTTTTGGGTTACGTAATCATGGTACTTCTGTAAATCTGATCTTAATCTCTAGTAAGTTAATGGACAATATATGTCATCAATGTTACAAGCAGCCACCATTTCAGTCCACATGTTGCAATTTCTAATAAGCCCCGCACCCCCCCCCCCCCAACCCCACCCCCCCACCAAAAAAAAAAATTGCATATACCGTCAAACATTTATTTTATTTTTTCCGTATGAATCAATGTATCCGCAACTTGAAGCCGACCATTTTTTGCACCTATATACACACATTTTGTCGAGTCAATTTCAAAAGTGATTTTTATATACATCCCCTTCAACTATTGGTTTTTCTTAACAACCATTTACCATTATAAAGTTGGAATCCGAGGTAGTTAAAGTTTCCAGATCTTGATCAAAGGTTTGGATTAACAATCTTGATCATGGTTTTACACACCATTATAAAGTAGGCAAAAAATGCCTTCAACCCCTGAGACTGAGCACGAATTACTTTTAGCACCCTATACTTCTTTATATTGTTGCCTCTGTTCTCTATACTATTTATCTTCTATTAGATGAACACTAGTTCTATTGAAGACTGCCTATTAGGATCTGAAGTTGTGACATGGTTTGTTGTTCTGCCTCCAAGAAAGAAGAATTGTTTTGTAATGTTACCAACATGCTGTTAAGTAAAAATCTCCCATACTTTTTAAAAGTTATGTTGTGAACATACATCCTTCTGTTTAGTTGATTCCTCACAACTGTCGTGGTGCTACTGGAAACTAAAGTTATGCTTTCATTTATCCTTCTAGAGATCATATTTCATGTATGCCCCTTGAAGTCAAAATTAAATAATATATGCTGCACATGCATAAGATCAGATGTTCTCAAATTCTAGTTTTCTTAGACTTCACAAACAGCTGTGATCTGTGACAATGCACTAGTGGTTTGGCATGTGTACAATTATCAAAATCTTGAACTTGCTCATTGTTGACTGCTGGATTCTAATATCAATTTAAACATTTTTTTTATTTTTTTTCATTGTGTTATTTTTTTCACATCATTTTACCTCAACCAAGCCTCACCCTTTATTTATTCCTTTGAAGGTGGAGATTCAAAAACTCATCGATGATCACAATTTGTCTCTGGATTACAAGAAACCGGAGTTCGAACTGGAGTTGGATAAGAGAAGAAAACCCATAAATGAAGATCTGAAAGAGAAACTGGGTGCTTTGGAGAAGAAAACTGAAATTAACTATCTAGATGATCAAAATTTGATAAGAGAAAACACACTGGAGGGAAATATGAAAAAGCTCAAGGATAAAGAGAAGGAGATTGACACAAAGTTGAAATTATTTAAGGAGCGGGAAGACTATGTACACAGAGAAATACAGGAGCTAAAGGATGGAAAAGAGCAGCTAGAAATAGATGTTCAAAAGCTGGTGACATCTAAAGCTGAGCTCGACAGCTCGAGAACTGTTTTTTTATACCGAAAAACAACAAATTATCAAAGAGAAGGAAATCTGAAATTAATGCAACTGGCAGTAAAACAGGAAATTGATAATTGCAGGATTCTAAACGAATCTCTTATGAAGGAAGCTGACAAGCTGAGCCAGGAGAAAAATGAACTTGATAGAGAGCTGGAGGTTCTAGATGAGAGAAGAACAACCCTAGAAACAGAGTTGAAGCAGCTCATTTGTGATAGAGAAGCATTAAATGACTGGCGATGCATTGAAGAGGAGAAGCTGAGAAATGAGAGTCTGAAAATGAGGGTTGATATACAAGAGGAGGCTGAAGAACTTAGATTGAAGAAAGAGGCTTTGGAGAAGGAATGCTCTAATTTTTCTCGGAAGGACAAGAGTAGGATGCAGGTGCTTGAAGAAATGGAGAGGAAATTGCGAGAAAAAGAGAAAGAGATTGAAGGTGAAAAGATAACAAAACAGAACCTTATAAAATTGCCAAACTCTTTTGAAGAATCAAACTTTCCAAAGCTGAGGAAGGAACAAGACTGGTCAGAAACGGAGGAACAAGAGATTTCTACTAAAAGAAGGAAGCTTGAGACTGGCCAATTTGAGATGCATAACATAGACATGATCCAAAGGAATCTGTTGGGTGAACAAGAAGCATTCATCAAGGAGAAAGATCACTTCCTTGCTGCGGCTGAGCAGTGTATGATCTGCAAGAACTGTGGAGTTGCTGTCCGCGAATTAGACTCTATCCAGCTTCAGACTCCCAGCAGAACTGCGACTGAAAGGAATATTCTTCAGGAGAAAAATGTGGATGGTATGAATTGCAAAATTTATCCTCACACATGAACAGTAACAATATTCCCAAAATTGCTGAAAATTTCTCAAAACACTCTGGGGTTTTATTAATTGGATAATGCTCAAAATCATCCTCATAATATCAATCAAACTAGTCCAAAACCCATGAATTCCAAGAATTATTTGAACACTGTTGACTTAACACTTTTAACCTATTTGTACAACTTGTGGCTTGTTAGTTGTTGCAGAATGGTGTTATACATTATTGGGTTATTCGGATATAACTCTCTATCAAATCCTTTATTTTGATATTCATCCCACACAAATTTTTATTTTGATACGAGTCACCAACAATATTAGCCCCGCTTATTATGAGTCCCTCCAGTTATAACCCAGTTAATTAGATAGAACATTCTGTTCTCTCTTAAAATGAGCAAATAAATTACTTTTTTATCCCTGTTTCTAATCTCTCTATTCACCCCTTTCCTAGCAGCTAAATCATCCCAGTTTGAGCTTTTAATCACCCAACCAAGCTTGTAAAAGAGAGCATGCTATTATTATGAGCATTAAAAAAATTTTTTAACCAAAAAACAATAGCAAAATCAGGACAAAGATGAAATTAGTGTGAAGAAAGCAAAATTATTATGAGCATCAGAAATTTTTAACAAAAATCCCCACGTAACCTAACAAAAACCCTATCCACATATCATCTAGAAGAAGTTTAGTCTAATCAAGAGATAATTTTTACAGAATTTGGGCTTTGCATTTCATCACATCCACATTGAAGAAATCTAAGTTTTATGGAAGACACTTTCGGATTAGCTTGGATTCCTTCTTCAAACCACTACTATTCTGTGTTGACTACCTGCCGGAGCTTTTGAAGACCCGATCTTTGCCGACGAAGATCATCAATCACTTTGATTTGGGTCTCGTCGTCAATTTTTACTGCCAAATGGAGCCCCCTCCATCTTCATCTAGGATTGGATGGTAATAATAGGGGTAAAGTTGTCGATTAAAGGGATATACTTAACGAGGGTGAGTTGTCAATTTACATTCCGGGTTAAATTTAACCAGGATTATTGATTTCTGTAGACAGATTGTTAACAGAAGGATTAATATCGAGTGGGGTCCATATTGTGGGGGATTTATATCAAAATACGAAATCGTGAGGGATGAATATCAAAATAAAGAATTTGTTAGGGAGTTATATTCGAATGACCCTCCCCTGACATCTCATGTAATTATGCCTTGTGCTAGTTCTTCTGTAGAATCAAGTTATAAGAGTTCAACTTCTCTCATTTGTTGCATACACACTTTTATTCTGCTAGTTCTTCTAGAATCAAGTTACAAGAGTTCAACTTCTTTCATTTGTTGCATACACACTTTTATTCCTGTACTTCTTTCAGAATCACACTTGTGTGGAAATTCCTACATCTGTTATTTTTGAACTTTGATTGATTTGTTCCCATAATATTAATCTATTGGACTAAAACTGAGTGATGATTATAGGCTCTGAGTCTGTTCGTATGAGTTGTCATTTGCCATCACTACAAAAATGTTCAACTCTATCCAGTTTCTCTTCTAGAGCAATAGTTGGGCATCCGATTGAAGGCAACTCTTCAAAGCCTACCTCATCTGATAGAGAAGCTTCAGATGCCAAAACAGATTATGGGCCTGAAAGAGCCAACTCTGAAACTGGTGTTGGGGACAGTAGAGTATCAGACAGATTGCGTAGAGATGCAGATGAACCAGAAGCTCCTTTGGGATAGCAGATTCTAGCATACAGAAGAGGAAAACCAAGCTTACCATTGATGTACAAGATAGGGAAGCTGAAGCTGAATCCCAGACTCCATCAGCAAAGCATAAAGGCCATCAGAATAGCAGGAGAGGTAGGCCTAAGACAATCAAAAGGATAAACTCTGCCATATCTGTTGTTCAGGATGCCAAAGCTATTCTAGGGAGATTTCACAAGAGAATCACCAAACCAGTGGGAGAGCAGAAGATTTTGTCTATATTGATGAAGGAAGCCGACGAGATTTGGTCCCGATGATCAGATGACAATAAGTGCAGATCGGAAGCAGGATTTTCATCGTGCTTCTGGAGTGACAATTGGTCAGCTGGCTTCTGATGATGGTGGGACATTTTCTGAGAATCTATTTGTGGAAGTGGGCCATAAGAGGCATCAAACTTCTGCTCCTGGAACAGCGGCCACTGGAGAAAAGCGTTATAATTTCAGACTCTCCACCATGTAAGCAATTTTCATTTTACATATGTAGAGCATTCCTAATACAAGAAAAAATTGAAACTGCTAATTTAGGTCTTCTTTGCTTGGATGAGGATGGATTTTGGTTTGAATTGATTATAAACTAAGATATATGCATTGCATTATATGCTACCTGACCAAGCGACTATTTGTTCACAAGTTCATTGTTCCATATTACTAGGGAACCATATTATTAAGTCTCATACAATCAATCCCACAATTTAATTGTTATTCTGTTTCAAAGTTTAGACAGACAATGAAGTGAACTTCCAGGCCATGGGCTAAGAAAAACTACACGGCTTAAACTCCCGTATATTACCTGATTTCACAGATTTGCAGTTACCCATATTTTGCCTCCTTGTAATAATTGGCTTGAAGTATAGGAACAATGTAGTAGTGTTAGCTCTTGGTAAAATTCTTAAAGATCTTCTTTTACAACACCCCCACCCACCCACCCCCCCCCCCCCCCCCCCCCCCCCCCCCCCCCCAACCCAAAACACACACCACAAAACTTAGTATAATTACAATTGTTTTTGTATCTAATACATGAATTATGAGAGTCGTTTCTGAAAAACATATGTATCAAGTTCAGTTGTGATCAGAAAATTTTGGTTGTTCCCCAATATATGCCATCTTATGCATATCTGATGTATATGAGGATAAAAGGACGCAGTATGACCCAAACCATATGATTTATCAGAAACTATCTCCAGTTTTAAAACAAAATCTTATCGAATATAAGGTAAGAACAGTATTTCTTTCATTATATATGCGACTGTTAAGAGCAGTAAGTTGTGATCATATTTTATATTCTGTTGTTTCTTCTTCATTTATTCTTGGTTTTCAGCATAATCATTTTTGAAGTATCCATATTTGTCCAAACCAATAATGATTGCTTCCTAAGTCGATTATATGGTCATGTAATATTTGAAATCTGTTTCTTTCTTCCTGAATGATTTTATTATGTTACAACTGCTCGCGTATTTTCTAGACTAAATCTCCTTGCTCGAAAATGATTAAGTTGATTAAAAGTGTATTAACCTAAGTTTAGCCAAAGATAAATCAAACTACATGAATTTCTAGAGAAATTATATTAAGTTTCTAGATATTTATTATAAATGATATGCAGATGGATATGTAGTACCCCTCCTGCATGAACATCTTGGCTCCATCCTGGCAGGAAGAAACGCTTGGTTGGTAATCATCATAATCTACAATACTAACAACTTAATAGGTCATGTGCAATCTTCTAATCTTCTGGTGGCAACTATCTGATGCATGTCTTACCTACGAATTAAATGTGCTTTCCCCACATCATTTCAGGCTTGAGCTCCTAGTAGATTCATATGGCTACAGGCAGCCTGTTCCATTCAAATGCTTGTTCCTCCTTCAGTTCCCTACTGCAATAGATCTCTGTGTATAATATTTTCTTGGGAACTTAAAATACTATAGACTAATTATTTGAATTTTGTTCTCGTGGAATTAAGAGAAAATTAGTTAAGGCATTATAAAGAGATAGTTTGGCATATGCAACACATGCTATTGAGTCCAGCCTGAATATGAATTAGAGACAGAGATGTTTGTAATGTTGGGCAAATTGCAGCAGTGCTGCAGTAATATGAATTTTATATTGGAATAAAACTAAATCATAATTCCAAAAAGTAATATTTCAATTCACAATGCATTATGACAAGAGCTATATAGGAAGATTAAATGCTAGAGACGTATCTAACATAAATTGCATGACAAATATTAAGATGATGCATTCCAATGCACAAGTATTAATACAGTATAAAAATTTGTCAGAAGTAATATGTTTGTCATACTAAAGTATAAGAGAAAATTTTTAGCTTCCAAAGAGGATGGCCGTCTTGAAGTACATGCTTAATAAATAATAGCTATTTAAATTCCAAAAGGTCAATTTGTGCTTTTAACACATTGAGAACCTGCAGAAAAATTTAAGAAAATTCTCAAGTAAGTGAGAATAATACACATTATTACACAAACGAATAATTTCTAAAATGCAATTCTAAGGAAGTCATCAAGTAAAACAAAATTTAGAAAGAATTTAAACCTCATAGGGTAGAAGCAGAATTGCAGAGATGAAAGTAAAAGAATAAAAGAAAAGATCATAAACTTAGAATTTGAAATTTCATCTCTACCGAGGAGTGCCGAAGATTTTTATTCAGAGCAAACTCCCACTACATGCAGTATAAATTTCATAATCAGTCCTTTGAAATTTGAATACATTTATGTTTCTACATTTATGTTTTATTTTTGGTGGTTTTCTTTTCCTTTTTCCTTTTTCTATTTCCTTTTTGTTAACACATAATTTTTCTTTTTTAAAAGCAGAAACCGTCGAACCTGGAGTTGCGACAGCGACTAACATGCTTCGGTTGGAACTGAACATGAATCCATAGCTGAGTCTCAAACCTGAATATGATATGAGAATGACAGTGATGATGATGCTAAAGGGTACTTCCAAACACGGCTAAATCACCTTTCCCTGTTTTAAGGAAACATAAAAGTGCTGCTTGAAATCTGAGTAGTCCTTTATGTTTTTGGAAGCATTTTCTTGGTTAGAGAGAGTCTGATCAAATCATTCATGTCAAGTGCAAATGTTTAGGCTGAAAATGCATGTTACCATTCCATAGTTCTAGAAAACAACGTGCGGATGCATTATTGATTGGATCTCTTGATCAAATCTTACGATTGGATCCCTTGTTGTGAATGCATTATGTCCCTAGTCCTTGATATGGTTCTTGACACCCTGAACATTAACAGGAAGCTCATGGAGAAGATGTAAATCTGGTAGAGTCTCAGTTAGCAGATTGGGAGGATCAGAGGAAGTTGGTGGGAGCCGCGACTACTTCAATGGAGGATCATATGCTAACTAATAAGATTTATTTTAGAAAACAACTTTTATGGTTATATATTTGTTTTGAGCTTCCTTTATTTTAGAAAGCAATCATATGCCTTCAAGAACGACTCTTTATGATTGTCTTTTGAGCTTCCTTTAACTTTTATGGTTATATATTTGTTTGCCAAAGTGTCCAAATATTGTGTACAAAATTGTGACACTAGATATGTACATATCGTTTGGGTGTTCCCCACTTCACCTATCAAATATACTTAGCTTTTGGGGCCAAATATGCACATGATATTTTTTTTCAACTGCTTTTTGCCACAATTGCTCATTCCATTGTCATATTATAGGGAAGAAGTTGAAGAGTTCACTCCGACTTATGTTAATTTTCTTCGATGTACACTTACATTGGGTGATATAACTTTTCTTTCTCAATAATTGAATTCGTTTTTTTTCCACCTGTAACTGTTTCTTCAACTGTCACTTCTATGTTGATGCTGTAGTGGTATAATCTCATTATGGCATCTACTTTTAACTCCTAAATCTCTCTTTTATTTAGTTTTGTGGCTGCATCATCTATTTCTCTTGCCTTTTCCTGCAAAAAGAGACAAGTCCTTTGCTTTTGTTTTACTTCAGACCACCCAACTGATTACAAGAATCAATGCAAACCTGTCACATAAACAAAACATCCAATAGAGGTATTGCATGCGGTAGCAGCCAAATCAAAAAGCAAGGATAGATGGAGACCTCTTAACATAGAGGCATGAGCATATGCATTTTGCATGAGAGAGGGACCTTTTTATCTCTTTATCTCTTTATCCTTTTTCTTTTTCCTCAGAAAGAGAGTTGGCCCAAATCCCAAATGATCAATTCTCATAACCGCCACCCCCCTAAAAACTCCGAGCTACAAGTTTTCTCTATGGCCCCTAGTGTTCTTTATGTTCGTGAAAACAATCTCATTTCATTGCTTCAGATCAATTTAACTTGCTAAAACTTAACAGTGCAATCTCTGTGTTGTATTGTAAATAGAATCTCAACCCGAGAGAACAGAATTAGTACTACTCGCGTTCGCTTTGTAGTAATTAAACCTCTGAAGGATAGGACCAGAAGGTTCCATCACTGTCTTGACAGAGGATTTGGCTGCATTTGACAAAAGGGTCCTCTTCATGCGCAAACCCCATGCTGTGAGCTTGAATCCTTTTCATGATCCAAGGAACAGAGAGCTCTCTCAAAGAGCACCGCCTCCTTCATAATACTCAATATAAATAAAAACTGTGGTGGAGATTTTCTGATACGATTATTGGACGGTCAATTTCGCACTACGAAGAATTAGGGTTATTTCGCTTATAAGACGATGATAATGAGTTCAACACAGAAAGCAAGTAAAAATAAGAGATTTTACGTGAAAATTCAATTGAAAAAAATCACGAGGAGGAGAGAGAGGAAATTCACTAGTTTGTAGAGGTTACAGTGAATTTGTAAAACTATCTAATGCTTACAATCTTTCTAGCTCAATTAGCTTGGATTTCATATCTTTTCCTCTAATTCTCAGCGTATAACTACCCTGAGAGTCATAACTAATAGTGCGGGTGGTGCAGATCTCCATAACCGCATGATTGACGTTATAGTTCTCTTGTAACTGCCCAGATCACCACGCTTGATTGTTGTGATCGACATGCATAAATATTTGCCTCCATCCATAATGATTTGCGCTGGATTGAAGACATTATAGCGTTTGAAACGTGAGAGTGATCTGGCAGTGTGATTGACTCCACAGATTGTGGAATCCCGCTGCTGAGCTGTATCCAGTAATAGAGGTAAAAGACTTTGTAGTAGTTTTGCGTTATGGGGATCGAGATTCTCGACCCGCAAGTTTTTCGCTAAAGTTTGTTGGCCCAAAGGCCTATCACCCTAGTTTTGATGATGATCAACTCATGAAGTTTATATTACTAATGATCTTGTATTTAATTAGTGACAGATTCATTATCAAGATCTTAGTAGGTGCATAGCTCAACAAAGGACAAAATATCAAGATTTGGAGCTAGCACGGTATGATCCAAGGAGCTTTTGGATCAAGCTTGGACCAAGTCAAGAAGACGAGAAGCCTTCAAGTGAAGACTTCAAGAAGATGAAGACTTGTGTCTAGGTATAAGATTTTGTTTTTGTTGGCCCAAGGCTTTCCACCCTAGTTTTGATGATGATTAACTCATGTAGTTATGTTTACTAATAATCTTGTATTGTTTAAGTTTCAGAGCATTAACCAAGATATTAGTTGGTGATTAGCTTTAACAAGGTGTTTGGAAGCTTATCATGGTGATTCCGGTGCCAAAGCTTAAAGATCATACCTTTGCACTCGGTGGATCGCGTTTGGGAGCAAGTCTTCTTGATGACTCAAAGACTTAGGTATCCATAGTTTAGTTTAGTGTGTTTTAGATCCATTTGTAAAGCTTAGTATAGTTGATATGCTCAAGTACACATACACACACATTTCATGATTTGGATTTTAGTTTTCATGAATAGTTTGAACAAAACAAGTTTACATGTTTTATATGTATATTAGATGTGCTCTATATACATACATGCTTATATGACTTATACAAACTTAGTTTGACGTACCTATTCATGTAGTTTTATGTTTTGGTATAAAACATTTTTTTGAAATTAAAGAACACAAACTGTGATATATTTTTGTGAATGTATATTGGACCTATGTCCATATGCATCATGCTTAATAATATTCAATATCATGTTTTTGTATTTCTATAAGTTTTAGGAAAATCAGATTTCCTATTGAAAAATCAAGTTTGATAAAAATACTAGTTTTGGTTTTGATAAAATTGGCAAGACACAAAAATGAATTGATATGATTGATATATGTCTTGAAATGTTTATCACATGTTTATGTTTCAATATAAAATGTTAAAAACAAGTTTTATAGAATTTTCAGAAAAAGATAAAAGATTTTTATAAAATATTTTTTCCAAATTTTCTGATCTTATTTTTTTGTGCTGACAGGCTGGTCGGTCGACCGGGACGGTCGACCGCACCAAGGGACGGTCGACCGCACGGGTCGACCGACGTGCACAGACTTGTGCACGTCTGGCAGCACAGTGGTCCGGTCGACCGGACGGTCCGACCGCTGCAGAGAGTTCTGCTCTCTGTTAGTTTGGGTCGACCGGTAGCTCCAAAGGGTCAAAATATGACCGTTGGACGGTCGACCGGCCGGTCGACTGTTGCCTGTCAGAGCTGTCAGCTCAGCTCTAACGGCTAGTTTTCTGTTTTGGCCTATATAAACCCCATCTCTTTGGGATTTTGGCTAAGTTTTCAAGGAGAAAAA